>OX376305.1:33064004-33289708 GCA_947369205.1 Cantharis rufa | reverse complement strand
ACATTTGTGGGGATTTTAACTGTCGCTCGAGGATGTGGCACGATGAGGTCTCAAGCAATACCAGAGCCTTAGCGCTAGAGGAATTCCTCATTCAGAACAACCTTCACATCTTTAACCTCCCCAACGACACTTTCACTTTTGAAAACTGCCGTGGGAGAAGCAACATAGACCTCACCCTAAGCACCTCCGATCTCATTTCCTGCACCTCAAATTGGGAGGTTAAACCCTCCATAGATTTCACTGACCACCGCGCAATCTCCTTCGAACTAACCACCACTTTTTCAGGATCCTCAATCATTAAAATTAGAAACCCGGACACGATATCTGTCGAGAAACTGGAAGAGTTCCTGAAGCCATGGGCAGACAAAGCCGAACAGGACACGGCCACCCTGCACACGGCGGAGGACATCGACCGGATGATCGACAGACTCCACACTAAAATTGACGAAATCATAAACACGCATTGCGCATCTGAAAAAGAACTACATTGGCAGACCAGACTGGTGGAATGACAATGTAGAACGATCAAGACTGGCATATCATAAACACAAAAACCGACTATACAAAAACAAAAAACGAAACACTACGACAACAACTTTACGTCAAAATGATAACAGCCAGAGAGAGCTTCAAGTATAAGCTCAAAAAGGCAAGGGTATCTGAGTTGGAAAAACTTCGTAAATAATGACCTCACAAATAACCCATGGGGAATCACTGCCTTTTTGAGCTTATACTTGAAGCTCTCTCTGGCTGTTATCATTTTGACGTAAAGTTGTTGTCGTAGTGTTTCGTTTTTGTTTTTGTATAGTCGGTTTTTGTGTTTATGATATGCCAGTCTTGATCGTTCTACATTGTCATTCCACCAGTCTGGTCTGCCAATGTAGTTCTTTTTCAGATGCGCATGCGTGTTTATGATTTCGTCAATTTTAGTGTGGAGTCTGTCGATCATCCGGTCGATGTCCTCCGCCGTGTGCAGGGTGGCCGTGTCCTGTTCGGCTTTGTCTGCCCATGGCTTCAGGAACTCTTCCAGTTTCTCGACAGATATCGTGTCCGGGTTTCTAATTTTAATGATTGAGGATCCTGAAAAAGTGGTGGTTAGTTCGAAGGAGATTGCGCGGTGGTCAGTGAAATCTATGGAGGGTTTAACCTCCCAATTTGAGGTGCAGGAAATGAGATCGGAGGTGCTTAGGGTGAGGTCTATGTTGCTTCTCCCACGGCAGTTTTCAAAAGTGAAAGTGTCGTTGGGGAGGTTAAAGATGTGAAGGTTGTTCTGAATGAGGAATTCCTCTAGCGCTAAGGCTCTGGTATTGCTTGAGACCTCATCGTGCCACATCCTCGAGCGACAGTTAAAATCCCCACAAATGTAGGTTTTCTTTCCATCGCCCGCATCAATGGCCTTTCTGAGGTCGTCAAGATGCTGGAGTATAGGTTCTGAAGGTGGGAAGTAAACCCCTATGAAGGTGGTAGGTGCAGATTTCCCTATTGTTACAGAAATGACGGTGAGAGCTGAGGTGGAGAGATGTCTAATAAAAGTGTAAGTTATGTTATGAGAGAGTTTGTCGTTAATGTAGGCACAAGTCAGGAATCTATTATTGGTGATGGCGGCTGTTCTAGAATTTGGGTGGTAAGGAAGTCTGAATTGGCCCTTAGAGGGGTAACAATAGGGTTCTTGGAAGAAGGAAAGGTGAGTTGCAGGTAGGTCAGCCACATGTTGAGCATGTGTTGTGGCTGCCTCGGAATTTCTGAGATTGATGTGCAAGATTTTGAAATTATTCATGTTGGAGAGTTGCGTTTATTAGTGAACTGGTTATTTCATGAAGTCGGAGTTTGTATATTCTGCATGTGTTGGACCCTGCGGTGTGGTTAACAATTTTGTATCCAGCCCTGATACAATTGGCACACCTGTGTTTGGAGTTGTCATTTTGGATGTTACAATCCCTTGACATGTGTTCAGTGCTTGCGCAGAAACCGCAGGTTGGGGCTGATTTGCAATATTTAGTTGTGTGACCATAACGTTGACATTTATAACAACGCGTGACGTTGATGTAGTCTTGGAATCGGTAGGTTTTCCAGCCGATGGGGATTCTTTGGGCTTTGTCAAGTGCCTGTTTGACAATGGGGTGAATTTCAAGAATCCATTTATTGATATAAACCCAGTATAAACCCAGTCTTCTAGAGAAGACTGGGTTTATACTCTGAAGCCAACCAGGTCCAGCAAGATTGACTGCATCAGTAAACTCAGCTTCGATGGCTGATTTGATATTGTCACTGTTAATTTCTTTTTCTGCTATGAACATGCTGATGGCAGGCCATGCTTCGGTGGGGGTCTTGGCTATTAGATTTTTCTGTTTTAAGATTGGATTATTGAGTACTGCCCTGCGGTTCGTTTTTGTTGTTCCCAGCATGTTTATAGGCAATCATTAAGCTGATGTTTGTATTTTTCTCGAGAATTTTTAACTTTTCAAGAGCTTTATTTCTGTTTGGTAGGGCATCTTTACTCCTCATCAGGTATTCCCTGATTTCGTGGGCAATCTCCATGTTCTCATCTAACATGGCCAGTAATTCTTTTTGCGTATAAGTTTCCTTGATACGACTATTGGATTCGTGGGTCGGGTTTGAGTTAGGATTAGAAAGGGAGGTCGAAGCAGGAATGACGGGAGTCTGTAAAGGAGCAGGATTTGGAGTGGGAGTGGGGTCTAGTTGGGAAGTTGAATGGACGTTAGGAGCTGTTGTAGGAGAAGGTCCATTTTTCTGTTTCTTGTTTTTCTTCTTTTTTACTGTTTCGAACTCGTCATCCGAGGGATTTACGATTGGGTCAGTAGGTTGGACTTGGGTCAGAACAGGTTTCGAGCTTTTCAACTTGGTTTCCTCAACCACGGATTTTCTGGTAACTCGTTTAGATTTTTCAATTTTCGACCTGGCTGACGAGGCTATTTCTTCCACTTCAGAGGGGGATTCGTACTCGGGCGATGATTCGTCACTTGACTGTACACTAAGGACTTTGATTTTTGTAATTTCATTTTTCTTCCCCATTCTAGGAAGCGAGGGGTTCGTTTCTGTTAAATTTCGCAGAAAGCTATTCGGATTTTAAGTTTTGTTCTGAAACGTGTTCTAGAATTTTGATGTTCGATTGAATGTGATTATGTGAAATTACCATAGATTATTATTTTCTTTTTGTATTTAGTATTCGTAATCTTCTTATATACTAAAATTATATTACCAACTTACTAAATAATCCGGGTTTTATTTATAATGCGGGCTTTATTTCGAATTTGTCTGTATCTACCTTATATTCTAATCCATGGGACTATTATAATAGTACCATGTTCTAATCTATATTTTTCAAGTTTAACCAGGAAGATAGTAGTATAGAAGCCTAAGAACTACGGTCATCCGAGTTACACCTTGTTAAGTTAGGGCGCTGCGCTGGGGAAATGCGAGCGCCGCCCATCGCGAATTTTGGGTAGATTTTCAATCGTTTGATTATTATCAATCGTTTGTGTTAGCACCGTTCGCAAAATATCGTGTATTTTAAGTGGGCGCGCTTAGAAAATGCCAGCGCCGCCCATCGCAAATTTCGGGTCGATTTTGGTATCAATTGTTTGTGGGCTTCGTTTATCTCTAATTTGCGAATTAAGATCAAACGGCCCACCATCACTTTGTTTTTCGTCTTGAGAATGGACCTATAGATGCGTACGAAACGTCTACAAACAAAGATATTCGTTTGATTTTGCAATCCCAGCCAACCTGAAATTCCTTTCATTATTCATAGTTTGGGTGAGAAGTCTTGGTCTACTTGGAGTATTATCTAGTTGTGTGTTTGTCTATACTCTCAGATCAAAATAATCAACACTGGACTGCTAATATTCGACTTAACCCAGATAGAGCCGTCGTCTTTTTAAAAGGGCACAAAATTGGAAAAATCATTAGGTTTTGTTTTTTATGTAGTGTTAAAGACAATCAGGCGCGGATCTAGACTTTTGGCAACGGGGGGGTCACAGGTCACAGGATATTTATTAAGCCTAAATAAACATGCGCGGTCGTTAGACCGCGTCAGCAAAATGCGCCGCAGGCGATTTTTTTTATTGTCCTAGAAGCACATATGTGAAAAGTTAGGATTTTCATGGACATTATCAGTTTTTTTTTAAATTTAAATATTAAATTAAATATAAACACTTTTTACACTTTACAGAAGCTTTTATTTAGCCAAAATTGTGGCTTCAAGGGGGGGGTCATAACCCCCCATGACCCCCCCCCCTAGATCCGCCACTGAAGACAATTGGGTAAAAAATACAATTTCAAAAAAAGTTTTGGAACTATCTGGGTTTATATTGTGTGCACTAGAATTTATTTTTGCATCACATTGTCGCGGAGAAACTACCTTAATTCGATTACAGTAAACTGTCTACTAATCGACGCTGTTCTAGCCGACCTTTCTGAGAATTTATTTTGCTAATCGACCGATACTTGTGAGTCTTATTTATCTCGCAACGACTCGGAGGTAACATGTAGGCAGGCAGATTGATTACCTATTAATATATAAATAAAATTATCAAATTTGAGCTGAGGTTAAAACAATAAAACACTAAATTCGAGCTTTCGAGAATATGACGTTCTCTTTATCAAGAAATGAAGTATTATATTATTATATTAATAAATATAATTAATATAAATTGAATTATGTATTTATATACATTCTACTTACATGTCACGTTTGTGGCGTAACTAGCGGTATTCCATGTGCTCGATCGAACAAGGGCCCTGGCGTTAAAGAGCCCGGTTCTATCACGATCATAAAATAAAATATTTTATCTGCATAATATAATGGTAAATATGAGACAATTTGGGGGCCCAGGACATAGGCCCATGGCTGCGTGGTTATGCCACTGTACATAGTGTTGATAGTGTTGTTATTTTGTGACGCGTATTGTCACAATTTTGTCACCTTGGCTTGTAAAGTCACAAAATGCATTACAAAATAAAAAATTCTATGAGTAGGGTACAAAAAATATATTAAATTGATTAAAATATTAGAGTTAAAGGAAACAAATAAAACAATAATCTATTGTTAACAATAATATGTTCTTGAAAAAGGGAGCACCACATTCCCGAAAGCTCGATAGAGTATTGTTAGAGTAAGATCGAAACTCGAGTCTGAACGCCAGGTCTCAACCCTGGCGCGGTCCATGTTTTTGTCAAACAATCTGCTCTTGCAACTTGAAGCAAAAGTTGGTGCTACTTGTTTGGCGTCAATAAAAACAGTGGCTGGATATTTGAAAGGTAGTACCTTATCTAATATGATAGGTCATCTCGACTGAAGGCTTATAAAAACTTTTTAGTTTTTCTCTTCTTTATCAAAAAATAACAATTACTGATAATTGACATAGATATGATCACTTTTTTAAATATTGATATAAATGAATAGTATGTGTTGTATCTCGGGATAAAAATTGGTGTGCTGATGATTGGAGGTATTGCGGCAGAAGTGACGATATTTTTTTACTATACGACGCTACTACCAATATAGAATGCGATTCAAACGTTGCATATAACATTCATTCTTATCATTACAACAATTATAAATTTGTATCACATTGCTATAGTGGTAGAAGGACATAAATTCAGAATAGAAAACTACACCAAGTTCTTAGGCACATACATTGATAGCTTCTTGAATTGGAACAAACACATAGAGCATGTATCACAAAAATTGAGTAAAACTTGCTTCGCATTAAGAATTACAGCAAAATAAATGAATGAAAAAACATGCATGCAGAGGTATTTTCAAGAAAAACAACATCCTAACAATATATTGTAATGATATTTTTTATTTTATTGAGTAGCCAACGACAAACAATCATTAATCTCTACGGCTTTACAAGTCGGAGAGCTTAGACTTCTCAGGGTGGATTCAAAGTGGCTTATCTGAACAATTTTGGGATGCAGCTTATACACAAATAAAATACACCAATTCCACAGAGTAAATAAGTTTATAAACTTTTTTGCACGATCGTACTATTTTATTTATTTACGAATAGTGTTTCTATGACAGTAAGTTGATTTTACTGGTTGCTACGCCTAACACGACGGTAAGTAATTTACTTACCGTTCTAAAAACGGTAAGTAAATAGATACGCAAGTATAATTAATAAAATTTCACATTAAAATATGATTTATTTAAAATTAAATGTACAGTTTGTACAGTTGGAAATGGAAATATTGCTTTTTTCGGTATTTGTATTAACACATAATTCCCGTGATCCCGTGAAATAGAAGCACAAGCTGAAGATTGCAGTGTATTATTAGATACGATACAAGGCGATTCATTATTTTAATGCAGAATCTTTCCGCAAATTGATAAACGATTCACGATCTTCTAAATCTTGAATGGTCATGTTATATAACTCTTCTCTGTGACATGCTTCCGCTACTCCTAATATCATTGCTACCTAAAAAAAATACATAGTCGTAAGCATATCCACGTGTTTTACCAATAATCTCAATTTACCTTATGAATTAAAAACAATTCGCCTGGTGCTTTAATTAAAAATTTACACATTTCATCTTTCGTAAAAACACTGGCTTTTTTAGGTTTGTATCCAACATTTTTTTTCATTAGAAAAGCAATTAATGTGGAAATAGATAGATCAATAGATTCGTGTAGAAAAATTGTAGCTTTCAACATTGAGTATTCGGCCCATAAACTACCAGCAGCTTTCAGTTTTCCATTTCTTTGGACCAAATATGCCAACACAATATTTTCACTCGTATTTTGATTCTTGTCTGCACACCATTTTTTAAAAATTGTGTAGGTCGTTTCATAACGTTCCCTAGATTTTTCGGGAATTCGAACGTTCAATATTCCAAGCTTCTTCTATATCACCATTTTCACTTTCAGGATCACTTATTTCGGTTTTATATTATATTTATATATTAAATTATAATATTATTGTAAGAACTATTTTCTCAATTTTACAAATCACAGAATTTGTTTGTTTTGTAAACACAACCATGGCAACAAAATTAATTCAAAATTTTTACCTACTTTATAAATAATTACTAAATGTCAATAGTACTTATATTTTATTAAATTAATTATTATTTATATACATTTCGATCGTGCAAAAAATGTTATAACCATCACGAACGGTAAACAATTTACCGGTTTCCAACAATATTGGAGACTTCGCTTCGCTCAGTCTCCAAACATTGTTGTCAACCGGTAAGTTGTACATACCGTTCTAGATACTTAATATACTATACTGAATTGATACTTGTGATGAGAACATAATTCTCTAATAAGGCTCTTAGGTGTATAAAAGTGATGCAACAATTACCAATCTAATTACATTTAATGCAATTCAAAATCCTAATCTGAACTTGATTGATAACTGCGCCGTGTATGAATATGTGAAGCACAAAGAAATTTATTTTTATAAATGTCACAAATAAAGTTTTTATTTTTGAAACAAAAAATTTGTATTTACCAATTTTAATCAAAGTTTAGTACGCCACTGGATCAGGTCACGTTCGCTGATTCTCGAGATCTTGATGACAGTCCGACAGATGTTCAACAGTAGTCGATTACGTTATTCATTCCTTTCGCACATGTGTTATCGAATTGATATTAAATAAATGGTATCTACAAATAATATGATTTTAAGAAAAATTATTACTTGATTATTCCTCAAGTGCATTAATTAGTGATTGCATTCCACATCTACTTGGATCCATTCTTGATAATTAATTTCTTGAACAGGTAAGTGTAAAATTTTAATTTTATTCTTCATGCGGTCGTTACCGGTTTTAATATTCGAAGACATAAAATTTTTACATCGGCATTCGAAACTCGGCGACCATTTCGCTCTCGTACCCTGGTACCAACCTTTGCCACTTCAAAAAAAACTCGTCCCTCGTTTCACTTTTAACCGTTTATATTTTTATACACGATGTATCACAAATTTTAGGCACTCTCTTAAAATTACTTATTGTTTTGTAAGTAGTATTTATTGTTACATTTGCCTTTTTAACAAGTATCAATAATTCAAACTTTCTCAAAATACAAATAAAAAAACACTATTGCGGAATCAGTGCATTTTATGTAAAATAATACAACAATATTTGGCCTATATTTATACGAATGTCTAATATACGTTTACAAAAACAAAACACACTTCGAACTGAACAACACCAATTGAGGAGAATGAGAGCATGAGAGCTGAGAATGTGGCGTTAAACCTTAGAACTCTTAGCTGAATATCCAGTTAAAATTCATTTAATCATTCATTTAATCATAAAATCATTAAAATTCTATTCAATCGTGCTTTCCGTTAGAGAGATTTTTATGGGACGAATCTGGGAATCTCTACATCTTCTGGTCTGAAACTGTGCGAGGTGTTTGTGAACAATGGTCCCCTATCGCGGAATTCTCGCCACAGCCACAGAGACGAATTATAATAAGAGAACATTCCTAGAAGCTGCATTCATTTCAACCACAGGGGAAAATCTTAATAAACAGACAGATTTTTGTCAAATAGGCACAGGATACAAAGATGTCTTGAACAATTTTAAAGAAAAAATTAAATAATGGGTTAACATTTCCATGTCGGGACTTCAGCATGTTTCTTAATAATTAATTTTGTATCTTTACGTTACGGTTTACGAATACTTTTTTGTAAGACGATTTGGCCGTATTTTGTGTTTATATTTTGTAGTTTTGTGAACGTCACTTAGTTGGCGTCTAATAATTTAAAATTTTGAAATTTTATTTTAATTTGTTACCAACTATCGTGAGACGTGAGACACTGAGGGAATATTTGTAATAAAAATAAATTTCAAGTAGATTTTGTGGATATTAGTGTGTATTTGTAAAATGCAAGATTTAACAGAACTAAACAAATCGTTAAAACAATAAGTTTTAACAGTAAAGTAAAGAAATACAACACGTAGAAAAATTGTTACTATAAAAACCAAAAAGACAATAATTACCACTTGACAGGTTCGGATTAAAAATATTTAAAAATGAAATATTTCCATAAAAGAATTAAACATTAAAAATTAAAATGCGTAATACGATATAAGGCCCTATTTCACTGTTTTTGCAGATCTTTAGAAAAACAAGATAATATTTGAACCAAATTTAACAATTAATGACTAAAATATTCAAAATAATGACGATGACTTACCAATAACCAAAAATAAAAATAAGTGAAGCCACGTGTTAACATGAATCTTGAAGTTTGAATAGTTTGAATAGTCTTGAAGTTTGTTCTTACCGAAATCTGGTAATTAACCAGATTTAAAAATTTAAATCCTAAAACAAAATTTAAAAAATTTAACCAAACACCAATTGACGTTTAATTGCCAAATGAAAATAACAAAAACAAACTGAAACTGTCGGCGTTCACTAACCGAGTGACGTCAAAAAAATTCAATATGGCGCCCAACCTGCGTAGTGTCATATCTTTAAATTTATTGTATCATGGGTGTTACACTACCATAGCCGTGATGGAACTTGAAATCGTCTGTAGGGCTGGTTATGTAGAGTCCTTGCAAAGATGTCACTCGACTCATCGCCACATATACCAATTGGGTCTGTTGCGAACGATCATAGTGAAAGACAACTTCATCAAACGTTCCACCTTGTGATTTGTGTATGGTTAACGCACAAGCGGGCACCAGGGGAAACTGCTTGTACGCAAGTAATAAGCGTAAGGCGGAAGAGAAATTGACCGCTAAAGAAGCAAAAAAAATTTAAAAAAGAAGCTGCAGAAGTGAAATTATGCTTAAAATGCTTAGAAGAAGATATTTGTAATGATGAGGCAGCAAAAACAGTTATATAGAAATATGCAGAAATAGAAATTTTTAAAAACGATTTTAATAATGAAGGGACGTTTTAATGAAATTTTCTTTTTTTCTTGTTTTTACTTATAATAAATTTTATTAAATTAATATTTACGAGTTTATTAGATTTAATAATAAATTATCGCCACCCCAATATTTTGTGAAATTTTTATTTCTGAGTTTGCATAATACTATTTTGTAATTGTGTCTGTAATTGATTAAATGATTGAAAAGGATTACCAATTTAAAATTATAACTGAAGATAATCCGATAAGTTTGTGTGCCAATTCTATATAAAGCCCATTTGAGACGATGTCTAATTTTTTGTATTTTTCAGACAAAAATTTTCAAAAAAAATTTGCCCAAACTTTATCCATCGTTATTGTATAATTTTGTATAAAATTGGTATAAAATTTTGTATAAAATTTAGCAGTAAATGGTAAGTAGCACTTTTTTTGTTACATATATTTTTTTAATTTTTGAACATGTAGGGTGTACTTTTTGTACACACACACATTTTTCGTTACCTATTTGTTTTAAATTTTTAAACATGTAGGGAATACTTCTTGTGCAAACACACATTTTTCGTTACATATTTTTTTAAATTTTTGAACGTGTTACCGATTTTATAGACGTATTCCCGTCAAAAGATTAAAAGGATGCATACCTATCCGTCTTTCGACAGAAGTCGAACAGTTTCAAGGAATATGTTAGGTGTAGTTCTTGGCGAAGTAGAGGGGTTTTATAAAATAGGCACTAGAGCAGGAGTTCTTCAGAAACGCTACAGTCGAAATGAATTTGAGCGAAAATGAATTAATTGAAAAAAATTAGTCTTTTCGTGGTGGTGGAAACTGCTTCTTCTACAGGTGGTCAGGGAATGTTGAATCGTAGTTGTACAAAGAAATGCATAAAAAATGCATAAAAACAGTAATTTTTAAGATTTGACCATAGATATTGTGTAAAAATCTTTTTAATTAAATGTTGTAACTACTGGTAAAACAGCCGGGGATAATTTTGTTACAGAATGTTCAACTGGTGAAGCCCGATTTGAAAAGTCCATAAAAAGAATAAATGTAACATTTGCAACCTTGCAAACCAAGGAGTCAAATTTTCTGTAAACAAAGAGTAACTATTAGTGAAATAAAATTAGAACGAGATTTAATTAGTAAAATTTTATTTTTCGTCATAAATATAAATATTGATCTTCAATTAGTTTTACATTACCCATTAACTCCAATTCCAATGCGCACCATTACTGTGACGTCACAGTATTGAGGTAGGTCAGCAGTTGGACCAAAACAAACTTTTTTCTTATGGGATTTTACACAGTACAAGTTTTGATTTCATGTTTTAAGTTAATATTTCAACACTAGTACAAGTTTTATACAGTTCAGCTAAGCTTATTTTTAATACATTTTGGTATAATAAAGTTATTTTGAAATTATTATATTAAGTAATTTACCAATTAATTTCAAAATAACTTTATTATACCAAAATGTATTAAAAATAAGCTTAGCTGAACTGTATAAAACTTGTACTAGTGTTGAAATATTAACTTAAAACATGAAATCAAAACTTGTACTGTGTAAAATCCCATAAGAAAAAAGTTTGTTTTGGTCCAACTGCTGACCTACCTCAATACTGTGACGTCAGCAGTAATGGTGCGTATAATCGGTGCGATTCTGATTTGAACATGGTTATGTAACCATATTTTTATGACTGGATTGTTATCCTAAGTTATAATTATAACCATCTCCGTAACAATAATGTTACCGAAAATTGATATTTTGTTTAGACACGTATAGTCATGATGGTTATAATTTAAGTATAACCAAATCTTGTTAGAAAAAGTTCAAATGTAAAAAAAAGTAAAAATAGTTCAAAATGTACAAATATGAGAATATGACAGATAAAACCATCAGTTGTTGTAATCAGAGATGTTACCCTATAACCTAGATGACTAACTACGAATTCAAAAGTGAAGCCAGGTGGCCATTTGTAGTTGGGTCAAACGACCCAACTAAATTGCGAGAAAGAAAATGTTCTATCTAATCTCAGAGATATTACCCTATCACAGGTAGAGAGTTGACCCAACTACAAATGGCGGCGATCACGTGACCAGGCTTCACTTTTTGGTATACAAAATATACACAGTTAGCTATCTAGGTTATAGGGTAACATCTCTGGTTGTAATTTAAAAACTTTTCAATTTCAACTTTTAAATTTAAATTAATTTACAGTTAACAGTTTACACACAATGTAAATTAATGTTTACACCATGGTACTATTATTACACCATGGTACTATTATGGTACTATTATAATAGTACCACGGTTTACACACTATAGTGGTGTGTACCACCATTGTAGTATATTATGAAACTATAATTTAAATAAGTTTTGGTTACGCCATGTATATAACCAGATTAATATTTAGGTGTTGGTAGTACAGGCAACTGCTACACCCACCGAGCATATTCACATTATCAATTATTATGTATTCACCGTTTTAAAGAATAAACACGTTTTTTGATAATTTGTTAATTGTGATGTTTTAAGCCCGTGTCTCACTATAAAAATTTCATAAATATTTGTATAAAAGTTTGTATACAAACGATTTGGATAGTGTGACAGAGCACTAATTTTATAAAAACGACAGACGTCAAAATATTTTTATGGTGTTTGTATTTTCACGATGTGAAAAAAAGGTTTTTTATACAAACTAACAGTTGAACAAATAACGCACGTCAAAATTATTCTATGGTGCTTGTAGTTTCACGATGTCATGAAAACGTTTTTATCGGAAAACATAACGAAAGCGATGCTTTCCGAGTGTCCATCCGGCAGCTAAAACGAAGCATTCCTAGTCAGCTCACAAATCGACTAATAATGTAAAATCGACCATTAATGTGTTTTACCTCCAATCAATTTTAAAAAAAAATTGGAGGTATGGTAATCGAAAAAAAATTTCAACTTTTTTTTTTTGCATTTTCGAGATCACCGTGTTCAGAAACGTAAAGATCTGCAAAAAGTAAAAAAAAAATTTCTGTGTCGGTCTGTCTGTCTGTCTGTCTGTCGGTCGGTCGTCAAATTTTGTCGATCGATTTGCTTCCGAACCATTCAACCAATTACGACCAAATTTGGTATGGTGGTAGGGTTCACGGTGGAAAGGTGAAAATAAGGTTTTCGTCGCGATCTATCAATCAGGAGTGCCACCACAAGAAAATAATACGGGATTTTTAAAAAATAGTTTGTCTTGCGATATGTTATTTTAAAGGCCTTAAAAGGCTTTATCCAGAATAGGTAAAATTAATCTTCTATCTGTCGTCTGTCAAAAATCACAAGTTGTCAAAGTTGAAACTTTAAGAGTGAATAACTCAAGAAATGCTGAAGGGATCTTACCCAAATTTGGTACGTAGGTACATTGATCTTAATGGATATGAGAGCATATGTAATCCTTCGATAGAAATCAGTAATGCAACATGAAAAAAATAAAATTAACTTTTTTGTCAAAAACATGAAAAAAGTTTTTGTCGATCGATTTTCTCCGGCATTTCTGCGTCGATTGCAATCAAACTTATTGGACGTATGCCTCGTGGGCTGGAATGGTGAAAATAAGGTTTTGCCAGAGAAATCTTCACCAGGGCCACCACAATAAAATAAATAAAAAAAAATGAAAATGTCGTCGTATCTCCGGAAATGTTTAACCGATTCAGCTAAAATTTGGTGTGTCGATGGAGCTTTGAAAGTATAAGTATTGGTGAGAAAACAAACCGAGCCAATTGTAACAGGGCGGGGCAGGTCAGAAAAATTATAGAAAATATTAACTGAAATCTTAATTTATATATTTTTTGTGAGAATTTGTCAGATGGCTGGCAAAAATCAAACAATATATTCAAAATTTTAATAAACGTCATAATTTTGTGACATATGTGTCAAAATTAGGTTAATGTTGATTTGTATACCGAGTGCAGCATAAGAATTGAGTTTAGGGCTTGTAACAATTAATTTTAGAATACAAAAATAGGTGGTTCGGTGGGAAATATTTTATAATATCGTCGTACGGACTGACGGAACGTTACTTTATAAGTAAAAGGTTCTGCCACTAGGTAGCGACCAAGTTTAGGCTGTTTGTTAAATTTTTTCGCAAATGTTTTCAGAATCAGTAAATCGACAGTCAGTAATTTACAAAAATTTATTTTCGAAAAATCCGCTAGATGACCGAAAAAATTTGTTGTACCAATCTTGGAGAAATTTTATTTGTGACTTCTTACGGTATTATGTGACGTATATAAAAATTTTGGAAAAAATTCAGTGGCGTACAAAAATAAAAATTTTTTTTCATTTTAGATTTTGTTAAAAAAACTTTTATAGATAGATTTAGGGTAGGGGGTGATACATATAGATATCTTTGCCAGGGCTACCGATATCTTTGTTAAGGCTACCACAATAGATAACAAAAATTGTACCAACAATTGCTCTCAAATTATTGCCACAATGCCACTTGCTTAACCGTAGATGTAATTACACGTGTTAGCTAGCTGTGTTACTTAAAACGCAGTTCTCGAGAAACGGGGTGTTTCGAAAAACCTCGTGGATTCGCAACTATGTACTCAGATATTTTATCAGCTAAATGAAAAACCTGATGTTAAGTGGACGCCAGTCAATACTAATAAAACCTGAAGAAACGAAGAGTCGTCTTATCGTAGAAACACAAATAGAAAGAAAGATGTTGGCGACAATGTTTAATTAATCTACTACTCTTACATAAAACGTACACATAATGATCAAGGTAAGCTGGTATATAATTGAAGATTATAATAACAGTAAACAAAATAAAATAAAAAAATGCAAGGTAAAATACTGACATCCACCTGAGGGGTAAATTCAGTTAATAAGCAAAAATACAATTGATCATCCCTGAGGAGGATAAATCAACAAAACGAAGTTATGCTCTAGCAGAAATTAAATTGCACACCGGAATTCATTATCTCGGCTATTACTGATATCAAAATAGAACCTGGCATACAGCATCATTAATAAATAAGTAAATGCATCTCTAAGAGACTTACCCTGAATGCAATGCTACCAATTTCACGACTAGGTAAGTGTCTCTCCTTCGAATTCAATATCCTTACTTCATCATTACGTTGGTCCACCATCCAGGTATAAGATCTACAACTCAGAAAACACAAAATACTTATTATAACATCAACATGTTTGCCATTTCAAAACTCATCAATAGAGAAAGTGTGACTGCAAATTCAAATTAATTTCTACTGTCGCATCTTCATAAGCCAAACATCTGCTGAAAGTCGAAGTCTCGCATCCCAACAAAACATAATTCTGTGTCCAGGATCGAACGTACACGCAACAACCAAAGTCCACGAAGTCTGACTCTTCAATTTCACAATAATCTCAATCCTTAGGCGCAAACGAATTTATAAGGAAAAGCCTCTTACAAATTTTACAAAAATCCAACCATCGGCATCGAAACCAAAATAACAAAGTTAATCATTCCTCGGGAAATTGCTACTACTTAATTCATCCACTTCACATCTTCCAACAGATGGTTATTCAAAACTTAAGCCATCGCAACTTTAACAACAAATGTCGAATACAGAAAAGATTTCCAATCTTGATACCATGACCAGGTGCGACGACCATATTTATATTTCCAATAACGAATAATTATAATTAAAATGAATTAACCCGTAACCTGGGTGCTAAAATATAATTTGTTACTACAAATTAATTAGTCGGAAAAATTATATTTACCCGCTAAACGGCAAAACTAAATTATAACACATACATAACGAAATTAAAAATGAACTCGAACGATTGCACGCAAATCATTCAAGAAATCTACGCGCAATGGCGTTCCTATAGATAACTTCGACGAGCTACCAACTATAAACACTAAAAAAAACACAGTGGCGTTTCAGTCGGGAAGCTTGTAAAAGAAATGTAAATGACAAAATGCATTTTGTCATGTTACAAAATGAACATTATGCCATCGTATCTCCGGACAAAATTTGGTGTGCTGGTGATTGGAGGTATTGCGGCAGAGAGTGACGATATTTTTTATTAATGGTTCTGTTACTTCTGCAAGTCAATTCATTTATATTCTATTATAATTCTATTATAAAAATTTATCCGACGTGGGATTCGAACTGGCGATCGCCAAACGATTTAATTATGATTCAATCGCTTATTGCATTTCGCCATAGAGGGTTGCTCTAATGACATTGTTTAAATTTGTCTTATCTGTCACAATTTGTAATTTAAACAATATTTTTTAATATTTGATATAATTGATAATTTTATGTTTTCCGATAAAAAAGTATACTCACCTCGCCTCGAAATATGATCCGTTACTGGGCTTACAGCTTTAAAAAGCTCGCTACGCTCACTTTTTAATATAGCTGCGCGCCCAGTAACGGATCATTTTCTATGCTTGGCCAGTAATATACTATTTTCTCCAACCGTATTAAAAGCAGTACATTTTTAGTAGCATTACCTCAACTAAAAGTTGACGTTTTCGTTATTAATATAAAAATGCGAAAATTGCTAAGCAACACTTTTTTTTACGTGCACTAAAAAGACTTTTTTGTGCATGACTTAAAAGTGATTTTGTTTTTTTACTATTTTTTGTGCGCGATCGATCTAAATTTTTGCATATGCCTTCCTACCGATAATTCACGGGGGTGTGTCTGTGACGAGGGGGGAGAATTTTGTGCTCAGTTTTTTGATATCTAGCGCCGTTCTCGAGTTATTAGGTTTGTTCGTGCTAGTTACACCTTTTACACTTTAAGTGTAAAAAGTGTAATTTACACTTTAACTTTTTCCCGAAAGTGTAAGTTTAGCGCGAACACAAAAAGTGTAACTTGAGTATAACTCCACCCCTTGAAATCAAATTTGCGTTGGTAGGGTATGTTGGTACCTAACCTAATTTGTCATTAAATATAAAAATCTATAAAAGACCAATATTTAGCAAAAAAATACCAAGTTAAATGATTTTCTCCTTCCGCATTCCGAATCATCCACGCCGTTTTAATCATTTTTAAATAAGAACAAAGTAAAAATAGTAACTAAAAATAGTAAATCGTAAATTGTTAGTAATTAATAGTAAATAAAAAAATTAAAGACAAAGACTTGATATAAAAATATATTGTTAACGTTTTATTTTTAGCAACCATTACTTTTAGTTTTTAAGTATGCATTTTTAAATTGCATTTTTAAAAATCTAAGAGCCAATCAAAATTAAGTGTAAACGGTGTAAACTTTTACACCTGCTCCAGAGCTGGTGTAAAAAGTGTAAGAAAAGTGTAAAAAGTGTAATTACACTTTCTAGCACGAACAGAGCGCTCGGCTAGCACGAACAGAAAAGTGTACACTTTACACTAAAGTGTAAAAAGTGTAGCTAGCACGAACAAACCTATTGCTAATTCAAACAATATAGAAAAAGCACTCTTCGAAATTACACAATTTTTAAATGTCAAAGTGACTTTTCTAATATTACGTCAAATAATGTTTTAAAATTAAATATTTATAATTTTAAATTTTATTTAATTTTTGGTTGGAGAAAAAGTAATATGTCTCATTTGGATTAAAAGTGTCTTTGTTTGACGTGCAATTATTGCATTCGCTCGGCTCCGCTAGCGCTCCGCCTCGCAAATGCAAAAATTGCTTGTCAAACAAAGTTTCACTTTTAATCCGAATAAGACAATGTACTATTATACAAACTAAAAATTTAGAACAGTTTCTATAATTTTTATGAAAGCAGGCATCCCATTGGCTGTTGACACCCCACTCAATTTGAATTTAGATTTAAAAAAATTCTAGAATTGGTATCCTGAGCATCTGTAATTTGTTGGTTGGTAATACCCACAATTTATGACAAATAAAAATATTGGAAACTGAAATACTGACTCTTAATCAATATTAACAGATTTTATAATTATAAAATTAATAATCGTGATCTTAATATTTTTTTGCATCAAAACCTTATTAATTAAACTAAATTAGAATTTTAAATATGTACAGTTACGCCATCTACTCAGATAATTGCTCGTCCAAAAGATAAATCTTGACCTTAACAATAACAATCAATTTGACAGCTGACGGCTGACACTACGATACATAATCGACGTACGTTTTTACAATTATTCATATATAATTAACAATAAATTAAATACATAAAATGATTCAAACAAGAAAAATTAAATACGTAAGTTTACACCGATGCGAATGCTTAATTCTAGCAATTCAACGAGAAAGTGTCATCAGTGCAATGAGTTCCCATCACACTGATGGCATTTCCCCGCTGAATCGCGATTGAGAGTCTTTCTTTGAACCAAGAGCCTTCTTTGGGATTGCCAGTGGCTTCGATTAGCTTCTGGCTGATGTCTTTGATGAAAGACCGCGCACTGGGACCTTGAGGGCCAAGGGTCTCTATCGCGATAGGAATAAATACGTAATCGTTTGACAAAACGCTGTATTTTGTTCTTTTTCTGGCTTCGGCCTTTTCGGCCGCAGCACCAGGGCAGATGGCAGTGCAGGGTAAGTACGATGGAGCTACTGTGTCGACAATTGTTATGTCCCATATTAAACATTTTCCATGTGAATATGGAATTAAGGACATTCCGTCAGGACGTTTCCCATCAGTGCGAGCCATTAGTCCAGGTGGTTCGAGAACAGGATGAAGACCAATTGATGTTAGTGCTCGCTTGATGATGTTGTTGGCTTCTTGATGTCTGGTGCTACGTCCTTTGCTGAATTTGCATGAAAGACCATGAGTTCCGGTTGCGTCGACAAGTGATCCGCATCGGCAAATGTGGGGTTCCACCGTTTTGCATCCGAGTCTGAGGCCTGCCGATATGCGAATTATGTCCCTATTCAGCAGTGTTCCTATGTTGGACGATGGCAAGGCGTGTAACCAGGAGCTGGATTCCTTTTGCGCAACAGCTGACAAGCGGGCTTGGTCCTTCATGTCAGTGGCGTTTTCAAAAAGACGGTTTTTGGCCACATTAACGATAGGAACGTCCCAGTCATGTTGCTTTGTAGAAGTTGGTAAAGTGGAGGAGCTAGTTATTTGTTGCCACATAATTATTGATTCCGCTGTTGAATGAATATCGATTTGTAAAAAATTTGAAGATAAAACGTTGAAGAGGTCTTGACAGGATGTAGAAGAAGAAATAAAACTTGGTAAGGCCAAGTCAACGGCAGATCTGATTCCAAGTCCTCCAGAATTCACGGGAAGAGAGGCTTGCATCCATTCGGCATTAGATAATTTAATGTTCAAAATTTCACTGACTGCATGGCGTTGTAAATCATCAAATTTTAAAAGAAGACTGTGTTTGTATATTGGTGAAGTGCGTAAAAGATATTGTAGGCGAGGCAGGGCAATGCAGTTTTTCAAAAGAAAGAAAGCCTGGTGTGGTTCCAACAACGATAAGCGCTTACACATGATTATAAAGGAATCTATCTTCTTCTGTAAAGTAATGTTTTCAGCATGAGAGCCAAGAGGAGCTCCTAGTAATTCTAGATTGTTCTTGATGGTGACTTTAGATCCGATGAATTCTGACGAAAAATTTTCCAATTCTGTTGACGTAGAGATAGGGCATAACTCACATTTTTCTTTGTTCAAGAATAGACCGTATTTTGGGCCCTCGCTGTCTATAATTTTATAGTCTGCAGCTACTATTTCGGGTGTATCCAAAAGTGTTCCGTCATCTAAATACCATACGTTTAATTTTGACTTGAGTTTTTGAAATAATGGGTGGGTTGCAACACAGAATAAAAACGGACCGAGAGGATCTCCTTGTTGAACTCCTTCTTGGGACTCTATCTTGTTGTTACCATAAAGGAGGGTAGATGTGTTGCTGTAACTCGCATGAACATAATGATATATTTCCGGAAAGTCTGCCGAGACTAATTCCATCATCGTGTCCCGTCTAATTAGATTGAAGGCGTTTTTGAAATCTACTTTGAGCAAAATGTTATCGTGTTTGTTAATAACTTGTTCGGCGTTAATGATTGAACGGACAGTATGTGCGATGGCTTCTGCGCCACCTGAAATTCCAAAGCCAAGCTGTAGCGGTTTGAGGTAGGGTATAGCACGATTTTTGATGCTATTTATAGCGCATTTTGAGGCCAGGCGACGAAGCGTTAGGCCTACAGCGATTGGTCTGAGGCTGCCGTCTTTCTTCTCGAGCGAGCAAAGACTAGCTCCAAAAAATATGGGCCGGATAAAATCAGGTATCTTGCCCTCAAGAATTTTGTTGATAAAAGCCGTGGTAGATCTTAATAACTTTTGGGCATGATCACCGTTGCCTGAGTCTATCATATCAAGTAAGTGTTGAGGACGGAGACCATCTAATCCAGCTGCCGTACCCTTAGTAAAAGAGTTTAAGGCATTTTCTACGTCATTTTCTGAAACTTTAACCGGGTAATGGTTGGTGGTACTTGGTGGTTCACGGAAGTCTGAGTAACGTTTTGGGTGTTTCTCACGCATGATGATGGTATTGCCTTCAGTCGCCGGAGCGATTTTATTGTCTGAACATGCAATGCGAAGAGCCCCTTTTATGTCTCCGTCAGATAATTTGGCGGCAGCTAGATCGGCCGATTTTTGTTCTGCGTTATTCTTGTTGGATGTATGTTTGCGTTTTGATGTTGATTCCTTCAAAGATTCTTGAATGGCCGTTGAAGATGATTTTTCTTTTAGAAAATTTCGTAGCAACCTAATTATTTTGGTTGAAAGGGAACCATTTTTACTCAGCGAATCAGATTTTTTTTGCTTACGAGGAACTTTGAAGCAGGTGTAACTGAATGTAAAAAAATTCAGCCAAGAAAACGTGAAGTCATTACTTAAGATATCGTCTATGCAGCTACAATATTTCTCTGCAGCTAGTGCTCGGGCTCCTTTTGGGATGCGATGTAAAAGACGGCCTCTGAAGCGCATTTTGCAAATTTTGTCCAAAATGTCACAGTTTGTGTTCAATTTGGCATCTTCGCTTGGATGAGGCTGAATTTGGATGGATTGGTGATTTAGAGATAAAAAGGATGACTTCTTGCTTTGCGAGCATATAATGGATCGGCTTGAGTGTATATTTAGGCCTCTTTTTGTTTCAAAATCTCTCTTGCATGACGTGCATTTATGTGGACCTTCAGCTTGAATATTGGCTCTATTTCTTGATGGTCCAGCATCTCTCCGATCTTGTGAGGATTGTACAAATGTTTTCAAGATTAGTGGGGTCCTGTTCTTTGGGTATTTGCTTGGCAAATAATCAATATATTCGCTCTCTTTTCTATTAGGTTTTTTTTGTAAGTCTGACAAAGACAACCGAATAGTATGCGTTACAAATACAATACAAACCATATACAACTCGATCCTTACTTTTCACAGCTAATATCTTGTTTTTATAAAAACTTATTTTATAGTGTGACATAGCTTAAATTGTATACAAATTTTTATACAATTTGTATTGTATACAAATTAAAAATAAAATCTTGGTCGTCCGTTAATTGATAATCCATAATAATATTTATATAATAAATAATACGTAGTAATAATATGAGTTATAATAAATGTTTAAAAATTAAGCTTTTTAATAAATATGTACTGTCAAAATGAAAATTTCGTAGTAGATCTTTAGCACTTTGAGGTTAAAAAAATGTAAATATCGACTTGAACCAGGGTTAAACCACCGATTTTGGTGGGTAAGAAAAATCGAGAGTTAAACCAAGTTCAAGTCTTGAACCAGGTACATCTAACAGACATTTACAAAAATCGCTGGTTTAACTCTGATCCGAGTTTAAACCACTGACATACAACCGGCCCTTAGTGTGTACTATATTGGTGGTCACTTTGGCCGAGAGGTTTTTCATTTTCCAATTTCTAATGCTCTAATGCTCAAGTACGGTTTATCACCAACACACCACAAAAATTTAAATAAAGATTTTTAATAGAGCACAAACATTTTCATTAGTTCAAAAATAATTATTAAATTGTAAACTGTCAGATTTAACCACTTGAGACTTGACATGTAAATAATACAAATGATAGTCCGGTCAAATTAGACCAAAAAATAGGGGCGAGGTTACAATAATTCACACATGGCTGAAAATTGGTAGGATTGTTCAAAACACTATTATAAATGTAATGTACAAAGTCCTCATCGATCCGACACCTGGAAAAAATATCGTCACTCTCTGCCGCAATACCTCCAATCACCAGCACACCAAATTTTGTCCGGAGATACGATGTTCATTTTCATTTTTGTTATCTATTGTGGTAGCCTTAACAAAGATATCGGTAGCCCTGGCAAAGATATCTATATGTATCACCCCCTACCCTAAATCTATCTATAAAATTTTTTTAACAAAATCTAAAATGAAAAAAATTTTTTATTTTTGTACGCCACTGAATTTTTTCCAAAATTTTTATATACGTCACATAATACCGTAAGAAGTCACAAATAAAATTTCTCCAAGATTGGTACAACAAATTTTTTCGGTCATCTAGCGGATTTTTCGAAAATAAATTTTTGTAAATTACTGACCGTCGATTTACTGATTCTGAAAACATTTGCGAAAAAATTTAACAAACAGCCTAAACTTGGTCGCTACCTAGTGGCAGAACCTTTTACTTATAAAGTAACGTTCCGTCAGTCCGTACGACGATATTATAAAATATTTCCCACCGAACCACCTATTTTTGTATTCTAAAATTAATTGTTACAAGCCCTAAACTCAATTCTTATGCTGCACTCGGTATACAAATCAACATTAACCTAATTTTGACACATATGTCACAAAATTATGACGTTTATTAAAATTTTGAATATATTGTTTTATTTTTGCCAGCCATCTGACCAATTCTCACAAAAAATATATAAATTAAGATTTCAGTTAATATTTTCTATAATTTTTCTGACCTGCCCCGCCCTGTTACAATTGGCTCGGTTTGTTTTCTCACCAATACTTATACTTTCAAAGCTCCATCGACACACCAAATTTTAGCTGAATCGGTTAAACATTTCCGGAGATACGACGACATTTTCATTTTTTTTTATTTATTTTATTGTGGTGGCCCTGGTGAAGATTTCTCTGGCAAAACCTTATTTTCACCATTCCAGCCCACGAGGCATACGTCCAATAAGTTTGATTGCAATCGACGCAGAAATGCCGGAGAAAATCGATCGACAAAAACTTTTTTCATGTTTTTGACAAAAAAGTTAATTTTATTTTTTTCATGTTGCATTACTGATTTCTATCGAAGGATTACATATGCTCTCATATCCATTAGGATCAATGTACCTACGTACCAAATTTGGGTAAGATCCCTTCAGCATTTCTTGAGTTATTCACTCTTAAAGTTTCAACTTTGACAACTTGTGATTTTTGACAGACGACAGATAGAAGATTAATTTTACCTATTCTGGATAAAGCCTTTTAAGGCCTTTAAAATAACATATCGCAAGACAAAATATTTTTTAAAAATCCCGTATTATTTTCTTGTGGTGGCACTCCTGATTGATAGATCGCGACGAAAACCTTATTTTCACCTTTCCACCGTGAACCCTACCACCATACCAAATTTGGTCGTAATTGGTTGAATGGTTCGGAAGCAAATCGATCGACAAAATTTGACGACCGACAGACAGACAGACAGACCGACACAGAAATTTTTTTTTTACTTTTTGCAGATCTTTACGTTTCTGAACACGGTGATCTCGAAAATGCAAAAAAAAAAAGTTGAAATTTTTTTTCGATTACCATACCTCCAATTTTTTTTTAAAATTGATTGGAGGTAAAAATTTACTCGGGGTCAAAGGTCCAAAAACGGGTTTTTCGCAATTTTCAGCAAAACGGTAAGTTTTATCATAAAATTAGGTTTGACAAAAATTGTAGATCTGATAATTATCTATAAAAAAAGTCTAAATAGTTTTTCTCCTAAGAGCCACCGTTTTCGAGATATAACAATTCAAAAAGTTAAAAGAGTTGTAATCTACTACAAAAAAAATAACACAAATTTTTAAAAACGATTTTGTCTTGTGATAGGTTATTTTAATCACCTTGAAAAGCTTTATCCAGAATATGTGAAATTAAATTTCTATCTGTCATCTGTCAAAAATTACAAGCTGCCAAAGTTTAAACTTCAAGAGTGAATAACTCATGAACTATTGAAGGGATTTCAACCAAATTTTGTATGAAGAAACATTGCCCCCACAGAACTTGACAGCATATAAGACCATTTGACAAAAACCAATAATTCAACATTAAAAAAAAAGATTACTTTTTTTTTGCGAAAACTTGAAAAAAGTTCTTGTCCCTCGATTTTCTTCGACATTTCTGCGTCGATAGCAGTCAAACTTTTTGGACGTATGTCTGGTGGGCTCTAGTGGTGAAAATAAGGTTTCGGCAAAGAAATATTTGCCAGAGCTAACACAAATCGAGGGACAAGGAGATTTTTCAAATTTTCGTAAAAAAAGAGTAATCTTTTTTTTAAATGTTGAATTCTTGGTTTTTATCAAATGGTTTTATATGCTGTCAAGTTCTGTGGGGGCAATGTTTCTACATACAAAATTTGGTTGAAATCCCTTCAATAGTTCATGAGTTATTTACTCTTGAAGTTTAAACTTTGGCAGCTTGTAATTTTTGACAGATGGCAGATAGAAATTTAATTTCACCTATTCCGAATATAACTTTTCGAGGTCTATAAAATAACTCATCACAAGACTAAATCGTTTTTAAAAATCTTGTGTTATTTTCTTGTAGTGGCACTCCCGATTGACATATCGCGCCAAAAACCTTATTTTCATCTTTCTACCATAAACCCTACTATTATACCAAATTTGGCTTTGGAGAGCACGTAAAGCCGGCGGTCTCCCTGGGTTGACGCCGTCAACTATTAAAACAACCAGGGTTACAGGCATTCCCCAATACGGTTTAGGCAGCCATGAGGTCTTAAAGCCGGAACCTTTCTTGAAAGAGAAAGAGGCCGATGGTCCAGGAGTGGATTAAAAAGGCTGATAAAGAATACCAAATTTGGCCGTGATTGGTTGGATGGTTCAGAAATAAATCTAAAAACAAAATTTTTCTCCAACCGTATTAAAAGCAGTACATTTTTAGTAGCATTACCTCAACTAAAAGTTGACGTTTTCGTTATTAATATAAAAATGCGAAAATTGCTAAGCAACACTTTTTTTACGTGCACTAAAATAGTATATTAAGAAACTAGTTTTATAAGTGGCGTTTTTAACGCACGCAATCCGTTTAGAAAACGAGCCGCGTAGCGGGGAGTTTTCTAAAGGATAAGTGCGATAAAACGTCTTATAAAAAGAGTTTCTTATACTATTTTTTCTATTTTGAACTTTATAAGCCCTAAAAATATTTAAAATGTGCATTTTATTAAATAATAGTAAATTTGAATTTTTTTTGTATTTTTGTGATAGTTGGTAACAAAAAATTTTCAGGTTAGGAGATCGCATAAAAGTTTAAATAAACGAAATTATACTTGCAGTTTACAATTTTCTTTATTATTATTAATTATTTTATTGACAATTAACATTACTTTGCATCAATTTATAGGTTTATAATATTATAATATAGTGACAACATTAGTTTTAATTTTCACTGACGTTTAGTTACCAACCCTTTAAAACAAAAAATTGCGTTTCGAAAAATTGTCCATTTCGATACGCGACTGGGTTTCGAAATAACTTTGTTTTAGACGCAAAATAGAAAAAGACTTTTTTGTGCATGACTTAAAAGTGATTTTGTTTTTTTACTATTTTTTGTGCGCGATTGATCTAAATTTTTGCATATGCCTTCCTACCGGTAATTCACGGGGGTGTGTCTGTGACGAGGGGGAAGAATTTTTTGCTCAGTTTTTTGATATCTAGCGCCGTTCTCGAGTTATTACTAATTCAAACAATATAGAAAAAGCACTCTTCGAAATTACACAATTTTTAAATGTCAAAGTGACTTTTCTAATATTACGTCAAATAATGTTTTAAAATTAAGTATTTATATTTTAAATTTTATTTAATTTTTGGTTGGAGAAAAAGTAATATGTCTCATTTGGATTAAAAGTGTCTTTGTTTGACGTGCAATTATTGCATTCGCTCGGCTTCGCTAGCGCTCCGCCTCGCAAATGCAAAAATTGCTTGTCAAACAAAGTTTCACTTTTAATCCGAATAAGACAATGTACTATTAACGACCGACTGACAGAAAAATTTCTTTTTTGATTAGAGGTAAAAAATCCCAATAAATTTCCTATTCTAAAATAAAACAAAATAGATGGTGTATCTATGGGTACACCCACATCATCCTTCTTGGCCGACATCTTTATGGATAAATTGGAATCAAAAGTAGCACAATTACCACTTGCAAAATATTGTTTTGCGTGGTATAGATACGTGGATGATGCATTTGCTGTATAGACAGATGATGATATTACTCTCAACAATTTTCTCCAAGATATAAATAAATTACATAATAACATTAAATTCACAATGTAAATAAAAAAAGAGTATAAAATTAAATATTTAGACTTGACCATCGAAAAAAGCGGACCTAAGTTTTCATACAGCGTATACGAAAACCAACTACCACAGATTCAACTATACCTAGTTTCTCTAAACATAGTTTATAAACACAAAATGTCAGCTTTTCATGCACTGACCACCAGAGCAATTACAATCCTAATGACAGAATATAATAGAGAAAAAGAGATACAAGTCATAAAACAAATAGCTGAAGCCAATGGTTATCGAACAAAAACAATATATAAATTAATAAAAAGAAAACAAACAGAAATGAAATACCCACAATTTCGCAAAAACTGTAAAAAAGAAGAAATAAAAAACAATCCAAAAATAATTTATCAAGGACATAATTTCACAAGAATGTAATGTCAAAACGTAAACTCAAATTTCCCACCGAATCCCCAACCTTCGAAACCCTACTCTAACCTCCTAAGCGCTATAATAATGGTGGCCACCACACGCGAAATGCCGTATCGTCTAAAATGCTAGGACCCCACGTCGTAACCTACACTCGAGACATTACCCCCACGTCGTAGTATTTCCTTCGTAGTGATGAATGAACTTTAGCAGTAGCAAATTGAGTTAGGAGAAACGTAAAGTGAACACATATAAAACACAGAGCAGTTTAAATAGTTATAATTTGTAAATCATTGTCGTATAATTTCAGTTTACACATTGTAGTTAGCTTTTTGTCATTTTGTTTGTCATTTCAATATTCATAATTGTGATCGGGCAAATTACATATACGTCATACTCATATGTGGTCAAAATACATAATTCGTTATTAATCAAATATACAGGGCAAGTCAGCACATGAATCAACTGATACCTTTAGTATCATCATGTACTGGATAAACATAATAATTCAATCCCCAACATAAAAGCAAAACACACGAGTCTCGAGAGTGACCTATACAAAATGGCCTCCGTACAAAATAACCCAAACTTTAATCTCATTCATAGAATCTAGGAGTATCTGCAGTTTTTGTGTTGTCAGTATTAAGTTTTTTAGCTAGTCATAGGTGATAATAATCTACCATATGTGGTTCTAACATTAACCTGTGAGCACGCCTGCACATGAGTTCTTGTGATGATTAAAGTTTATAAATACACATGTTCATTTAATTCGATTTCTCGAAACTCGTGCCTTTTGAATTTAATTATATTACAATAATATTTACCTCTGGATTTGCCGAACCACAATAATTAAAATAATATAGCAAAGTAACACAAAATACAACAAACGAATTGAAATAGCCTCTTAAGCACGTCTGCCCAGTTGAACCTCACAAAATGGAAGAGGGCTTCTTTTCCGGTCCATTTCTTCTCGTCCCTTCCTTTCTCCCACCCACTTGGGCTACCCTCTGGCAGTGTCTCAAGAGCCTGTTGTTAGATTGTTGGTGTCGTTTACGTTCAGTTCTTCCAATGTAATGTATGTGTATTTGACAGTATGTTTTAATCATTTAAGTCGTTCATTAAGCGCCAAATATAAATTACGTAAATATCATTACAAGAATGAACACCATTTTTAAAAATGAAAATATAAAGCTAGCGGAAAAAACAAAGGGTTCAATTCTACAATTATTAAATAATCAAATGCGCAGATTATAGAGATTACTATAGATGTTCAACTCCCCACCTATTTTTGTGACCAAGTAATAGTTCACACCAACAGCGCTGTAATCGCGCAATAAAATCGGCGGGAATTTAAATATTACATAATATTTTATTTTTTCACTAATATTTAAAATTTTAAATAATAATATATTGAAAAACTAAAAACATTGTTTATCATTAATTTATTTATTATAACACATTCATAATAACAATAAATTTTACTAACATTCACATATCCGAGAAGACCAGTTCCTAAAGAAGTAATGCATTAATTCCTTATCAAATTGCTTTACAAACCTGTGTACAACCAAGCATACGGAAATCAGTAAGTCCCTTAAAGGAAAAAGGCTGTCGTTTGCTATAAATTGTTATAAAACTTACTTTTTATTGGTGTGCATGGTATAATTGCTTTATTAACAGTGCTTGGAACGATATCATAATCTAGATGGGGAACAATATTAGCAGGATCGGAAACAACATTATCAGGAACAAGAACAATGTTAGCAGGATTGGGAACTATATTACAACAATCAGGAAAAATATTACGATTACCAAAACAGCATTAGACGAGGAACCCGCGACTACTTACCTGAAGGATTCAAAAAAAGTGTGGGAACTGCATCAATTTTCAAATTAGTTCTGTTATTAGCATTGACAACATATTTGCTATTGTTAGGGTGGTTAACAATAATTTTAGTTTTTATTACAAAAAACCTTTTTATTCGTCTGAATAATATAAATAAAAAAGGAAGATGAACAATAATTATAATGTTTGATTTTAAAATTGTTACAATAATATGTAAGATTTATTTTTGTGTTCGGAAACGTGTTATCCCTTTGGCGGACTCGGTTAAACTGGCTGTTCCAGCTAATAACAAAAAAAACCTTAACAACGCTTAGCATTTGCTTTTTTTGTTATTAACCGGAAACATTATCCTTGAGTTCCTGGATTTCCAAATTAATTTCCAATGGCCAAGTAATGCCATGGAATGTAGCTGCAGTGACATTGTCCTGCATGCGTGTGCATGCATGACTGTGCCACCACACTATCATCACTAAAGTGAACATTACAAACAACGTAATTCCTCCTCTTCTCATATTCAATATTTTTTTGAACTGCAGCAGTCCATTTATTGAAAAGTTCCAATTCATTAGGAAAACTGTGAGTTCTCACAATTCCAGATGAAGAATTTTTACAACCTTTCACAACGCATCTGCAAACCATTATAATAGTAATTTAATAAATAACACAGGATAACACAGGAATCACTTCTTTGACGATTAATAAAAGTACAAATTGTCACAAATTGACATTAAGGTTACTCGAATCTTTAGGAATATAACTATTTATATTCGTTAAGTGATTGGTACGCATGGTAAATTGAAACTTGTAATATCTATTAGCGCCATCCCTGGACATTGGTACGAACTATTCCCCCCGCACTGTGATCAAATTATGGTGGGTAGAGGTAAGGAGGACAATCTCATATGGCTGTTTTATTCTAAAAGTGGCCACTGAAAAGCACTAAATAAGGTTTCAGAAAACGGCCAGAATGGCGCTGGCGTACCGAGAGGGTATGGTTTGAACTATGGAAGGTAGATGACTCTATATTGCATTAGCTGAGAATTAAACTTGAAAAATAAAAAATGTCGTCACTCTCTGCCGCAATACCTCCAATCACCAGCACACCAAATTTTGTACGGAGATACGATGACATAATGTTCATTTTTGTTTTCTATTGTGGTAGCCTTAACAAAGATATCGGTAGCCCTGGCAAAGATATCTATATGTATCACCCCCTACCCTAAATCTACCTATAAAAGTTTATTTAACAAAATCCAAAATGAAAAAAATTTTTTATTTTTGTACGCTACTGAATTTTTTCCAAAATTTTTATATACGTCACATAATACCGTAAGAAGTCACAAATAAAATTTCTCCAAGATTGGTACAACAAATTTTTTCGGTCATCTAGCGGATTTTTCGAAAATAAATTTTTGTAAATTACTGACTGCCGATTTACTGATTCTGAAAACATTTGCAAAAAAATTTAACAAACAGCCTAAACTTGGTCGCTACCTAGTGGCAGAACCTTTTACTTATAAAGTAACGTTCCGTCAGTCCGTACGACGATATTATAAAATTTTTCCCACCAAACCACCTATTTTTGTATTCTAAAATAAATTGTTAAAAGCCCTAAACTCAACTCTTATGCTGCACTCGGTATACAAATCAACATTAACCTAATTTTGACACATATGTCACAAAATTATGACGTTTATTAAAATTTTGAATATATTGTTTTATTTTTGCCAGCTATCTGACAAATTCTCACAAAAAATATATAAATTAAGATTTCAGTTAATATTTTCTATAATTTTTCTGACCTGCCCCGCCCTGTTACAATTGGCTCGGTTTGTTTTCTCACCAATACTTATACTTTCAAAGCTCCATCGACACACCAAATTTTAGCTGAATCGGTTAAACATTTCCGGAGATACGACGACATTTTAATTTTTTTTTATTTATTTTATTGTGGTGGCCCTGGTGAAGATTTCTCTGGCAAAACCTTATTTTCACCATTCCAGCCCACGAGGCATACGTCCAATAAGTTTGATTGCAATCGACGCAGAAATGCCGGAGAAAATCGATCGACAAAAACTTTTTTCATGTTTTTGCCAAAAAAGTTAATTTTATTTTTTTCATGTTGCATTACTGATTTCTATCGAAGGATTACATATGCTCTCATATCCATTAGGATCAATGTACCTACGTACCAAATTTGGGTAAGATCCCTTCAGCATTTCTTGAGTTATTCACTCTTAAAGTTTCAACTTTGACAACTTGTGATTTTTGACAGACGACAGATAGAAGATTAATTTTACCTATTCTGGATAAAGCCTTTTAAGGCCTTTAAAATAACATATCGCAAGACAAAATATTTTTTAAAAATCCCGTATTATTTTCTTGTGGTGGCACTCCTGATTGATAGATCGCGACGAAAACCTTATTTTCACCTTTCCACCGTGAACCCTACCACCATACCAAATTTGGTCGTAATTGGTTGGATGGCTCGGAAGCAAATCGATCGACAAAATTTGACGACAGACAGACAGACAGACCGACAGACAGACCGACACAGAAATTTTTATTTTACTTTTTGCAGATCTTTACGTTTCTGAACACGGTGATCTCGAAAATGCAAAAAAAAAAAGTTGAAATTTTTTTTCGATTACCATACCTCCAATTTTTTTTTTAAAAATTGATTGGAGGTAATATAAACTCCTCGCTTGACATAAAAAGTTTCATTTATCAAGATTGTGTAAAAAGCAATAAATTAAAATACCACAAAATTGTTTATAAAAGTTTAATAAAATATAAATTGAACATTTTTATTAATCTTTCAAACCCTGGCCTGGAAAAAAGACAATGACGGCGATATGTTCCATAGTTCAAAAACCATACCCTCTTGGTACACCAGCGCCATTCTGGACACTTTCTGAAACGTTAATTACTACTATTTGAAGGACACTTTTTTTACACAGAGATTGTCCTCCTTACCTCTACCCTCCATAGATCAAATGGATCGAGATCCATCACAAAATAGTGGTGTATTTTTTTAGATTACAACGGCGTTTATGTTTATGTTTAGTATTTGTAGCTTACAGTTCACTTACGGTTTCACCTATAATCTGCTTGTAGTGAAATATATTTGAACTTGAAATATAATATTAGTTTTTTCATAATGTATTGTCGAATTATTGTTAAAAATTGAGTTGATTGTGCCAGTAATAACTTAAACAAATTTTATAACCCCAACTCGCCCCAACTTTTTAATGTAAAACTTTGAAGATGACATTTAAATTAACCTTATTTTCAATACATTCATAGTGACAAACTTGATAATATCGCAGGGGATTCAAAGAAAGTAACTAAAACAGCAATATTTCTTTTATTATTCAAATTTACGCTTCCGCGACAGTTTTATAATAATTAGAATTAAAAATAAATCATTTCTGCGTAAAAGATTTATTAAAAAAGTGCGTAACCGAATACTAAGATTTTCCGAAGTTGGCAAGTTGTAGAGAACTCAGCCATTAAAGAACATTTGTAGTACTCCACCCCTATTTTTTTTATCCTTAATATATATAAATTCTTTTACACTAAATTTAATTACATTTAAATCAAAAACCAAATTATATTATTGCAAATATCTTTCACTTTTGACAAATTGCAACATTCTTTTATTGATAAATTCGCGAAATTATATTCATTTTAATTGTTAGTATATTTTTAATTCTAAAGCCAATTTTATAATTTTGTTTTAAACTAAACTTTATAAATTCAAAAGATGAATATTGCAATTTGGTCACACATAAATTTTAAGTAAATTGTTTATATTTTTATTAATTTAGAAACCAAGGGGCTGATAAGTTGTTTATCATTTTTAAGAGCGCTCGGATACTAAAAGTTACACTTGACGAGAAATCGGACGTCTAAATTAGCTTTATAAGAGCGTTAAGTGGGAAAACTTAGGTATCTAAGGGCTCAAGCTACTAAAAATTGTTTAGAATAGTAAAATTATGAGTTCACTCTCACAAGATCTTCCAATAATTCGAGCAATGATTACATCGGAATGCAATTAGCAGAGCTAAGAGGCAAAATAAATTAATTTTGGTTTAACGAACTTTATGAGAACCTAAAGACAAAGACGTAAAAATGTTATAAATTCGGTGGAGGATTTTGGACAAGTCAGTTAACGGTTTTGAGACGAAGCGATAACGTCGCGGTCACTCAAAGTTTTGATTTTCATTTTTGCTTTTATAATTTCAATCACAAAGTGTTATTTTTTTAAATTCAATTAATTAATTAAATTATATTAAATTAAAGTGACAATTTCTACAACAACCAGCCAAAGCCGTTGCTCGAATTATAGGAAAAGGTTAGTAATAAAACATTTTATTTCACTCTGTATATTCGCGATCGATTTTATTATTATTTTTTTTTACCCATGTTCATGTGTCTTAATCTTTAGTATTGCATTATTTTGTTATATTATTTTTCTTTTGTATCTCCCCTATATTTTTGATTTTAATAAATTTAATTATAATTTCAAACTGTTTAATTTTGGTGTTGCAAAAGTATTGTTTATCTCATCCCTACGTCTCCTAAAAGTTCACGCTACTACAACCCAATCAAAACGAGCTGATCTATCTCGTTACATCTTTAAACTAGATCTGGTGGCAGCGATTAAAGAAAAGTGATCTGGAACAAAAGGGAAGAAAGGTAGGTTAAAGCTATTTTTCAGCAACACCGTCAGGTCCGCCTTTCCAACCACGAAGTCCAGGTTACCACACATTTAAGAAAAAACACAAAGTCTAATTTCGGAATTCATTTGAGAGAAAATGACCACAAAAAGGATGACACGAAGACAGAAATTCTGCAAAAACAAAAGAAAGGCATAAAATTATACGGATTATACCTGTTAAGGTGAACGTCCACTAGCAAGTTTTCTTCTGCAAGTGCCGTCTGCAAGTCGCTTCCAGAAGTTATTGCTTGTGGAAACACAATCTGCAAGCCACTCCACAGTAGTAGAAATACTTCTGCAAGTACTTGCAGAAGAAAACTTGCTAGTTCGCCTTTAGAAGCCTACAAGATACTACTCTACAATACTCATGTACGCAGATAAAACAAGTAAAATATATTAAATCTCGAAATGAAAATAAATGTAACACATTTTGTAAATTTTGCATGTACTGAATGAATTCATTGTTTTATTTATTTATATAGAAAGTTTTTGTAGAGTTTTTTTGAAGAGATTTTAAGAATATTTTATAGTCTGACTATATTGTGTTGAAAATGAGTTTGAACGGAATTATTACTAACTTTTTATGCTGACACGTAAGTTTAACTGTATGATGTATAGGATTTAATGTTTTTTATATAAAACTTTTGTATTTTACCCTGAAGATGATCGAATAAAAAATCGAAACAGGTTGGTAAAAAGAGTTGTTTTATTGCAAGGATATAGTACCTTTTTTAACTATAATAAAAAATTAATTTTTTTAAAAGTGCGGGGCTCGCTGGCTTAAAATTCACGATTATACATATTGGATATATAAAAATGATTTTCTGGAACAAATGTTGAACAAACCTGGAGCAACAAAAAATTATTTTATTAAAGTGAGAGGCTAATTCTCGAAAAAAATTCTTACTTCAAAAATTACTTTTGCTAAGAGGTAATCTATTATTCTTTTATTTTGAAACATGTTGGTAACGAAATTGGTAACAAAAAAATATTCATAATTTTTTACAACACTGAAAACGTGTCGAGTACGAACCTGATTTAAGTAGGTGTGTAATAGCAGTACGCCACTGAAACGATTGACAATTTTGACAGTTGCAAAATATTTTAAATGCATTTTTTAAATCGATTTATTGCTTAAGCAAAAAGTCGAATATGGTTACTGTCACAATTACTGTGTTTTTCAATATTTTTAAAACCTAAATTTTAGAATTTTAAGTATGTGTCGTCCATTTTGTGTACGTCAAAGCAACATAACCCTCTAAATGTCACTCATCTTAAAATAAATTAATAAAAAACTTGAAAACAATGGAAGAAGTTTCAAGACAAATTGGCACGATGGTTGAAGTGAAATGCGAGGTATTCGACGATTTTGAGGAAGATCCAACCACCTCGGAGGTTGAGAATATTGTCATTTGCCCTAATTTACAAATTAAAGTGGAAGTAACCGAAGACATGGAAGATGTCGATTATACTGTGAATGTTAAGGAAGAACCCGAAGAAATCACACCGTTTCTGTTTACCGAAGGAGGCAACAATTGCGACGATTTTCAAATTATTACAACGAAAGACTTACAAGTTAACTCAACCAATAACCGAAGTAAAAAAACGTATTCTTGTGAATTTTGTAACGCAATCTTTGGGTACAAACGTCGGTTGACGATCCACTTACGGAGCCATACCGGAGAAAAACCTTTCGAATGCGAATTTTGCGATTATAAAGGTACGTGTAAAGAAAATTTGAAAAGCCACTTAACGAGTCATACGGGCGAAAAACAATTTGAGTGCAAAATTTGTTTCTCTAAATTTGCACATAAAGCGAGTTTGCGAAATCACTTAATGACGCACACCAACGTTAAGCCTTTCAAATGCGAAATTTGTGACTTCAGATGCTCCAGGAAGAGCAACTTACAGAGCCACGTAATCACCCACAACGGAGATAAGCCTTTCGCATGTGAGGTTTGCAACTTGAGTTTTTCAGATAAACGATATCTAAAAACCCACGCTGCAATTCACACGAAAGAAAAACCTTTCCAGTGCCCACTTTGCGATGCAAAATTCTCACTCAAAAGATATTTGCTTAACCACATGAGAATTCACAAGGGCGAAAAGCCATTCGAGTGCGAACGCTGTGGTTACAAATTTACGCACAAGGGGAGTCTCACTCGTCATCTCATAACGCACACTGGAGAAAAACCATTTCAGTGTGAAATTTGTGGTGCGAAATTTCCACACCGCGATAGTTTGAGTCGGCATTTTAAAATTCACACCGACGAGAAGGATTGCGTGTGTCGGGTCTGCTGCTTAAAGTTTTCGGACAAAGAATCGTTGAAGAATCACTTAAAAATTCATACTAAAGAAGAGCCGGTGAGTTAAAATGATAATTGCGTGTGTTTGTTCGCTAATAATTTGTTGTGGTGACAAAAACTTTGTTGTAAATTTTCTATGAATACAGACAGATCTGGAGTGCTGAGCTTATCTCAATTGGCTTACACTCCAGATCACTTCTGTGATGAAGTAAAGTGTGAAAAAAATTCAGAGGTCAAAACTTCCTGTCGAGGAAACAGTATGCCTACAATGTTGGCAAAAATTAAAGTTGAACTTGAAGGAACTTCTCAACAAAATAATTTATAATTTAATTTATTAAAAGGAGAGCTCAACGTACGCTGCGATGCCAATCGGTTGGCATTGGTTTGGTTAATATTTAAATGATAGTCCAGTAAAATTCGAGATTTCTTTATTGTATTGTATTTGTAATGACAATCATCATAACACATTCTAATTTTGTAGGTTCAGTAGCAATCTGAAGAAAATGTAAATTTTGTGAGGAAAATTTTCTTTATTTTGTCAATAAATAAACGGACAATCATGTTCGTCGGGACCTCTTTCAATGTCGCTTCCTGTCGGGAAAGCTATTCAAGATAGAGCAAAATTACAAATGAACCATATTGTAGAGCGTAAAATTTTTTGAAATCAAGTGAGGTAATAAGGTAATTGGCCTTAACATGGTGCAAATTTGGGATTAATTTCAAAAAATGTATTTATAGTAGTACATTACTTTTTACAAATCTTAATAAGATCATCAAAGAAAAATAAATTTTTGAATTTTTTTTCAATGAAAATTTTCATAATTTTTATGAAATTTTTTGAATAAAAATTAAATCAAAATTTAAAAAAAATTCGTTTATTTGTTTAGTTCGTTAATTGCAGCTTGCGGAATCGTGTACATCGTTTTAAAATCGTAATTTTCAATTAAACGCTGTTTAAATTTGACAACCAGTTTCTTATGTAAAATAATTCGATTTTAATGTTGTATCATTAATCTAAAATTTCTGCTCGATACAATGAATTTTCCTTTGATTTTAAAACTGCGTTAGATTTTTTTAAATTTCATTGTAGTCTAACCCCTTAAATACTTCAGCTATTAGCGATGTTTGAAAATAAGTAATTATTTTATTACTTTGTTATTTAATGAAATTTTAATATGACATGATTTAATTGAACAGTTAAAAAAGTAACCCTTCCGATCTTTAAATATTTTTGTTTACACTTTGTTTTCTTTAAATTTCCAAACTTGAATGCGTAACGATTTTTGTAATTGGCAATACTTTATTTTACTGGACTATAAGTGCAGAAGATATCTGCATTAAAACAAAAGTAAACCTTCTTTGTATAAATAACTAATATCTATCAATATGGCTTACACATTTGTAAAGTAATAACTAATACATTAATTTGTGCTAATAATGTATTAGGTATTATTAGGTAAAATTAACAAACATCTGATAATGTACAACCTGTGCGGAGTGAGAGAAAAATTAACATTTTTTTAGAAATTTATTTCTTACAAATTTTCAATGTTAATCTACAACATGGACGTCCATAGGTTGTTTTAAGGGGGGGGGGACAACATTCAAAATTGCGTTTATTATAAAACGATTATCACAAAAAATTATTGAAACCATTATTTAATTGAATCAAACATAAATTTTGTATATTTGTAAGAAATTTTAGATTTTGTAATTAAATTTACGCTGGCAAAATATTAAATGTCCCCCAATGGACGCCCACCATCTACAACATAATATATTTTTTTTTAACTGGCGAAAAGGCTGTAGGATAGTTTGTTATAATTTATAAAATAAAATATTATAAATTATGTTATTTCTTTCAACCCATCTTTGTATAAAAGCGGAGATCTTCCAACTTGGGTCATCTTAACGTAGTGCAGACAACTAATTTTTTTTAAAGAACTGAAAATTGATCATTATTTATTTAAGATAAGAAAGAGTTGTAATTAGGTTTATTTGCAATTCGTAGCATTGCGGGCATTATACGTTTCTGGCGATTCAGCTTCAAGAAGTTATCATCATACAAATATGAAATAGCAAACAATTATTTCAATTTTGAAATAATCGAATTTCATATTATCAAAGAGTATGTATACATACTCTTTGATATTATCGATCATAAAGAAAAATCTTATCTTTTTAAATCACAATTTTTGAGTTGGAGCCGCTTCAGGGATGTTTTTAATGAATAGAGGATTCAAAGATCCCGCCTTTGCAAATCTGTAATTTTCGAATTGGGGCCGCTTCATGAATGTTTTTAATGACAGGAACGGCTCAAATTTTCACTGCCTGAGCAGATCCACCATAAAAATATTTATATAAAATAAAACACGTTATCAGCGGGGTAATCCTTATGGAAACAGCCGACCAAATAACTCCATAACTTTTGGGTTGTTTACGCGTATTTTTGAATAAGCCTTAAAAGTTTTTTTATATTATAATTTATATCCTTATCTACCGTAATGGCTTAAGAAATTTTTTTTAAATATTTCCTAATGTACAGGGTGGTTCAAATTCGAATGTTCTTGTAAGAAATTTGGTAACTATAAGAGATATGGAAAAATAGATGGTGCATCCCCGATCTCTTTATTTTAGAAAAGCTTAATGATGAAAACCGGAATTCGATATCTTTTTTCGTTTTCGAGTTATGGCCTAAAGTTCACTTTTTCGACTTTTCTTTAAATGTCGATATCTCGGTTGTTTATAAAGTTATCGAAATAATATTTACACCTTCTTCAGACACTTTTTTAAGGCGAATAAACTGGGCTAACGGGATTTTAAATATCTTCATTTATTTCCGAGTTATAACATAAAGTTCTGTTTTTTTAAATGGAAACCATAGTTGGCTATGACCAGGCACGGAACTAGCCCTGTTAGACTAAGTGGGCCCAAGCCGGGCCCAGTTATTTTTAAGGGGGCCAAGGAGAGACCTAGAATGCTTTTTAAGAAAGCTAAAAAAAAAGGGTAATGTACGTGACTATTAACAAAAAATAATGCAATAATGCGATTATCTTAAAAATGCGTATGTAAAATATTTTAAACTTAATTAGTCAGAAATAAATCACGAAATTATTGGAACGAAATTCTTTATTTGCCAGGGTGGGCACAAGGGTGGGCCAGCACAACTTTTAGGTGGGCCGTGGCCCACCCTAGCCCCCCCGTAGTTACGTGCCTGGCTATGACCAACTATGACATATTTAAATAGAGTGTTTTACCCTCTTTTCAATTATATATAACATGTGGGGTATATTATTTCAGTTTCTTCCCGTTATATAAAAAATGTTAAATAAAAATAAAAGAATATCGTAAAATTAAATGCTAGCTTTGTCAAAACAAAGCACTATACAAAATCATTATTGACATCTAAAACCATTGTCTCCAATTTTTCTCAATAGGTTTTTTAGTGAAATAATGTGAAATATATAAACTAAGTTTATATATAAGTTTATACTAACTAAAGTTAAACTTATACTAAGTTTATATATTCTGTTTATTATATGCAGTTCAGTTTTTGTGCTAACACTGAAATCAATCGACGCATTGCTTGTATCAAGTGCCAACATTGTATTCCAAATTGCACTGGTATAACATTTTTTTGATCTTTTTCAAAGTGTTATTTTTTCGAGTGAATAAGTCGAAAAAGGTAAGTGTAATGCATCGAGAGCGGATTTCCTTCCATTATGCTTATCGTCAATATTTAAGGCAGCAATAAGATATTTAAAATGTGTACGATTTATTATCATTTGGTACTAAGTTTTTTATGCCTTTTTGAGCACTTTGTGCTTATTTTTAATTTTTATGCTTATTTAAAGCTTATTTTAGCCTTTTTTTGCAAAAATCAATTTTTACTGACCGAGACGCCCCTAAACGGAATTTGAATTCTTTACCTGAATTGAATTTTGAAATTTGAATTTTTTATATGGTACCAACCTAAGCATAAAAATTTATTATTGCAAAAAAATCAATGCATTTTGGTACTAAAATCAGTTTAAAATCCAAATTGGTGAAAGCTGGAATAAAATTTATCAAATTTTGATTGTTTTACTACTGATTTGTCTACTATTTGTAGAAAAAAAAATTTGTAATCAAGTTCCAAGCAACAGTGGCGTAGCCAGGAATTTAGTTCGGGGTTAGGAGTTTTTTAGTTTTTAGTTAGGAGTTTAGCGGGGGACCTCCCACGAGCGAAGCGAGTCTTGTAATAGCCTCGCAGACGAAAATTTTTCAAATTTTTAAAGTCAAAGGCTTAATAAAAAGTTAGAAAATTTCAATATAAAAAAAATTTCGGGGAGGGGGGGCATTTAGTAGCAGTTAGTAGTTAACTGCTTCCAGGAAGCAGTGTAGCACTTATTTTTTAAAGACTTTTAAAATATTTTTCTCTTATTTAATTATAAATGAAACAATTTTTAACTGTACTACATTAAAAAAAATTTTTGTGCCTTTTTTAATGCCTTTTTATCCGCTCTCTAGCTAATGCATAAGCATTTAGTGCTTTACTTATATTTTGCGATCCCATAAAAGAAAAAATAGAAAAATAGTGTCATAATCCGGGTATGAGACACAGCATGTCATCGGGTATGAGACACTTTTAATTCGAAGCCTAATGATATCCAACTGACAAATAATATCGTCATTTGTGTCACGATAAAGTGTTTGTGCAGGGTGATGCTTTAATATTGCAAAAAAATTTAAGTTTTAATTACCGGACGAAAAACATGCTTTTGAAATATTTAATTATCGAAAGTAAATTAATGAAAAAAAAAAGTTTTTGTTTATTTTTAATCAAAGAATTTGTTCTTAAATATTTTTGCAATAGTTTTCAATATAAAACACCACTTAATTCGTGTTTTGATCGAATTTTTGGTACTACTCATTTTTGTTTAAGCCTTGTCAACTCCAAAAAAGGAAAAGGAACACCAACAATAGATATGAGGTTTCACTTTATATTTTACACTTTTTAGTAAATTTTTCAAGGTGTAGGTACATGTCGCTGGCCCCCCCCCCAAATCGAATTTTTTATTAAAATTGGTGTCAAACGTTTGAGCTTCGTTAGAGCCTCAATGAGCTTCCGTTCCCGTCGTTTGAGTTTCAACGGTCGCAGAGTTATTCGCAAACACTTTTGGGGGGGGGGAGCTGTGGACATGATGCCCCCCTCCCCCAAGTGGAATTTTTGGCTGAAATTGGTGTCGAACGTTAGAGCTTCGTTTGAGCTTCAATGAGCTTTCATTTTCGTCGTTTGAGCCTCAACCGTCGCGGAGCTATTCGCAAATCTTTTGGGGAGGGCGTGGAGATGTTTTTCTATTTTCTGTACTTTTCAACATTTTTGAGTAATTTTGGTGTCAATCGATAGAGCTTCGGTTGAGCTTCAATGAGCTTCTATATTCATCATTATAATATTATTTTTTTCAAAGTTATTGATGTTTTAAATTTTGTGCACCTCCGAGCAAGTTGCGCGTGAAAACCTTTAATTTTAATTTCGTAAACAACTTTTTATTGGTTTATTGATTTGATTTAATTTTAATTTAAAATTAATCTTTTATTTGAAGTAACCAACAATTTTTAAAAATATAGCCAGATTTCTAAATGCAAAGGAATTTCAAAAATAAATTATTTTTTTTTGAAAAAAACAAATTCTGTTTGTTAAGATGAACTTAATATCAATACAAAATTTGTTTCCATTATGCAAAATTATTTAAGCAAAATTGTTTATCAAATTTATACAAAACGTTTTTACTGTGTAGAGCTTACTTAAGGTGGTTCGGTAGTTTGCTTTCACCCGCAACCAAACGTTTTTTCAGGTAAAATCAAAAGCAGATAGTTTTTTTTATGTGTTAGTGAATTTCAAGTCTTTTTACGGTGTGGTTTTTAAGAAATCATCTTTTAAAATCTTTAAAAAAATACATTGCGAACATAGGAAAACACACACAATAGCACAGATTAGGATGTTAATTTTAAATTCACTCAAAACTTTATCCCGAAACGCACGAAAAGAAACTTACTACTCTAATCTAGCACGTATGAAGCATCTTCGAGGAAACATGGAATTGGATTTACGGTGTAATTATTGAGAAATCGCTAATAAAATAATGCCCGCGTTTTTTGAATCTGAAAACGAAACATATATTTTTGGTGCGAGCTGTCATAATTTATGTCAAACAAATTATCATTTAGACTACGGATTATCTTAGTAGATGGCGTAACTATACATATTCGAAATCTATATATATAAAAATGGATGTATGTATGTAGGTATGTATGTATGTAGGTATGTATGTATGTATGTATGTTCCTTATAGACTCCTAGACCGCTTGACCAATCTTTATGAAATTTGGTGTATAAGCTAATTATGATGCTGCGAAGAAGATAGGCTACTTTAGAACGGCTTTCAACAAACTTTAATAAAATATCTGGCAAATAGTGCCTATTCATCGGATCAACAGATCGACGGATCGACGGATCAACGGATAATTGGATTAATTTCCCTATATAGGACATTACCCTTTCAGTACAAATGTAAAAGTTTCTGTGAACATAGAGACATTCTCAGGCAAGCACGTTCAATCGATCCAAATCGGGAGCATTCGGACGATATTTTTAATGCAGCTCTAATATTGATTGAAGACTTATGCATATCAATAAACAACAAAGTCCTTTGTCAACTTGGTATGCCGGCATTCATACGAGACAGAAATGATGTGCAAGACAGAGACCTGGTGCGAGAACAGCACTTCGACGTAGCCCAGCAACAACATTTTGTGGAAACGCAAACAAGACTTTTAGTTTCTGATCAAAAAAATGCCCACGACAAAATCATGCAAGGTCTAACCGACGCAAATGGCGGAATTTTTTTTCTTGATGCTCCGGGAGGTACAGGCAAAACATTTCTTATCAATTTGATATTGGCGTCGGTTCGAATGCAGAATGGAATCGCACTCGCAGTGGCATCATCGGGAATTGCATCAACGCTACTCCACGGTGGACGTACAGCACATTCAGCACTCAAGCTTCCGTTGAATTTCAACCAGACCGAAACACCAATATGTAACATCGGCAAATTTTAATTCTTTTTCAGAATGTTGCTGCACGAAGTCCAAGAGCCTACATCAAAATACTTCAGGCATAAACAAAGCGTTTTATTTTTAATAACACCCCGAGTGAAGCCGGGTATCCATAACTATATATAGATAGACAAAAGAAAAACCAAAATTACTGTTTTGTTGTGTGTACGATTTACTGAAGTCCGTTCGTATGAAACAAACGAGTAACGGAAAGCAAGATTGGAAAACGTTCGAGTACGTAGACTAATGCAAAGTATTTTATTTTTAAAGAGACCCCGGGCGAAGCCGGGTATCCAGCTATAATTTATATGGCAGAACGTTCGCCGAGTCACTTGGTATATTAATTCTGAGGCGGTACGATGTTCTAGAATTTTACAAATAATTTATATGGTTCAAGTTCTGAGGCGATACGAAGTTCGCCGGGTCAGCTAGTTTAATTATAAATAGCCTTTATTAGATTTCTTGCATTTATGTTCAACATTATTTCAACGTTTCCTTAATGAAACGACCCGAAAGAGCTCGTAATTGATTCATTGTGCAGCAAAAATTTTCAGGCTGTGTTTATATTTTCAGCCATCAGTTTATGGAGGATAAATGAAACTTTTTATGTCAAGCGAGGAGTTTATATTTATTATTCAAGTTTAATTCTCAGCTAATGCAATATAGAGTCATCTACCTTCCATAGTTCAAACCATACCCTCTCGATACGCCAGCGCCATTCTGGCCGTTTTCTGAAACCTTATTTAGTGCTTTTCAGTGGCCACTTTTAGAATAAAACAGCCATATGAGATTGTCCTCCTTACCCTTACCAAAGAATATATACCTATAGGTATATCTTCTTTGCCCTTACCTCTACCCTCCATACATCAGTTATACTAAAGTCAATGCCGAGATAAGTTAGGTTAGGTAGATCAGCTAGTAAGTGAACTCAGTAAGTGAATCAATTAGAGTTCCAATTATACATTTTAATTGTCATTTAGATTATTTATAAGAGTATACACAATTTTATAAATTATATTTTTAATTAAAATGATTTTTAATATCTATTTTGCAATGTAATTGTCTATTTATAATTCGCTGCTGGGGGTGAAAAAGGGGTTAAGTCATAAAAGTCGATTTTGAGTAAACGCTTGACAAAGAAATTGGCAAATTTCATGTTCAATTTTAACAAATTTTTGCTTAATTTTCTGCGGATTTTTTTTTTGCATGTTAATGTGCTAACATTAAAGATAAAATAATTAAATATATTTTTAAAAAAATATTGTTGTAAAGTGACTTTTGATTGACTTAACCCCTTTTACGCCTGACACTTTTTTGACTTAACTCTTTTTTCACCATCGAGATTGCAGAAGAAAATAGTTTTTAAATACTTTTTTATTCAAAATAAATTAAATATAAAAAATAAAAACTAGAAAAAATATCTAAAATTCTTCTTCGTCCGTAGAAGCATCCGGAAACACATCAATTTCTTCAATAGAGGTTATTAAATTTTCATAAAAGTTTCAATTTCTTTCCGAAATATACGGAAGAAGTTCGAGTAGTTGTTTCTTCTTCTCTGTTGTTATTGGAAGTGGATGCATATACGCTTGTTTTGGCTCTAGCATATTTTGTAGAGTGTGTTGACGACCTCGTTTTTCTAAGCTGAGAATTTTGAAATCTTCATCTTTATCTAGAGAGTTTTTGTAAAAGAAAGATCTATTACTTTTCTTATATCTTATCCATCTAACTTCTCTCCAGTTAAATTTATTGCACATGGTATTTTCGTGACTCAAAAACGTGCGATGCGTCTAATATATGGAATAGCTGGGGTAGGTTCATGTCGAGGAATTTTCAAACAAGAAAATCTACTTACTATATACGCACTATACATCTACAAATGCATAATGTACACAGTCATGAATAATCACCATCTTCAACATCTAGAAAAAGTAAAAATCTACAATACAAGACCAGTTTCGAAAATCCCTATACCAGCTCATCGGTTGGCCTCCTTTGAAAAGGGGGTACATTATACTGGTATTAAATTCTTCAATGCTCTACCCGAAGACCTTCATCGGGAAGCCGCCGACCTAAAGCTATTCAAGACAAGACTATTCCAATATTTAGTTGACTTAGAACCTTATTCAATCAAGGAATTTTTAAATTAATTCAAGAAACTTTGTTAGCAAGAACACAAACTTCTCTCACACTACTCAAGTAATAAGCTTCATCTGACGACTTCGAACGCAATGCAGTATTTTATATTGTTTGTAGAGTTTTGAAATAAAATGCTTATTATTATTATTATATAGTTTTTTATTAGACTCTCACATATTTGTGGTGTTACAGTTGGGTGGGGGAACAATACCAACCACCTAACAAATAAATTAATGTACATAATTTTTTTTTAATTTACATAAATAATTTTGAAAATGGTTTAGTAATAAGAGTATAAAATTAGTTAATGTTGATTTAAAAATTTTCTAACTATACGACAAGTTGCCAAAACAGTTGCTTTTTGAATATTTTCAAATAATTTTGATGTTAAATCTAAACTTAATAAATGTCTCTCCATATTGCACGATACTACACCAGTAGCAGATATTACTATTGGCACAATTTTGACCTTTTTGAGACTCCATACAGCCGTCATTTCCATTGCCAAATCCTCATATTTACGTATTTTTTCTTTTTCGGTGGATAATACGTTTTTAGACAGGGGCACTGCAACATCAATAAGAATTGCAGATTTGTCATCTTTATTTATAATAACAATGTCAGGCCTATTGTGATTGATATGTCGATCTGTTAAAATTGATCTGTCCCAGTAAAGGGTTGTATGATTGTTTTCCAAAACAGGTTCCGGCATGTATTTATAATAAGGGTTAACATTGACCAATAAGTTAAATTTAAGTGCGATCTGTTGATGTAGAATCTTACATACTAAATTATGCCTATAAAGATATTCAGTGTTAAATTTATCGCATACACAACATGTGTCTTTCTTCGGCTGTTTGATTTTTATATTTAAACTATGAAATATTTCTTCATAAGCTCTTCGATTTATAAAATTTGTTGAATGCTTTTCTTTGTAGGCTTGATATAACAAGGCCAGAGTGTAGTGTTGGGGTAAATATTTTTTAGATGACTGCCTTCGAGTATAATGGCTTTCATATGCTGGTATGGATGAGATATGTTCTTTTGCAGTGTTTTTATCTTCATCACTAATTTTATTTCTATTTGTGTGGGTCCCTCTTCTATCCAACTCAAGTACTCCTGAGATATTCAAACTGTTTTTCTTTTTTCGTATTACGACTTCGATAAATTTTGTAGTGATATCAAAGGTTTTCATGAAACAGCCTTTGCAAGTACGCATTAATTTGTTGTTAATTCTGAAATGGTAAAATGCAGTATTCATTCGTTCTCTATTATTTTGTTCTTTACGAATTCTAGTAACTTGTTTATCTTCTAATGTTATTAAGTCACCTATGTATTGTGATCTTCTATCATAGCTGACCATTAACCAAAGATCATTGAATAATGATATTAGATCGTCGTTACCGAATTTGTCTACACATTTGTTTCTGCACATACTCAATTCTTGTCGTTTTTTCTTAGGAACAATCTTATTTTTGTTGGTAACATACTCCTTTCCTGAATTTCTGGCCTGTTTCCTTGCAATTCTTACATTTCTACTTTCGTTTCGAGGGTGCTGACTTGGTTCCCCAGCGTGTTCCATATCATTATGGGCTGTTATTGATGGAGTATCACGTATTTCATTATTGGATGAATCACTAGGTAAATCGTCAATTCCTGATGGAAGATAATCTGGATCTATGTCATCATCTCCACTTACAATATCTTGAAGTTGTTCTTCTACATCTGAACTTATCGATGGGACATCACTTGAGCCTTCTGAATCCGAGTTCATATTCCAGTTAATCCGTCTTGCGGTTAAAGAGTTTTTTGGAACAACCTTATACCTTTCATTGTGAGGTTTCTTCTTCCTTTTTCTTGATGGAGTACTACATATTTCAATATTGAGAGATAAATCGTCATGAACCCATCTTAAAACATCCTCAAATTGTTCTTCTACATCCGAAGCTATCGATGGAACATCACTTGAGTCTTCCGAATCTGATTTCATTTCCAAGTTATTTTTTATCATTTTTGACTTTTTATGGTGAATAAAAGATAAAATATTATAAAAAATAAAAAAAAACAAGAAAAAAAAATTACACAATATAAAATAATAACGAAAATTTTAAAAAATTAAGAAAATAGTACTTACCAATATTTAAAGTAACTTAATGAAATAATTTAATTTAACCCAAAATCTTATGCATTTATGAAATACTAGCTGACCCGGCGAACTTCGTATCGCCTCAGAACTTGAACCATATAAATTATTTGTAAAATTCTAGAACATCGTACCGCCTCAGAATTAATATACCAAGTGACTCGGCAAACGTTCTGCCATATAAATTATAGCTGGATACCCGGCTTCGCGCGGGGTCACATTATAAATATAATGCTTTGCTTTAGTCTGAGTACTCCAATGATTTCCAGTCTTGCTTTCCGCTGCTGATTTATTTGTGAAGCTCAAAATACCTTTTTAGGTGCATTTCGCCCCCCCCCCATTTCGAATTTTGGATCCAAAATAGTCTAAATCGTTTGTACCTTCCTTATTTTCGTTTGTACCAGTTTTGATTTTGAAATATTTCAAATTTTCTAATAATGACATTCTGCTAAATGTCCTTAGCCCCTCCCCCCGGATTTTAAATTGAAATAAAACAAAAATATTTGTCTGAAAAACAAAATGGGTACAAACAAAAATAATGAAGGTACAAACAGGTACAAACGATTTAGACTATTTTGGATCCAAAATTCGAAATTTGGGGGTAGACTGGCGAAATGCACCTTTTTGGGGGGGGGGGAAATTACGGGAATCTCGTTAATCGGTCACTTTTCCTTCAACTTTTTTAACATTTTCTTGCACTAAAACATTTTTCAAGTCCTACTGAGTATGTGTTCCAAATTTGGTTGAAATCGGTCGAAGGGTCTAGAAGTGTATAGCGAACAAACATACACACAAGCTCTTTTATATACTTCACGTTCTTCCTCCATTTCAGCAGCTCTAGACGTTGAAGCTCTATTGCGGTTTTGTGAAAGCCGAGCTTCACGTTCTTCCTCCGTTTCAGCAGCTCTTTTTTCCCTGAGTTTCTTAGCCTTTGATGATTTATTTCCAACAGCTGCTTTTTTTGGTGGCATTGAATGTATTTTATCTAAGATGAGTTTAACAATCTAACAAAGTAGTCTCTATGTTCACAGAAACTTTTACATTTGTACTGAAAGGGTAATGTCCTATATAGGGAAATTAATCCAATTATCCGTTGATCCGTCGATCTGTTGATCCGATGAATAGGCACTATTTGCCACATATTTTATTAAAGTTTGTTGAAAGCCGTTCTAAAGTAGCCTATCTTCTTCGCAGCATCGTAATTAGCTTATACACCAAATTTCATAAAGATTGGTCAAGCGGTCTAGGAGTCTATAAGGAACATAGGAGTCTATAAGGAACATTTGCCACATATTTTATTAAAGTTTGTTGAAAGCCGTTCTAAAGTAGCCTATCTTCTTCGCAGCATCGTAATTAGCTTATACACCAAATTTCATAAAGATTGGTCAAGCGGTCTAGGAGTCTATAAGGAACATACATACATACATACATACATCCATTTTTATATATATAGATTGAGCTAAAAACAACGCTAAGCACATTTTATAGGCACGGCATCTATCTACCATAAAAAATAATTTATGTGCGAAAAAAATTTCTACAAAATTTAATATAATGCAAAATGAAAAAAACACTAAATTAAATTTAAAAATGCTCAATTTTAGCGCCTTCCAAACTTTGTCGCCCGGTGCCGCGGCTCCATTGCACCCTTGGTTTATCCGGCCCTGTGTGCAAAATAGTACACTATGTATATCGTATATAATTTTCTCGTCAAAAGAAATATAATAAATTCTAATAAGAAAAGCTTATTGACTTAACTCCTTTTACACAGTATATCTTTATTTTGTAACTTATAATAATTTTGTGTAAAAGGAGTTAAGTCGACTAAACTCCGTTTACACAAAAATATTTCTTAACACCAATGACTTAACTCCTTAATGCATGTGCGATTTCTCCGTTAATTGAATTGATAGGGCTTAAATTATTTTACCAATGCAAAGATGAACACTTATAGGTTCCAAAAAATAATTAATCCCATTTTCGAAAAAAATGACTTAACCCCTTTTTCACCCCCAGCAGCGAATTATGAATAATGGACTACATTTGGAGTCGGCCAAACTCTATCGAACCACCTTAACTTATTTGTAAATTATTAATTATAGTAAATTATTGAATTATTCATTTCAACTGTAAATTAACTGCAATGTCCTTCTGTTCCATTATTTTTATCTTACGTGACAATAGGGAAAGGATTTGCCTAATTGATCTATTTTAAATTTTATATTTTAAAGAGTTAGTATATAATATACAGAGTTAGTCGTAGATTTTCTGGCAAAATATTTGTTTTACGCACGATATTCTCTACGAAGTCGAATTTTTTAGATGAAATTGATAAATTTATGTTTGAGCATGAATAACGTTTGATTTCCGTCGTGTAAGCCTAAGCTGTCGCAAAGAGATTCCCGAAATTGTTGTCTGTGAAGGGGGGAGGGGTATGAAATAGAATATAGATAAATAAAACTATATTTTGCATCGGTAATCTGATTTTTATGAGTTAACGAGCGAAAAACCTTTTGACGTTGATCAAATGCCTTGACGAAGGTTGGTGAAACCCACGGATTTAATAATAGTAACTATTATAATTAATAGTTACTATTAATAGTAACTATTATTAAATCCGGGCATTATAGTTTTTACCCCCCCCCCCTCTTTCTTTAGTATTGGTTTTTTACAGTTTATAACTTTTTCTAATTTAATCTTTATTTTTTTTAAGGTTTAACATTTTATTATTTTTTTTTTTAATTCAAAGCAATGCGTTTTTCAACTTATGTTAAATTATGAATTAATAACTATTAATAACAAAATTAACAATCCTGATTTATTTCTCACAACCGTTACGTTATTTCATTATTGTAAAAAGATAAGTAGTAGTAGTGCAAAGTCTATATTTTATTTCATATTCATACCTCTCCCCCCCCCCCTTTCACCGACAACAATTTTGTGAATCTTTTTGCTACATCTTAGGCTTACACGACGAAAATCAAATGTCATTCATGCTCAAACATAAATTTATCAATTTCATCTAAAAAATTCGACTTCGTAGAGAATATTGTGCGTAAAACCAATATTTTGACAAAAAAGTCTACGACTAACTCTGTATAGTCTATATAGTAGTCTGTATAGTGTATTAATTTGATCTTAACAAACTAAATTTGTTATTTAGAAAAAAATATATTTATTTTTGAAATTTTTTTCCGTTTAAAAATCTGACTTTATTTTTAAAAATTGTTTGTTACTTCAAATAAAAGATTAATTTTAAATTAAAATTAAAGGTTTTCACGCGCAACTTGCTCGGAGGTGCACAAAATTTAAAACATCAATAACTTTGAAAAAATAATATTATAATGATGAATATAGAAGCTCATTGAAGCTCAAACGAAGCTCTATCAATTGACACCAAAATTACTCAAAAATGTTGAAAAGTACAGAAAATAGAAAAACATGCCCACGGCCCCCCCAAAAGATTTGCAAGTAGCTCCGCGACGGTTGAGGCTCAATCGACGAAAATGGAAGCTCATTGAAGCTCAAACGAAGCTCTAACGTTTGACACCAATTTCAGCCAAAAATTCCACTTGGGGGGCGGGAGCATCATGTCCACAGCCCCCCCCCAAAAGTTTTTGCGAATAACTCCGCGACCGTTGAAGCTCAAACGACGGGAACGGAAGCTCATTGAGGCTCTAACGAAGCTCAAACGTTTGACACCAATTTTATTAAAAAATTAGATTTGGCCAGTGACATGTACCTCTTGGTGTCTCATACCTGGGTACAACATTTTTTCATGCCAAGAGACCTATCCCCAACAAATTGGTCATAAAATTTTACATATAAATAAATAAAATTATCAATAATGAGCTAAAGTTAAACAATAAAACACTTAGGCCCAGTTTTTGCAATGGTATTTCTTCTGTATTCAAGTGTTGCTCCGGCTGAAAAGACCATTTATTTGATCTCAGCCGAGGTGTGATTTAAAGGGTTTAAAATATCTAAAGAAATACCATACAAAAAAAATTTAATTTATTGTTGTTGAATCCAATAAATGTCATAAAATTAAAGCTAACTAATTAAAATTAATAACAGGAATGATAACTAAATCTAAAAAAAGTCCCTAATTAAATATTTACCCCAACGACCGATTATACGTATTAAACTGTTAATAACTACTTTTTGGGGTCACTCAATGTTTTGCTGCACAAATTTTTAAGCCCGACACTCCGCATTTATAAGGGCGATTGTCAACTCTGCCCATTTTTAATTACTCCACTGGAGAGGTGATGTTATCCACAGGATCCCACAACGTCGGAACATCAATAGCTGTATTCTTTTCACCTATTTTAAGTGATATTGTACTGAGATACTCAGGTACTCAGTTAAATGAGTGTTCTTTTTACCGTTTCACCAGATGTGCTGTGCCGTGCCGAACTGAGTTTTAACTGAGTAAATCACCTCCAACCCTAACCTAACTGATCTTGCTCTTTCAAAGTGTTACAACTGAGTACGAACTGAGATAAATTGGTAAATAACCCGGATTGGTCGGTTTAAAAAGGTTAACGCCTCATTTGATTTTGTGGAGGTTATGGTTATAGTAAGCTTGTCACGTTTATGTTATGTTGAGGTTATGTTGATAGTAAACATTGGTAAATGTAATTTGGTTAGTAAATAATTTTTGTATCATGGGTTGGTAGTGTACTTTTGGTGTTCTTTTCACCTTATGTTTTTCTCACTTTGACTCAGTTAATACCTGTTCGGCTTAGCTCACTTTGTCTCAGTTGTGTAACTGAGATGGAAATAAAATAGGTGAAAAGAATACAGCTAATGTACAAAATCGATTTGTAAGGGTAATCGAGGTAAGGGCAAAGAAGATATACCTATAGGTATATCTTCTTTGCCCTTACCTCTACCCTCCATACATCAGTTATACTAAAGTCAATGCCGAGATAAGTTAGGTTAGGTAGATCAGCTAGTAAGTGAACTCAGTAAGTGAATCAATTAGAGTTCCAATTATACATTTTAATTGTCATTTAGATTATTTATAAGAGTATACACAATTTTATAAATTATATTTTTAATTAAAATGATTTTTAATATCTATTTTGCAATGTAATTGTCTATTTATAATTATGAATAATGGACTACATTTGGAGTCGGCCAAACTCTATCGAACCACCTTAACTTATTTGTAAATTATTAATTATAGTAAATTATTGAATTATTCATTTCAACTGTAAATTAACTGCAATGTCCTTCTGTTCCATTATTTTTATCTTACGTGACAATAGGGAAAGGATTTGCCTAATTGATCTATTTTAAATTTTATATTTTAAAGAGTTAGTATATAATATACAGAGTTAGTCGTAGATTTTCTGGCAAAATATTTGTTTTACGCACGATATTCTCTACGAAGTCGAATTTTTTAGATGAAATTGATAAATTTATGTTTGAGCATGAATAACGTTTGATTTCCGTCGTGTAAGCCTAAGCTGTCGCAAAGAGATTCCCGAAATTGTTGTCTGTGAAGGGGGGAGGGGTATGAAATAGAATATAGATAAATAAAACTATATTTTGCATCGGTAATCTGATTTTTATGAGTTAACGAGCGAAAAACCTTTTGACGTTGATCAAATGCCTTGACGAAGGTTGGTGAAACCCACGGATTTAATAATAGTAACTATTATAATTAATAGTTACTATTAATAGTAACTATTATTAAATCCGGGCATTATAGTTTTTACCCCCCCCCCCTCTTTCTTTAGTATTGGTTTTTTACAGTTTATAACTTTTTCTAATTTAATCTTTATTTTTTTTAAGGTTTAACATTTTATTATTTTTTTTTTTAATTCAAAGCAATGCGTTTTTCAACTTATGTTAAATTATGAATTAATAACTATTAATAACAAAATTAACAATCCTGATTTATTTCTCACAACCGTTACGTTATTTCATTATTGTAAAAAGATAAGTAGTAGTAGTGCAAAGTCTATATTTTATTTCATATTCATACCTCTCCCCCCCCCCTTTCACCGACAACAATTTTGTGAATCTTTTTGCTACATCTTAGGCTTACACGACGAAAATCAAATGTCATTCATGCTCAAACATAAATTTATCAATTTCATCTAAAAAATTCGACTTCGTAGAGAATATTGTGCGTAAAACCAATATTTTGACAAAAAAGTCTACGACTAACTCTGTATAGTCTATATAGTAGTCTGTATAGTGTATTAATTTGATCTTAACAAACTAAATTTGTTATTTAGAAAAAAATATATTTATTTTTGAAATTTTTTTCCGTTTAAAAATCTGACTTTATTTTTAAAAATTGTTTGTTACTTCAAATAAAAGATTAATTTTAAATTAAAATTAAAGGTTTTCACGCCCAACTTGCTCGGAGGTGCACAAAATTTAAAACATCAATAACTTTGAAAAAATAATATTATAATGATGAATATAGAAGCTCATTGAAGCTCAAACGAAGCTCTATCGATTGACACCAAAATTACTCAAAAATGTTGAAAAGTACAGAAAATAGAAAAACATGCCCACGGCCCCCCCAAAAGATTTGCAAGTAGCTCCGCGACGGTTGAGGCTCAATCGACGAAAATGGAAGCTCATTGAAGCTCAAACGAAGCTCTAACGTTTGACACCAATTTCAGCCAAAAATTCCACTTGGGGGGCGGGAGCATCATGTCCACAGCCCCCCCCCCCAAAAGTTTTTGCGAATAACTCCGCGACCGTTGAAGCTCAAACGACGGGAACGGAAGCTCATTGAGGCTCTAACGAAGCTCAAACGTTTGACACCAATTTTATTAAAAAATTAGATTTGGCCAGTGACATGTACCTCTTGGTGTCTCATACCTGGGTACAACATTTTTTCATGCCAAGAGACCTATCCCCAACAAATTGGTCATAAAATTTTACATATAAATAAATAAAATTATCAATAATGAGCTAAAGTTAAACAATAAAACACTTAGGCCCAGTTTTTGCAATGGTATTTCTTCTGTATTCAAGTGTTGCTCCGGCTGAAAAGACCATTTATTTGATCTCAGCCGAGGTGTGATTTAAAGGGTTTAAAATATCTAAAGAAATACCATACAAAAAAAATTTAATTTATTGTTGTTGAATCCAATAAATGTCATAAAATTAAAGCTAACTAATTAAAATTAATAACAGGAATGATAACTAAATCTAAAAAAAGTCCCTAATTAAATATTTACCCCAACGACCGATTATACGTATTAAACTGTTAATAACTACTTTTTGGGGTCACTCAATGTTTTGCTGCACAAATTTTTAAGCCCGACACTCCGCATTTATAAGGGCGATTGTCAACTCTGCCCATTTTTAATTACTCCACTGGAGAGGTGATGTTATCCACAGGATCCCACAACGTCGGAACATCAATAGCTGTATTCTTTTCACCTATTTTAAGTGATATTGTACTGAGATACTCAGGTACTCAGTTAAATGAGTGTTCTTTTTACCGTTTCACCAGATGTGCTGTGCCGTGCCGAACTGAGTTTTAACTGAGTAAATCACCTCCAACCCTAACCTAACTGATCTTGCTCTTTCAAAGTGTTACAACTGAGTACGAACTGAGATAAATTGGTAAATAACCCGGATTGGTCGGTTTAAAAAGGTTAACGCCTCATTTGATTTTGTGGAGGTTATGGTTATAGTAAGCTTGTCACGTTTATGTTATGTTGAGGTTATGTTGATAGTAAACATTGGTAAATGTAATTTGGTTAGTAAATAATTTTTGTATCATGGGTTGGTAGTGTACTTTTGGTGTTCTTTTCACCTTATGTTTTTCTCACTTTGACTCAGTTAATACCTGTTCGGCTTAGCTCACTTTGTCTCAGTTGTGTAACTGAGATGGAAATAAAATAGGTGAAAAGAATACAGCTAATGTACAAAATCGATTTTGTTGTTTACTAATAATGGGTTAACCACGTAAGTTGTCAGTTTTTTGGACTAACAATGGTTTGTACCAAAGCACTTGTCACAATATTGTACTCTGGTAGTACTATACTCTGGTAAGGTAATTTGGCGGTTTTGTGTTAAAACCGCTCGTTACCAAAATTGCAACGATCTGACCCCCTCGCCAGGTCGAAAGGGACTCCTTTCTTCAATATCCCATTTACCCCGAGTTCACACATTTTTATGGTCGTTGTCGGCTTCGCTTAAACTAAGGAACTAATAAATAACAATAATTGTCATTTTATGATTGGTTTTCTAACATCAAGTGTGAAAACCAACCACTCAATGTAACCTAATATTATTTACAAATTTACTTCCCACGATTTTAAAAGTGTACACTTTACCGATATTCAAATTAAGTGTGAAGCTAAAATTTGTAATGGAAAATTCCATTACATTTTTCAATCGTAAGTTAACCTAAATTTGAGGGTTAACCTACGTTTATGACTACCCGATTGATCAGAAATCTAAGTTAATCTTTAAATTTGGGTTAACCTAAGTTAACTTACGTTTGAAAAACTGGGCCTTAGTATTCAAGCTTTCGAGAATTTAATCTTCTCTTTTGCAGAAATGAAGTATAGTTTCTAATAAGCTATCGTGGATGTTGCTAAGTCCATCGATGTCGGTTTTACGGTTCATGGAATTTTTCTCTTTTCTGATCTCGATCATTTCATGTAATAGCCTATCCCTGTATGTTGTAACTGTTTTAATTATTTTCGTGTTAGTGAAATCGATATTGTGCCCGTCTTCTAAAATATGTTTTGCCGCAGCGGTGCACTCAAAAAAATCCATTCTTACCAGCTAGAATAACGAACTTTAAAGCAAGAATAAAAGTTCTGGAAATTGACCCAATCATGCCGGGTACTTTGATTCAAGAATAATTTAAGAATGGCATAGGGGTGAGAGGGGATCAAGGGGCAAGACCGGTCCTGTCTGGTGTTTACGAGTGGCGAACTGTTTAGTTTTTAGATTTTGAGAAGATTGAAGAGATATAAATTAGTACAATACCAAGTGAAATACACGAGATATATCCTAGAAGCGGTGGAAGTGTTAAAAACACGATAGCTACATCGACAGATACACAAGAGGAAAATAACAAAAAGGTATTTGAAGGTTAGGGTTACAGGTGAATTACAATACACTAAAATAGTAGTGCAGAAACCTCCTAGGGGTTGACTCGAGTTTTTGCATTGTCGCTGAGATAACTGGTAACCAATATAACTTAAGAGGGAATAATACGTAATAACGTAATAAAAAGCAATCCAAAAGCTAGTTGGGTTGCCTAGGTGTAAGTAGGTTGGAACAAATGAACGATAACCCAAACAACAGAAAGAGATCGAATAGTTATCCGTCCGTAAGAGAATTTATCAAACGTAAAAAGGAAGAGAGGAGTAGGGTGGAGGAGAGAGGTGAATCCGAGGGGATATTTAAAAGGAGCACAAAAACGCCAAAATCACCAACGAAGAGAGCTGAAGAAACGGAACAAGAGGAGAATTGTACCAACAATTGCTCTCAAATTATTGCTACAATGCCACTTGCTTAACCGTAGATGTAATTACACGTGTTAGCTAGCTGTGTTACTTAAAACGCAGTTCTCGAGAAGCAGGGTGTTTCGAAAAACCTCATGGATTCGCAACCATGTACTCAGATATCTTATCAGCTAAATGAAAAACCTGATGTTATGTGGACGCCAGTCAATACTAATAAAACCTGAAGAAACGAAGGGTCGTCTTATCGTAGAAACACAAATAGAAAGAAAGATGTTGGCGACAATGTTTAATTAATTCACTATTCTTACATAAAACGTACACATAATGATCAAGATAAGCTGCTATTTAATTGAAGATTATAATAACAGAAAACAAAATAAAATATAAAATGCAAGGTAAAATACTGACATCCACCTGAGGGGTAAATTCAGTTATGTAGCAAAAATACAATTGATCATCCTTGAGGAGGATAAATCAACAAAACGAAGTTATGCGCTAGCAGAAATTAATTGCACACCGGAATTCATCATCTCGGTTATAATTGATATTAAAAATAGAATCTGGCATACAGCATCATTAATAAATAAGTAAATGTATCTCTATGAGACTTACCCTGAATGCAATGCTACCAATTTCACGACTAGGCAAGTGTCTCTCCTTCGGATTCGATATCCTTACTTCATCATTACGTTGGTCCACCATCCAGGAATAAAATCTACAACTTAGAAAACACAAAATATACTTATTATAAATTCAACATGTTTGCATTTCAAAACTCATCAATAGAGAAAGTGTGACTGCAAATTCAAATTAATTTCTACTGTCGCATCTTCATAAACCAAACATCTGCTGAAAGTCGAAGTCTCGCATCCCAACAAAACATAAATCCGTGTCTAGGATCGAACGCAAACGCAACAACCAAAGTCCACGAAGTCTGACTCTTCAATTCCACAATAATCTCGACCCCTTAGGCGCAAACGAATTCATAAGGAAAAGCCTCTTACAAATTTTACAAAAATCCAACCATCGGCATCGAAACCAAAATAATAAAGCTAATCATTCCTCGGGAAATTGCTACCACTTAATTCATCCACTTCAAATCCTCCAACAGATGGTTATTCAAAACTTTAGCCATCGCAACATTAACAACAACTGTCGAATACAGAAAAGATTTCCACTTATGATATCATGATGTGCGGCGACCATATTTATATTTCCAATAACGAATAATTATAATTAAAATGAATTAACCCGTAACCTGGGTCCTAAAAGTAATTTGTTACTACAAATTAATTAGTCAGAAAAATTATATTTACCCGTTAAACGGCAAAACTAAATTATAACAAATACATAAAGAACTAAAATCGGACCCACTACGATTATACGTCAATCTCTGAAGAAATTTTCCGCATAATGGCGTTCCTATTGATAACTTCTACAAGTTACCAACTACAAACAATAAAAAAACACAGTGGCGTTTCAGTCGGGAAGCTTGTAAAAGAAATGTAAATGACAAAATGCATTTTGTCATGTTACAGAATATGGAGGAACTGAAAAATATGGTAGCCATGCTAACGAATGTGGTAAATGACGGTTTTCAGACAAACAATCAAGATATTAAGAAAATAGAAGAGAAATTGAATGAAATGGATAAACGCTGGAGCGGAGAATTGAACACGATGAAGAGGGTGGTCCAGACGTTAGAAGAAAAAACAATTAATTAAAAAACTTGAATTGCAACTAGAAGGGTATGAAAAGGATAGAAAGAAGACGAACATAATTATCAAGAACATACCAATAACAGGAAATATAACACGAGGAAAAGTTGAGGAGTTTTTAAACCAGGAAATGCATATTCAAGTGGAGGTTATGGATTCATTTAAAATTGGAAAAAAAGAAGGAAAACAGGTTGTCGTAGCAAAACTTAAGGACCATAAACAAAAAATGATAGAAATGGAAAATAAAAACAAACTTAAGGGTACTACAACGTACATCGAGAACGACCTGACAAACCAGGAGAAAGAAATACAAAGCAAAATATGGGATGTCGCTAGAGAAGAAATAAGAAATGGAAACAAAGTTAAAGTTGGGTACCAGAAGATGTATAAGCAAGAAAAGATATACATATGGGACAAACAGGAGAATAAGCTGAGACTAAAGGACCATATGGAGAAACCGTCAAAAAACTAAAAAAGAGAGAAGAAGGAGCATTTGAATCTTCCCAGGCAGATGATCCTGAAGAAATGGTTGGGAAAATGAAGACGACAACGCAAAGAATAAATAAAAATGATAGCAAGGCGAGCGGAGTGAAAAGGGTAAACGGAGAAAGAAGAAAAAAAGAGACAGAATAGAGAAACCCAAAGAATGGCGACGTGGAACGTGAGAACAATGCTTCAACCTGCAAAGATGATTAAAATAGCAAAAGAATTGAAAAGGTATAACATCAGCATTGCATTGATTCAAGAGACCAGATGGAAGAAACACGGTGAACTGAATATGAAAGATTATGTATTTCTGTACTCTGGCGAAGAGAAACAAGGTAAAAATGGAGTTGTTTTTTTTGTCAAAAGGGAGATGGAGAAGAGTATATTGCAGTTTAAGCCTATAAATGGAAGGCTTGCATACTTAAGAACAAAATCGAAACCATCAAACTTATCAATTATAAACGTATACGCACCGACTGAAGAAAAAGAGGAAAATGAAAAAGAAGCGTTCTACGAAGCTATAGAAGAAATGATAGATATGATACCTAAGCATGACACGCTGATAGTGATGGGAGATTTCAACGCTCAAGTAGGGAAGGAGGACTACCAGGGCCGTAGTTAGACATTGACCAAGGGGGGGTTTTATGGAATAAAAAAAAACATTTACATTGAAACATTTCTTAAATGTAGTAATTAATGAGAATTACTTAATCCATGGGAGGGGTTTAAACCTTTGTGAAGTTTATTAAGTCCCAAAGATTGAGATGGTTGGGACACCTGGAAAGGAGAGACAACACCAGTATAATAAAAAGCGTATTAAGATGGAAGCCAAGCGAAGAAAGAGAAAGAGGTAGACCCAGAATGAGATGGATGGATTGAGTTAATGAGGATTTGGAAAGAATGGGAATAAGAAACTGGAGAGAAAAGTGTGCCGACAGGATAACTTGGAGAAATATAGTATTAGAGACTAAATCCCATACTTGTTTATAAATTTTGGAAACGTAGAAGTAGGATGAGGAGTAATCCACCTCTTAAAGCGGATTTTAAATACCTCATAAGAGGTTGCCATGTTTCGAATGAAATGAGAGCATTTTTATTTTTTATTATAGGGGTGAGGGGGGTTAGTTCGGACAAGGGGCACAATCGGACTTATTCAAATTGGCGCTTTACAGAGATATTACCCTATAACATTATAGGGTAACATCTCTGGCGCTTTATATAAATATATATATATATATAATCGTTAACCCTTTTACCTATAAGGTGTAGGGTGTGTAGTCTATTTCTCAATTAACCCACGTAGTTCATATAATGTGTCCAATTTTTTCGGTCTTTAGCCAGTTGTTCTGCTTCTTGTATTGTAGTTCCTCTATTGGTGATTATTTTCTCTATGGTGCCGTCCCATGTTTCCTGTGGTCTACCTCTCTTTCTTCTACTCCCTTCTTTGGCTTTCCATATTTTTCTAGTCGGGCGGTTTTTGCTCATTCTATGTAAGTGTCCCCATCATCCCAATTGTCTCTTTTCTACGTATTCTTGTATTGGCTGTAACTGTAAGGTCTTCCTTATGTCTTCATTTCTTTGTCTATCCATCATAGTGATGCCCTGTACCGCTCTCAGATATTTCATTTCAATCGCCTGTACCTTGCTTCTTAGTGGCGAAGTCAGGACCCATGTCTCACTCCCATAGGTCAATATCGGTCTATATATAGTCTTAAATACGGTGATCTTTGTTTCTTTTGTTATTTCGTTCCTTCTTATAAATCTCTTGTTTATAGAGTGGTACATTTTTATCGTTTTCTCACATCTTTCTTCTAAGTCTTTTTCTTGCTTCCCATTACTTTGTATAATTACTCCCAGGTACTTAAAATTTTCAACCTGTTCGATGCTTTCACCATCAATCGTGATATTCAGAGTTGTTTTCTCTAGGGATGCTACCATTACCTTAGTTTTTCCTTTATTTATTTTCATTCCATTTTTCTGCAGTTCGTCATTCCATACTTCTAGGTTATGCTGTAGTCCTTCTTCACTTCCTGCCATGATAACCATATCATCTGCAAATGCGCATTCCGTAATTTCGACTTTTTGCATGTTTCTATAGCCCACTACCAGTTTTTTCAATTTATGTTGGCATTCTTTCATTATTTCATCTATAAATATTGTAAACAATACTGGGCTCATCACTCCCCCTTGTCTTAATCCTTGATGTGTTTGGAATTTATCGGACTTCATGTTTCTAGTGCTGACGTAGTTGTAGTTTTCTCGATATAGGCTCTTTATTGCTTGGATCAAGTTTTCACAAACTTTTCGTTTTTTAAGTGTGCTCCATACTCTATGTCTTTGTACACGATCAAATGCCTTCTCTAAATCTATGAATGCAAAATACGCACTTGTCCTACTCTTCAATTTCTTCTGTATGATCTGCTTTAGACTGAAAATATGATCTTGTACACTTCTACCTTTTCTAAATCCACTCTGGGCTTCTTCTAGGGTAGGTTCCACAAATACTCTTAGTTTTTTTTCTAGAATTTTTTCATATACTTTCACAGCAGTGCTTAGCAGGGTTATACCTCTGTAGTTGTTACAGTCCTTTCTATCTCCTTTCTTATACATAGGTAATACAACCCCTATTTGCCAATCTTCCGGTACCTTTCCCTCCTTCCATGCTTTTTTACATATTTCCAAAAACAATTTCATTCCTTCCAGTCCTGTATTTTTCATCATTTCTGCTGTTATTTTATCATGGCCCGGGGCTTTGCCATTTTTCATTGTTTTTAGAGCATTTTGCATTTCCTCTAAATCTATTTCGTTATACATGTTTTTTGTTTCTTTTTCATCGTTACAGTCCACTTCTTCTGTCTCTGTGCCTTGGTTCTTTGTGTCGTTTAGTAGTGTCATAAAATACTCTTTCCATCTTTCCATAATTTTATCTTTTTCCACAAGTATCTTATCGTTTTTATCTTTTATTGTTGTGGTATTAGGACATTTTTCTGTTTTTAAGTTTTTCATTGTTTTGTAGAACAGCTTTTGGTTTTCTTTACTATTCGTTTCCATTGCTTTTGAAAATTTGCTCCAACATTCCCTTTTTGCAATCTCAACCATTTCTTTTACTTTCCGTCTTTGGTTTTTGTATTCTCTGTAGGTATTTTCGTTTCTATGTTGTAACAGTTTTTCCCACTTTTCCTTTTTGATCTTTATCTGTTCCTTAATTTCTTTATTCCACCATGCAGTTTGTTTACTATTGTTATTAACCCTCAATGTTCCGCATACTTCTGTTGCTGCTTCCATCAGTATGGTCTTGTATATATTCCACATGTGTTCCAGGCTTGTATGTTTTGTTATTGATGCTTTTTCTAATATCTTTTCCGTTACAAGCTTTTCGTATTTTTGAGTTACATTTTCATCTCTTAATTTGTATGTTTTGATTGTTCTATATTCAGTTGCTTTGTTGGCTTTTTGTATCTGTTCTTTTCCGCTGTTATTCCTTTTAATTTTTGCAACTACCATATAATGATCGCTCCCTATATTTGGTCCTCGTTTTACTTTCACATCTTTTATCTCTTTTCTGTTTTTTCTTTCAATCAATATATAGTCTATTATCGATTGTTCTTTGTTTTCCTTGCCGTGTCTTGTATACTTATGTATGTCTTTATGACTGTAGAAGGTGTTCGCTATTATTAAGTCATTCATCTTGCAATATTCTATTAGTCTTTTACCGTTATTGTTTTTTCTTTCTTCTCCATGTTTACCTACTACTTGCGAGTCAAAGTCACTTCTTCCCACTCTTCCATTAAAATCTCCCGCCAAATATATCTTGCCTCGACTGTTTTCTGTTACTAAGTTCATTTCATCCCAGAATTTATTCTTTATTCTTCTTTTATTATTATTCTTAATTTATTCTTCTTAATTTATTATTATTAATAATTTATTCTTCTCCACTTTTTCGTCTTCATTAGGTCCATATACTGTAACTATTGTGATGGTATTCTCATATTTGTCTGTTATTTCCACTGCAAGTATTCTTTCAGAAAAGGTCTCCCACTTCTTAATATATTTGATCAACTTCTTGTTTATCATGCAACCCACACCTGCCGCTGCTCTCTCTCCAATTGTCACCCCTCCGTATATTAACAAGTGCTCGTCAATCATTATCTCTCCCTTCCCCTTTTTTTTTGTTTCAGTTAATGTTAATATGTCTAGTTTCTGGTCGTTAAATTCATGCAGCAATTCCGCTTCCTTACCATTTAATCCTCTTACATTCCAGGTAGCCATTTTCCATATTTTCATCACTCTCAAGTCAATTATTCCATTTTCACGCCGTTCCGTCTTCTGTTTTTCCTGTTCATTAGGGCCGCTTAGTTTTTTGACATCTCTTGCAAGCAACCATCCGCATTCGCCCATTTCCACATCACACCTTCGCCCATTAGTTTCTGGTATCCAATCTTTACTCTCTTACCGGACTTTCTCATCTCTTCCGCTTTCTCTCTTATTATTGCCTGTATTTTTCTTTCTGAGATCGTCAAGTCATTATCTATGTATACCTTTGCCACTGGCGCTTTATAATATATTTAAAAAACTGTAAAAATTCTCAATAGATGGCATAAGCGATGCTCTTTACCACATAAAGTGTGGTGACTGGTATTACGTTGCTTCGGCTTCAACTTTCAATAAAAGATTTACTGTTTTTGAGTGTTTTGTTGTAGTTTACAGACAGTTGTTCATAAGCATATCGAGATTTGCCTGATAACACTGGGTAAGCATCTAATTTTTTACTGATACGTATCCATTGTGACTACACTTGCATGAAAGTGTTGTTAGGAAATATAACTTAAAAAAAAAATTATCGGCATTCCTGTAAATTTTCTTGTGCTGGCAGATTCGGACAGTAACAACGGGTGTTTAGAATTGCAATACGTTTTAGTTGTTATGTTTACATTATTCAAAATTGCCACCAATTATTCTTTTCATATACTTAGTACGCCCCTGTGATATTTTGTTCATCCCTGAAGTTGTATTGCACGCATGACAATCTTTATAGCACCACCCATACAATAAATACAATAAATTATTTATTTTATACAATAAAAATTTATAAATTTATTGTATCATGACCACCAGTAGTAGCATTCAAATACCCGAGCAAACATAACCGCTCTCCCGTATCGTTCAATATTCCCTTTTTTAACGAAGGTAAAAACTTCTTAGAAATTGCAACAGTTATTTGTGTTCAACATGCAGTCATTCGAATTACACGACAAAATGATTCAGTGATTGCAGCAATACTATAACACCCATTTTTCGGTCAATAAATATAGTACAACAAAACAAGAGTTTTATTTTAGCGACCACCCTCACATTTCGCCTACCAAGAGGTCTTTCAAAGCGGATACTTAAAGACTTAATTTCTGCACGCTGGCGCTGCCTAGTTGCGTTTCGTAAGCGGCTTTTCGAACTTGCAAACCAACGAAGCTAATCAACAGGAGTAACACTTAACTTAACGTAACACAGTAACACTTGTAAGGGACGCATCACTCGTCCTAAAACGAGATGTAGTGGCAAAATTATCCCCAATACTCACAACGGGAAATTCGGCAAGAACTGCTCAGATGATATCTTTTAATATAAATTTTGATGGGTATTCTGTCAAATAATATCAATTATGTATTGTTTATAATAGTTTTCATGCATACATGCAATAAATTAATCGTGCCTTTTGAAATCAGTTGTTTTCTTTCCTTGGGAGAAACTTAATCTGTGTGTTAAAATAGTTGTCCGCATGTGCCCCACCCTGGGGCAGTTTCGGACAAATGCAATACTTTTTATTTTGTTAAATAAGTAATAGCAATACTTATCAAAAGTATATCTCAAATTCTCAAAAAAGCTGCTATATTATTGTTAGCTTCGTTGGTTTGAAAGTTCGAAAAGCTACTTTCGAAACGCAACTAGGCAGAGTGTAGTAACTCAGTCTTGAGAATCCACTTTGAACGACCTTTGTGTAGGCGAAATTTGAGGGTGGTCTCTAAATAAAACACTTGTTTTGTTGCACTATAATTTATTGACCGAAAGAATGGTTGTTTTAGTATTGCTGCAATCACTGAATCTTATTGTCATCGATACGTGTAATTCGAATGACTGCAGGGTTTTACACAAATAACTGTTACAATTTATAAGAAGGTTCGGGCTTCGTTACAAAAGGGAGTAATGAACGATACGGGAGAGCGGTATGTTTGCTCGAGTACTTGAATGCTACTACTTGTTACAATTACGATTTATAAGAAGTTTTTACCTCCGTTATAAAAAGGAGAGAACGCTGCGGTGAGAACGTGTATGTAGTTCGGGCGCTTGGTTGCTACTACTGGTGGTGCGATAAAGATGGTCATGCGTGCAATACAATTTCAGGGATGAACAAAATATGACAGGGGCGTACTAAGTAAAAGAAAGAATTGTTGGCGGCAATTTTGAACAATGGAAACATAATAAATAAAACATATTGCAATTCTAAACAATTATAGTAAAATACACTGGGAAAATATTTAAGCTTCAGTTTTGTAATATACATTGAAGTTATAATATTTTGTAAAAAAGTGTCCGAACTGACCCCCCTCTCCCCTAATTATTATCATTTAAGGTTCTATAATCCTTAGGGATTATATTAAGTATTAGGTCTTAAGGTCTTAAGTATTAGGTTATCAGTAACAGAGGGGAGGGGGTCTAACGTTATGTACCTGCCTTGAAGCTTAATTGTATAGGGTGATTTTAAAAAAGATTGTAATTTTGCGAATTTCGAACTTTTCCGCGCAATTTTTTGAAGTTTTTTTTTTCGTAAGAACCTTCTACATAGTATTAGGAAACGTTTAAAAAAAAGATGAATAAAATCGGTCAAGGCGTTCTCAAGTTATGCCGTGACCAAGGAAATATGGATTCATTTTTATATATTGCAGTGTTATTTTCTAATTATCAATTATTCCAAATATTTATTTAATTTTCGACACTAAAATTTTCTTCAAAAATCAAAATTATTTAATTTAATTTACAATAAAATTTCTATATTAAAATGGGAACACAATCGAAAGTGATAACTTGACCATTCGCTATTGTTATCAATTGCATTTACACTGCCTTCAAAACTTTTAATTGTAATATTCAATTTTACGAATTTTATTTACCACTGAAACAAATATTTCTCCAGACTTCCAGTATTCCAATCTTTTAAGAATTTATCACTTTAAAACAAATACTTTATTCTCAAAATAAATTACAGGAGAAAAATTTCTACTATCCGCCTCTAGCGGTCATATTGGCAAAAAGCCTGGTTTTCTCCGCTCACCATTGCCACCTTAACTAGTTGGCGGGAAAACCAGCAATTACAAATTTATTACAATTTTCAAAATATTAAAATTTTTACAAAAGCATACAAAGAATTTCCCAATTTAATTTAAAATTTTCAATGAAGGATTTTGGAACATGACAATATATAGATAGACTAGCTGACCCGGCAGACGTTGTCCTGCCTATTCAGATAGGTAGCGCTATGAGTTTTCGCGAATGACTTGAATGACTTCACAACCGTAAAACGCAATGCGTACGTCGACCGATATTTGGACGCCTAACCGGTGGCATCTTTTCTAAAAACTTATTATTGGGAGAGGGTTCATCTTCACTTAACAGACCTTAATTTTGATGACCTCAAACCTTGGAGCTTGGTATTTATAGTATAGATATCTCTATAAAGTCCAGAGATGTTACCCTATAACCTATGTTATATAACCCTATGTTATATAACCCTATGTTATATAACCCTATGTTATAGGGTAATATCTCTGATAAAGTCACTGTAGTAAGGTACCAGTGGCGTACTTGAATGTGGACACCACCTATTGTACATTGATTTTAAACTCCTACCGATTAATTTATAAAAAATCTATATATTTGACCCCACCCGCCCTGATACTACCTAAAAAATTATTATATTTGACTTTACTCCGCCCCTGCATTTATTTATTAGATATCTATGTTTGACTTTACACCCCCCCTTTAGTTAACAGAAACCTTCGCGGTTCTTTTAAAAACGTACCAGTGATGTAGATGTCTTGGGATGTGAACAACACCTATTGTAAATGGATTCTAAACTCCTACCGATTAATTTATTAAAAATCTATATATGTTTCACTTTACACCTCTCCCCGCTCTGTTTGACTTTACTCTGCTCCTGTATTTATGCATTAAAAATCTATATGTTTGACCCCCCCCCCACAGTTAAAAAACCTTAAACGGGGAACAAGGTCTTACAAAAGAGGAGATAATTCAAATGCGGGAGTAATAAAGAGGATAGGGAAAATGCAAAAGTGAAAGGGAAAAATAAGCTAAATTTTTGTTGGAGGAGAAAACTGTGATTGGCCAATTTACAATTTACAATTAAAAATTTAATTTAATAATGTTGGTATGCATGTTCAAGTGGATAATAGATTGTAGATCCGAACTGCAGTGCGGTTAATCCCTAATAGGATTAAAAAAAGGGTCAACCTTTTTTGCTCTCCGAACGGGAGATATCAAATTGCGTCCCACGGTCAAGGGTACGGGTAAATTGCGTCCCAATTTACGATAGTCACAATGGTTTAATGAAATCCTCTTATTCCTTAAGCTGCATAAATATTTACAATGTTTTGGTTATTTTATAGTATAGGGTGTTACAACTACTATAACTATTATTATTATAACAATTATAACTAATCCTATTCTTGATAATGAGAACATTCCTTCTCGTAAGATCGAAGAAATAATTTTGCATTTTATAGGTTTACTTAGCCCTATTATAATATTTATATATTTTAGAAGCTAATAATTTAATTATTTAAAATGTTTTTCTATAAATATTTTTTTAATTGCATTTTTAGTATTTTGGCTCTGATTGCCTGTTTAATTACAAAACCTAAAAGTGAAAATGGGCAACGAGGGGGAAATCTCTGGGGAAATTTGATGTACAAGAGACGGGAAATCTTAGGAAATTTCAGGCAATCTTAGAAAATCTTAGGAAATATCAGGCAATCAGTTTTAGGAAATCCGGGGAAATCTCGGGCAATCTTAGGTAATCTAGGCAATCTAGGAAATCTGAGGAAATTTCGGGGACATCTGAGCAATCCCGGGAAATCCGAGGAAATCTAGATGAATCCCATAACTTAATGTTATATGTTACGAAACGTTTCGCAGAAGAACACCGAAAGAACCTCAATTAGAAAAACGAGCAGAAATTGCTTTAGGCGAGTGGTGTCTTTTTAAAAGAGATGATCATAACGTAGACTCAGTTGCAGATTTTTAGTAGAGCGAATTTTAGCTTTCAAGTATCTTGAGTTAAAGAGAAAGAAATCCCAATATTCATGGGAATCGGCTCGAACAGAAACTACGGCGATTGTAAGAAAATTGGTTGTTTGTGTTCGTGGTACACTGTTGACTCTGAAACATATTCTTTAAAACCCTCTAACGCAAAATTTATCAGTATAAAAAACTATTTTGTGTCAATTTTTGGTCCCATAATATGTGAACAAACAAAATGTCTAATATTAGAAGAAAGTGTTACACAATTTCTAAACGATAAACATCATAAGAAAAATCTTCGTTGAGAGCATCCTTTCGTAAACGGTCGTAAATAAAATCAAAAAATTCCCGTTCTTCCGTATAATCCTTCAATCGAGCGATACTTCTTTCGTGCTTAATTTTCAAATTCTTTTTTCAAATTGTACTGATGTATTGTTCAAGCACAGTAGAGACTATAATTCGAGTATTTTTATTAATTTGTTTTATTGTTAGATGTATTAATGTCTCAAATATTACAATTCTTTTAAGTTTTAATGTTAAATTTGACTTTAATAATAATTATTTAAAAATCCAAGTGGGGTATAACTTATTTTTATAAATTGTCTTTTAATGTTTTAATATAAAAACTTATATACATGTACCTATAGGTATTTATTATTAAAATTACTATTACTTATTTGTATTTCAAATTATTGAGTAATTATAAACGAAAAACTGTGAAAGAAAGTCTATTCTCTTAACCTTTAATTAGGTATGCGGGGTGGCCACAACACCCCACGTATTAATTTCTTTTTAAGGTTGTTACGAAGAGTAAATATTAAAAGTCGTAAAAACTGCTATTTAAAAGTCTTAAATTTTATTATTTTTACATTTGGCTATATAATAATATCTAAAATAATGTTAATTTACTTACAATATAAAAAATGAATGCAAATTATTACTGTAAATGTAAGTTTTTGTTGCTGTGTTGTTCCAAAAAATGTTCCATTTCTATTAGTATATTTCTATTTAATGTAATTATTCTTAAATTTAAATAACCTTAATCTCCTCTTAACAACATAAGTAGGTATAAGTAGGTGACCCATTGCTAAATGGTTGGGAGCGCAATTTACATTTTGGATTATGTCAACCTTTTTGCTTGGAGTGCAATTGGACGGGGGTAAGTTCCACCGATGGTCACACTAAAATCCTTTTTTTTGCTAAGCTTCCAATGGGTAACTGGCAAGTTCCACCGCTGGCAAAAAAGGCAACCTGTAAGTTCCACCGATGCAAAATGAAGGCTATTAATGGATTAACTCGCAAAGACGCTTATAGTATTTATAATAATATTGCAAAGAGAATAGAAAATTTAACGAAAGAAATAACATAAACGTTCAATTTGAAGAAATGCAAGAAATAAGAGTAACCTACCCCACCCCCATTGATTTAAATAAACTTAAGACAAAAAAATGCGATTTTGAGTTATTGATACCATAATGTTTAAAATTTTGCATTCTATCGATTGCTATAAAGAACTTATATCAAGCTTGAAAACTAAGAACAAGAAAAATGAAAATTTTAGATTTTTTTTAATAACAATAACCCCCCCCCATCTTTAAATGTCACATGGGAGGAATTCTTTTTCAGTAATGTATAAGGAACACAATTGGTTTTATATTAGTATTTTATTTATTGAAAAAATTTAGTGGTCCGACACATGCTCGCTGTATTGGCAGCCCAAAGCTGAGGAGGATATGCAGAATCTGCATCTATATACGTGCGAAATAAGTAGTTCGAATATTTCTCCAACCGCGAATCGTCCGTTAATATGGATATTAAATCTTCACTAGGTATATACGGCATCAACTTAATCCGGACTGAAAAACTTAAACCAAAACTGTACCGCAACCAATTACCAATTTGTAATTTAGCATCTTTAAATTCTCCAGCTAATCCAAATTTCTTAATATTTCTATAACAAGATTGACCTGAATGAAATCTACAGCCAATTAGCGTAATATCTTTCCAAACATATTTTAAGCCTGCGTGTGTATTGCATGTTCAAAATCTACAGTGGAAAATTTTGGTTGCAACTGTAAATCGCGTTATTGACAAATTTCAATTAACTTCAAGAAACAGTTACGGTAGGTATCTTGTGTCTTATTTTTTAAGAGACAAAAAACCAAAGGTATATAATAGCCGTTACTGTACCCATGTATGGTAAATAACTGGGTAAAAAATTTCGTGCAGTAATTAAAAGTTCCATCCATAAATACATTTTCAATGGAACACAAAAACCTCAAGTTGGATACGCAAGAAAATATAACCAAATTGCTGTTGCTATCGTTCACCATTAAAAAATCTTCTTCAGACCATGTCGTAATCTCGATGGTATCTAATGCGGAATGCACATCTAATATTGATGTCGGCAAAGGTGGTAGTATTTGTCGTCTTGCATTATATGCGTTCCGTTTAATACGCACCATGTCAGGTTCTGTAATGTTAACATCGGGAAAACTTTTCAAAGCTGCATGAAAAACCTGAGAAGGTTTTTGCAACCCCACTTACCGCTTGACGTTGAAGTTTTTCTTTATCTTCAGTATAATTGTGTTCATCATTTGGGCATCATTGGGGTAATGTAAATTGCGCTCCAAAGTATGTGAATTGCGCTCCAAGCAAAAAGGTTGACATAATCCAAAATGTAAATTGCGCTCCCAACCATTTAACAATGGGTCACCTACTTATACCTACTTATGATGTTAAGAGGAGATTAAGGTTATTTAAATTTAAGAATAATTACATTAAATAGAAATATACTAATAGAAATGGAACATTTTTCGTAAATGTTACTAAATTATGCCATTAATTAGGCATGTCCTTTATTAGACATACTACAGGGCCGGCACCAGTCCTTTTGATTAGGGTTATTTAAATTTAAAAACGATTTTATCGAAAAAATAACAATATACTAATAGAAATGGGTCCATTTTTCGTCAATGTTACCAAATTATGTCTTTAATTATACATGTTTTTTATTAGATGTAATACAGAGCCGGACCCAGTTTTTTTGATTAGGGTTATTTAAATTTCACTACGATTTTATTAAATAGAAATATACTAATAGTAACGGGTCCATTTTAAGTTAATGTTACCAAATTAGGTCTTTAATTAGACATAGTACAGGACAGCAGCATCGGTGGAAGGTTGCAGGTTTCATCTTGCTCAAGCATGGTATCGTGCTGTTCAAAGGAACGGATTGGCTTCATATTACACGGATGTACATTTTTCTGAAGTGGGAAAATGGTTGCGTTATTGTTTTGGTATGAAATTTTTAAAAGCGGAAGATGTCTTTGAAACATTTAACGATTTACTTGAATCAAACCGATTAATGCGAATCTTGATAAGTTTTGTGATTATTTATTAACTTATTATGTGGGTAGACAAGCTGTGTTTTCTCCGAGAGTATGGGCTAAACCATCGGCGGATTTGATTTATACAACTAACGGTTGTGAATCATTCCATGCCGCATTTAAACTTAATTTTAATAGTCCTCATCCCAATATATACGAATTTGTACATGCTCTTCAACAAGAGCAAAACAAAGTTTACATTGCTTTAAACAGTACTGCGAAGCCGCCCACACAAAATAGTAATTCCAAAAATAAGCAAAAAAAGATTTGCGAACTATTATTCAAGTACAATAACAAACAAATATCGCGGTTAGATTTTGTCAAGGCAGTCTTTTTTTTGTTACAGAACAAATTTTTTTTATTAATTGCTTTTTTTTGTAAAGCTTGTAAATTTTATCTACTTGTTTAATAACTTTCTACAATTTTTTTAAAATTAAGTTTATTATATTAATCTTTTTAAATCTATTCAGATTTATACCGTACTTATAGTAATACCCTACCTAGATTTGCGCAATTTACATTTCAGATTACTGTCGACCTTTTTGCTCGGAGCGCAATCTACACTTTTCTTTTTCTTATACCTGCCAAATTTGCGCAGTTCACATTCACCCCTGTAATGTTAACATCGGGAAAACTTTTCAAAGCTGCATGAAAAACCTGAGAAGGTTTTTCCGATATATTTTCAACTGCCTTTTTCTTTGCAACCCCACTTACCGCTTGACGTTGAAGTTTTTCTTTATCTTCAGTATGATTGTGTTCATCATTTGCTTTCGAAATTACACGATGTTCGCCTCCTCCAACAGTGTATAATATGTTTGCCGAACATTGCTTGTTCCTACAACGCCACTTCTCAGTTCCATTTAATAAATTCGATTGTTTATAAAATTTAAATCCTTGATACAACAATAGTATATTACCACGAACGCCCAATATTTCTGAAATTTTATCCATTTCTTGTAGTTTGTAATTTACTAAATAATATAATATAAATTTATGAAGTATTTTTTATTTATATAAAGAATATAAACGTATTTTTTTCAGTTGGAATCACCACTAAAGACTGGGTAAAAACAAGGGGTGAAGAAATTTCTGCAATAATAATATTTTCTTTATTTATCATGTGGCAGAGGTGCGGCTACAGAGGGGGGCAATGGTTTAAATCACTCCCCCCCTTATGTCAGTCGGTAGGTACGACCCTAGAATAGACAGATATGTAAAATCTGATAGAATTATCTTTTCAAAGGCTTAAAATACTTAAAAGATTAATAATACTCCTGACCGCATCGACTTAAAATTTCCCATCAGTGGAACTTACAAGTTGGATAAGAGGGACGCAAAACCAAGCGGTGGAACTTACATGTCAGATTAAGAAAGATTTGACCCATCGGTGGAAGTTACAATCGCCCGTGCAATTCACATACTTTGGAGCGCAATTTACATTTAAATTACAGCCGGTGAAAGTAATTATGGCAATATTGCATTGATAATTCAAACTGCAAAAATTGATTCTTCAAAATAGGTTAAAAAAATATAATTTTTTAAGAAATTTCAACTGTGATTGTTTTATTATGTATTTTTATTAAAAAGAAAAGTATATAGGTAACATATTAATCTAAAATGAAATAAAAGATATTTTAGTCACCCCCTTCTTTTTCATTCACATTTATCTCACAGAAGCGATTAGAAATATGTTGTACAAATTGAAATCTGTTAATTTCTTTGGTGGAATATAATTGAAGTAAATGCTCCAACCGTTTGCGTTTCCTTGTGCCCGGTTTCAGCAACGTTATTTTAGGAATTTAATCTTAGATTAAATATTTAATCATAGATTAAGTCCGATTTGGGTTTCAGCAACATAATTTTTAACACAGGTTAAGTTTAATCTATGATTAGTTTAATCATAGATTTAATCTGTAGTTAAGACGCTTTTGGGGTTGCAGCAACGTTATTTTGTGCTTAACACAGGTTAAATATTCAAAATATTTAATTACTGGTTGACCAGTGATTAAAGTGACAAAACCTCCGTTTGGCCAGCCCGTGTTTACTTTTATTACATATATTTTTTTGAATTTGAATTTGAAATTGAAAAGAAGTATTTATTTTTAGTATATTATAATATAATAAAGCATTAGACATAGAATTATATAGAAGAAGCAGAAATTAATATTCCACTGGCTCAAAACGGACAAAACAATACAAGTACACGTACTGCATTGATCCGCAGTCACTTTTAAGTTGTTTTATAAATAATTTTTTTTTAAATTTATGTTGTTTAATGAGCACCCCAAGCACTTTTTGAGGAATTGTTTATGTCGATGCAAATTTCAACATTAATTTATTTTTTTTAAGTAAAATAAAGTTTGATCTCCAAATACAAGTAATTACTAAAAATCCAAATTTTGTGCGCTTTTATGCCATTTTATTACGATAAAACAAACAATAACAATGATACTTAACCTCATTTATGATAATTTCTGAACTAATTGCCTGCATATGAACTACTACAGGAGTACCACCATAACCATATTACACATAATCTGAGATTAACTAATTATAGATCATAAAACGTTGCTGCAACCCATTCAAAATTTAACAAGTGATTAAATTTAACATGTGTTAACTAACACAGGTTAAAGTTAACGTTGCTGAAACCGGGCATTGCAGTATCACAATTACTATGTTTAATTACTTTAACCTGTGTTAGTTAACACATGTTAAATTTAATCACTTGTTAAATTTTGAATGGGTTGCAGCAACGTTTTATGATCTATAATTAGTTAATCTCAGATTATGTGTAATATGGTTATGGTGGTACTCCTGTAGTAGTTCATATGCAGGCAATTAGTTCAGAAATTATCATAAATGAGGTTAAGTATCATTGTTATTGTTTGTTTTATCGTAATAAAATGGCACAAAAGCGCACAAAATTTGGATTTTTAGTAATTACTTGTATTTGAAGATCAAACTAAATTTAATCTTTATATAAATAAATAATAAATAAATTATAAAAAAAATAAATAAATTTAATCTTTTAATAAAAAAAAAATTTTTTAATTCAGTTAAAGAAAAAATGTCGTCACTCTCTGCCGCAATACCTCCAATCACCAGCACACCAAATTTTGTCCGGAGATACGATGACATAATGTTCATTTTTGTTTTCTATTGTGGTAGCCTTAACAAAGATATCGGTAGCCCTGGCAAAGATATCTATATGTATCGCCCCCTACCCTAAATCTACCTATAAAAGTTTATTTAACAAAATCCAAAATGAAAAAAATTTTTTATTTTTGTACGCCACTGAATTTTTTCCAAAATTTTTATATACGTCACATAATACCGTAAGAAGTCACAAATAAAATTTCTCCAAGATTGGTACAACAAATTTTTTCGGTCATCTAGCGGATTTTTCGAAAATAAATTTTTGTAAATTACTGACTGTCGATTTACTGATTCTGAAAACATTTGCAAAAAAATTTAACAAACAGCCTAAACTTGGTCGCTACCTAGTGGCAGAACCTTTTACTTATAAAGTAACGTTCCGTCAGTCCGTACGACGATATTATAAAATATTTCCCACCGAACCACCTATTTTTGTATTCTAAAATTAATTGTTACAAGCCCTAAACTCAATTCTTATGCTGCACTCGGTATACAAATCAACATTAACCTAATTTTGACACATATGTCACAAAATTATGACGTTTATTAAAATTTTGAATATATTGTTTTATTTTTGCCAGCCATCTGACAAATTCTCACAAAAAATATATAAATTAAGATTTCAGTTAATATTTTCTATAATTTTTCTGACCTGCCCCGCCCTGTTACAATTGGCTCGGTTTGTTTTCTCACCAATACTTATACTTTTAAAGCTCCATCGACACACCAAATTTTAACTGAATCGGTTAAACATTTCCGGAGATACGACGACATTTTAATTTTTTTTTATTTATTTTATTGTGGTGGTCCTGGTGAAGATTTCTCTGGCAAAACCTTATTTTCACCATTCCAGCCCACGAGGCATACGTCCAATAAGTTTGATTGCAATCGACGCAGAAATGCCGGAGAAAATCGATCGACAAAAACTTTTTTCATGTTTTTGCCAAAAAAGTTAATTTTATTTTTTTCATGTTGCATTACTGATTTCTATCGAAGAATTACATATGCTCACATATCCGTTAGGATCAATGTACCTACGTACCAAATTTGGGTAAGATCCCTTCAGCATTTCTTGAATTATGCACTCTTAAAGTTTCAACTTTGACAACTTGTGATTTTTGACAGACGACAGATAGAAGATTAATTTTACCTATTCTGGATAAAGCCTTTTAAGGCCTTTAAAATAACATATCGCAAGACAAAATATTTTTTAAAAATCCCGTATTATTTTCTTGTGGTGGCACTCCTGATTGATAGATCGCGACGAAAACCTTATTTTCACCTTTCCACCGTGAACCCTACCACCATACCAAATTTGGTCGTAATTGGTTGGATGGCTCGGAAGCAAATCGATCGACAAAATTTGACGACAGACAGACAGACAGACCGACAGACAGACCGACACAGAAATTTTTATTTTACTTTTTGCAGATCTTTACGTTTCTGAACACGGTGATCTCGAAAATGCAAAAAAAAAAAGTTGAAATTTTTTTTCGATTACCATACCTCCAATTTTTTTTTAAAATTGATTGGAGGTAAAATATAATCAAAAATTAAATTTAAAATAAATTTTCTCTGTGTAACCATTGGTAAATTGGTGTTTTTTTGGTGTAATGCTAATGCTAATGTCTAATGCTTTATTATATTATAATATACTAAAAATAAATACTTCTTTTCAATTTCAAATTCAAATTCAAAAAAATATGTGTAATAAAAGTAAACACGGGCTGGCCAAACGGAGGTTTTGTCACTTTAATCACTGGTCAACCAGTAATTAAATATTTTGAATATTTAACCTGTGTTAAGCACAAAATAACGTTGCTGCAACCCAAAAGCGTCTTAACTACAGATTAAATCTATGATTAAACTAATCATAGATTAAACTTAACCTGTGTTAAAAATTATGTTGCTGAAACCCAAATCGGACTTAATCTATGATTAAATATTTAATCTAAGATTAAATTCCTAAAATAACGTTGCTGAAACCGGGCATTAGTTATGTGAACGCTGTTAAGTTAGATATATCTATCTGCTTGGATTTCTTTCAGTTTCTCCAAAAACGTATATAATGGTGGGTGGGCAGTATAAAACTGCGAATTAAACATATTGTGAAAAGACTCACAGGCGTTAGTGGTCCGACACATACTAGCTGAATTTGCAGCCCAAAGCTCAGGAGGATATGCTGAAGTTGCATCGACATACGTGCGAAATAAATAATCCGAATATTTTAGCAACCGTGGATCGTCCGGTATAATGGATATTAAGTCTTCGCTGTAGACTGCATCGACTTCATTTGGACTTAAATATTGCAAACCAAAACTATAACGCAGCCAATTACCAATCTGCGAGGAAGCATCTTATCTACTTACGTTGCAAAATGCAACCTACCTAATTAAAGGCAAATACTATAGACTTATAGTACAGGGTGACCCAAAAAAAATGATAACAAAACTTTTTATCATAAAAACTTTATTAAAGTGAAGAAACACTTTTTCACAACAAATAATAATAACTAACATTATTGTTGAGAAAAATAATTAACTAGTTTCGAAATGGCCGCCTTCTACTGCTATACACAACGTCAAACGCTTCTGAAAATTTAAGGCTACGCGCCGAAGCTCTTTCATGGATATCCGATCCCAATCACGGCACAACGACAGCTTTAACGCCTCAGAACTTTTGTGGGGTGTCTCACAGGCTTTGGCCTTCAAAATTTACCACACGCTGTAATCCATCGGATTGAGATCTGCCGAGTAGGGGGAACCATTCCGTGGATGTGATGATATCCGGGAAATGAGATTTGCACCAATTTTGAGTGGCTTTTTGCCCTATGCGCGTAGGTTCGTTGACCAATCTGGTTAAAACGTCCAATTCGCATCGTCGAAATGTTGATAAACCCATGGAAGGACGACAGCTTCGAGAATGTCGCGTCGGTAAACCTCTTTGCTAAATTTCACACCCTGATCCACAAAAACCAGAGGGTTTTTCCAGTTGAGCAAATTCCGGCCCAAACTATCACAGACTGTAGATATTCACGGTGCTATACGGCAGCAGAAGTACCTAGAGCATTAACAGACCAAATCCGGTCATTTTGACGGTTGTGCGCTTGCTCGACGGGGAAAGCTTCTCATCTGTGAACACAATCCGATTCCACGATAGAGAAGCGGCGCGACAAAGGAGCTGACGATATCTTTAAAGTAGCACGAGCTTGTTACCATCGGTCAACAGTTGAACTTTTTGAATATTATTGGGCTTGACCTTAAGGTGCTTCTTAGCTATTCAGCGAGCCGATTCACGTGAAACACCGATCTCGCGGGCAATTTTTCTCATTGAGACCCTCGAATTTTGCAGAAATCGTTTCTTGATGATCTGACGGACCCTCGGCGTGCTGACTGTTCGCTTTCTTCCGCTCTCTGGATGACGTCCGTTTTGACCGCGCTTCTCAATTTGTTTGATTATTCGGCTGACATTTGGTGCCGCTATGCCGAGCCTTCGCGCGATGTCACAATTGCGTATTCCATGTTGATGTAACTCTAAAATTTTCTCTCTTCGATTAGATATCTATAAAATAAGCAATAAAACACATAACAAAATTTGACAGTTTACCATACATGTAGCATTTTTAACTGGCAATCTCAGTGTGCTAAAATAAAATACCAACAACAAAAAACTTGCGTGTTAGGTCCGATTAAACTTTGTTATCATTTTTTTTGGGTCACTCTGTATAATCTATAGTATTTGTTAAAGGTTAATGAAGCGAAATCCAAGGAAATCTAAGGAAATCCCGGGAAATTTTAAGAAATCCAAGGAAATTTCATAAAAGGAAATCTGGTGTACAAAAATTTGGTCTGCGGTTTTCCCCTTGATGGGCAATTATTTTCAAAACTTATTGTAGTAGATTTTTGTTGTATTACGATGTTTTTGTAAGTTTCAGGCAGGGGAGGATTAATTAGAAAAGGGGGGCAAAATTAACGCCAAATGTCCTCCTGCATTTAGTTGATGTAACACAATTTAAAAGGCAATTTTTTTGAAGAATGTGATAAAATAAATCTACAGTTTCTTCCAAGATTTTGTTATGCTGTTATATTATATTGTTATTTTGAGAAGGCCGCAGTTATACGCCGCAGTATAAAATGTACTGTTGTTAACCTTTTGTCTTAATAATGTTGCACTCTCTTCATGATTATGTTGTTCTTAATTTACTGTTGAATTATCATCTGTCACAAGTTTTGCGGTGTACTTTTTATGTGTGCACGACCATTTGATTCCCTCAGCTGTTTCATCTCTTTTATAAAATTTAAAATTTTCAAGATTTCAAAATTTCAAAACAAAAATTGCATTCCGCAAATCACAAGTGCATGTAACCAGCTTAAAAGGTTACATTAGGCGGGGCCCACATTAGGTTACCCCCTCCAGTTATTGAAACATTTTGTTTTTATAAATCAGTAACATGTTCAAAAATTAAAAAAAAAAATGTAACGAAAAACGTGTGTGTGTGTACAAAAAGTACTCCCTACAGGTTAAAAATTTAAAACAAATATGTAACGAAAAATGTGTGTGTGTGTACAAAACTTATACCCTACATGTTCAAAAATTAAAAAAAACATGTAAGGAAAAATGTATGTGTGTGTGTATACAAAAAGTATACCCTACTTTAGTGGTTCCCAACCTTTTCAATACTGTTACCCCTGTGACCTGTTAGGAAAATTTAAATTACCCCCACCCCCTTAAATATTATTATCATTGTTTATATATTGTTGTATTATTTTACATAAAAGGCACTTTCCATCAGGTAGCGGCTCCCACGTGAGATAATTTGACGGGTGAATGTGAACTGCGCAAATTTGGCAGGTATAAGAAAAAAAGGACGGCACCACATTCCACCGATGGTTGAAAAATACGAAAACTATTGTCATCTATATCTCGGAAACGGTGGGACCAAGTAAAAAAATATATAGAAACAAAAATGTAGATAATAAAATTTACAAAATAAAATGTCTATGCATTGTTTTATTTTGTCCCACCGTTTTCGAGATATAATATTTTAATAAATATCTGCAAAATGATGACATATACATTTTAGAAAATCAAATCTGCTCATTTTCTTCGATTGATACAAAGCTATGTTGAATTGCAATGTGTTTTGTTTTCGCACGGTTTTAGTACGGATTTGCTTCTGTTGATTAATACTATCGATTTTAACATAAACCGAAACTTGCATATCTAACACAGCGTCCAAAAATGAGTAAAGGTCTGGATGAGGTGTATGGAAATTTTTAGCAAAATAATTGTGGAAAGACTCGCATGCGTTAGTTGTTCGGAACATATTTGATGTATTTGATGCCCAAATTTTTGGGGGAAACAGAGAGTTTTCCTGTATGTATGTCTTATCCAAATATGAAGAATATTTAAAAAGTTTCGCATCTGCAGCCATAATTAGCATTAAATCTTCAGCAAAACTTTCCGAAACTTCTGCAGGGTTTAAATACTGCAGCCCAAATGTCCATTTCAACCAATTTCCAATAAGCGAATTTTTATCTTGATATTCAGTTGCAAGTCCAAGTTTTCGGTACCAAGCTTGACCGACGTGAAAACGACATCCTATTATTTCTACATTTTGCCAAACTTTCTGTATACTATTTTGAATGGCTTGCTCAAAATCTGCAACAATCGATGTAGGTTGGAAACGTAAATTATACTTTTCATTGCAGATATTTACCAACATTTGAAAACAATTGATATACGTATTTTCTAATTTGTTCGGCAGGAGACAAAATGCCAAAGAAATATAATGACCATTTTTAAATCCGTGAATTGTAAATAACTGTTTAAAGTATTTCGTACAAGAATTAAAAGTACCGTCCACATAAATACTCTTTACATCGCATAAACATTTCAAATTGATTTCGGATGAAAATATAACTAAATTTTGAACGCTGTCATTAACCATCAAAAAGTTCTCGCCGCGGTGTGTTGTGATATCTATGGAGTCTAATGCAGAATGAATATCCTCAATAGAAGTTGGAAGGGGGGGGGGCGTTGTTTTCTAACTTCATTGTATGCATTGCGTTTTATATTTGAAATATCAGCAACAGATGGATTTTCCTTCAAAACAGCATTGACAATTTTAGCTGGCGGTGCATGCTTCCAACCATCTTCAAGAACTTTCCGTTTTGTAGCTACACTTATTATTTGACGATTTAACTTACTTTCATCTTCCATATGATTATGATTTAAGTTTTCTTTACTACGAATACGACTCCCAGCTTCTCCTGTAGTGTGCAACGTTGCACTACATGTTTTATCAGTACATCGCCATTTTATTTCACCTGATTGTAATGTGTTACTTTGACGGAACTTAAATCCATCAACTACCAATAACACATGTCCACGTTCGGTCACAATTTCTTGCATAATTTCTAGCCAAAAACGTTTTTAAATTATCTAATTTGCTTCTATTCTTTCTCTAATATCCTGGTTTCTGATAAGTGTGAAAATTACATTGCTTTATTTACTTATATAGACAAATTTCCAAGGATTAACAACTTAACAATACCAACATTAAGTTAAGATTGAATATTGAACAAGTCCAAATTAACTAAAAATTAGTAAAACTTCTACAGTGAGAAAATTTGGGCTAAGTGCACCTCTGTAAAAAAAAAAACTTTTGGGCAATACTAATCCTATTAACAAACAATTAATAGATTAAAATATTAAAACCTTTTTTTGACTCAATTTACGGTCAACCCTAAAAATTTTTGGCGCAATTTACGGGTAGGATTAGAAAAACCCTCAACCGCTGGCGCAATTTACGGTCCCCGTAGAAATGCGACATTTTTCGTAAATGTTACTAAATTATGCCATTAATTAGGCATGTTATTTAAATTTAAAAACGATTTTACGAACGAAAAAAAGGCTTATAATTAAAAACGAGTTTCACCCCTTTCGAGTAGCACCTTTAGCGAGTTGGAGCTACCTAGGGGGATGTTTTTAGCGAGTCAGCTCCGCACCCTCCGCTCCGGACGCTACGCGCCGTTTTGACGAACGCAACCAAGGCAATCGAAAATCTAACCTAAAAACGAGTTCAAGGTTTGTCGACAACGGTGGTCGACAACGGAATATCGCCAAACAAATATCGCGGTTAGATTTTGTCAAAGCAGTCTCATTTTACTGTGCCTTTTTTTGTTACCGAATAATTTTTTTTTAATAAATTATTTTTTTTGTAAAGCTTATAAATTTTATCTACTTGTTTAATAACTTTGTACAATTTTTTTAAAATAAAGTTTATAATATTAATCTTTTTAAATCTATTACAATTAATACCGTATTTATCTTAAAACCGTAATAGTAATACCCTACTTGATTAGATTTGCGCAATTTCCATTTCAGATTACTGTCGACCTTTTTGCTCGGAGCGCAATCTACACTTTTTTTTTCTTATACCTGCCAAATTTGCGCAGTTCACATTCACCCCACCGGCTTTGCGGGTCTTAATCCAGTAACACTTTAAGTTTCCACCGGTGGAACTTACATGTTACCTTTTTTACCAGCGGTGGAACTTACATGTTGACATCGGTAGCTTAGCAAAAAAGCGGATTAAAAACTGACCATCGGTGGAACCACCGTCCAAACAGAATATATGTTTCTTTAACAATCCTGTATAGAAAATATTAAAAAAAATGTAAGGTTATATGAGTTAATTACAGATTTAGTCCTTAATAATACATTTAGATTAATTTATTTTTGTAAAAAATCATATATTTCATATAAAGCTATAAGAATACTTACATTTGACTCACCCAATTAACGCACTAATTCCCGCCTAGGCGGCGGCACCATAGCTGTGCAACTAGCGTATACCCCAAACACAATTTGTTTTATTTAAATTTAAAGATGCATCACACAAAATGAAGGACCCTATACTATATTTCGATTGAGCATTTTAATAAAATTACAACATTTAAATAATAAAGAAAAAAATTTTAAAGCCAAGAACGAAGATGGAAGAATTCGTCCATAGCTGCTACAGTGGGCATTGTACCGAGCACCGAGGCAGCATTACCTCGTTGGATGCATAAACGAATTTTTTTGCTACAAGAAACTTTTGGTGCGGCTGTCTCCTGACCCAGCAATCAGCAGTCAACCGATTTTAGTTACCAAGTCCTTTGTGTCGTTACTCCATGGTCCAAAATTCTCGACAGCAAAAACTGAAAAATTGTAATTTTCGATTCATTAAAAACAGATTCAAAAGCAAACACAAAAATCAGATTCCTTATCTGCTAAAATTGTATCTGCAGGTCATATGAATATTGCAAAAATCAATTTGATAATTTCCCATTTATCTAGATGGCGTTGACACTTGAAATAATTGCAATTTTAAAAAGTTTGAAAGTTCGTGTTAAGTTGTAGATTTGTTCTTATTAGTAATTAATTTTATGTTTATTAATTTCAATAAAAACTAAGGAAGACAAAATAAATTGTATTCCACCTAAGCTATGTGAAGCTGCATAGAGCACTTTGAGTAATTTGCTCCTTAAAAAGTCGCGCGAAATTTATGAAAACCAACCTAAAATATTTGAAACTTGGTGTAAAGGAAAATAGTATTGAAAGCATATCAGAAAATATTATGCTTGCACATTTCGATGTGTTGAGCAAATCGAAAAAATGATCAACATTATGGTCTTCGTATTCAATGTTACGATCATGTTTATCCGTGTACAAAAATGTCAATATATCCAACTACGCAAAATTACAGGTCTTCTTATAAAGGTTTTCGGAAGGCTACGAAGCAAAGTCTAAAATCATAAAATTAGAACACATTAGTTAATGTTAAGACCAGCAGTGTGGCGTAAAGACTACACCGGCCGACTGGGAAGCGGGTGACCGCGGTTCAAATCCTGGTCGAGTCGAATACGCTGCTGTGATCTAAAGCCCAAGATAGATCTGTGGGCTGTGCAGAAGGGAGGGGGACCCCCACTGCATCCATACTTTGTCCCAAGAGAGCAATATGATATGATATAACAATTGTTTATCATGAATGTTGCCACGATGCCCGGATTCGGGCGTACCGAACAAGAAGAAGAACACATTAATCGTTTCATACAAGAAGCTGACGATAAAATGTATTTAGCAAGAAAAGTAAGTAATATTATTTTTTACTGTGTCCTCAAATTAATCCTACGGTAATTTTTTCTATTTAGGTAGTCTTATTAATGGTACTTGTGGACGTCAAGAAGTAACTAATACCTATGTCAATAGATGACATCGAATATAAAAGTGACGTTATTGTAGTACGCATTCTAAAAACAAAAAATTATAAACCGAGACAATTTGTAGTAACGGAGAAAGTATGGATTGCAATAATAAAAAAATATGTTGCGTTGCGGTCTACATAAACATCGCATCGGCGTTTCTTTGTTACCTACCGCAGCGGATACTGTGTCACAAGCCCCATTGGCAGCGGCGGTTCTACCATACGAGCTGCAGAGCTGCAGAACCGCCAAAAATAAGAATGAAGTGTACCATAATTAAGTATTACTTATTAGTATAATCGCCACATTTCAGATTATTTCAATAATTGAAGAATAATCAGTTTGGGTTTCAAAGCGCGCTTCTTGAGTTGCCTTGAGTTATTAACACTTTTATCAGTCAGTCAAATAAGTGCTATAATAATTAATACAAGTCCGGTACGCTATCAAAATCACTGTTTAACCACAATAGAGCTGCAAAATCTTGTGAACGTAAAATGCACATACTATTCGATAGGCTACGCGAGCTATCGGATAGAATCGCACCCATCAGTATACATTACAGATGGAGCTGCATTTTATGCAGCATTACGTGTCGTATTTTGTGATTTAAATTTAAAATTTGATTTATGAAAACAACTAAGTAAGTAAATTTTTGTTCATTGATTGTTCAACAGCAATTAAATAATAAACTACAATAGTTGTACAATATTACACTAATAATATAGTGTAATTTGAAAATTTATACAAATTTAAATTTTACCAAGTTTCTTCTTAGAAGTAAAATTATTTTTTTTTTCAGATCCTAACTATGTACATTAGAAAATCCAATTCAAATTACGTTTAATTATTAATATCAGTAAAATTTAAATTTATCTAGTTTTTTTCAACTCCCGATTCATAGATTACAAAATTGCATAATACAACAAAGCGCTGGAAACATAGGTACCTAACTACAGTTACTCATAATGAAATCTGGACAATGCAAATCGTCGGTTTTGAAGACGTATTTTGGCATATATTTAAAAATCGATTTTACAACATTTTACAACTTTTTAGACATTTTCTGTTGCAAATTTCATTGTCTTCAATTTTGTTTATATACATTTTTTTTATTTTGTGCGCCGTTTCTGACTGACAGCGACTTAATAAGACTCGGAAAATATTTTGTATTTTACAGAGTAAAATTAAAACATAAAAAAAGCAAGAGTTAAAATTAAAAAATTAAATGATGGTCAAAACATTAAATTCTGCGAAGAATATATGTACGTATTTGGGAGTAAAAATTACCAATGAAGGAACATGGAAAAGACAATAAGGGAAAGAAATATTCAAGGCAGAAGAGCAATATCAATGCTAAGTAGTATATTATGGGATCGAAATATATTAAAAGAAAACAAACACCGTATATATAACTCAATCATAAAAAGCATAGTGACATATAGTAGCGAGGTGTGGCAACTGAAGCAGAAATCTGAAAAAATGATCTTGGCAACAGAGATGGATTTCTGGAGAAGATCGGCGGGAAAGTCAAGACTGGAAAGAATAAGAAACGACACAATAAGAGAACTGATGAGCGTAAAACATAATAAGGTAGATGACATAAGAACAAAACAATTGATATGGTTTGGTCATGTCCAACAAATGGACCAAAATAGACTACCAAAATGTTAGAGTGGGCACCAAAAGGAAGAAGAAAGCGAGGCAGGCCCCGGAAAAGTTGGAGAGAAGGAATAGACAAAGATATAAAGGAGAAAGAGCTATCGGATGGTCTATGGGCAAAAAGAGAGGAATGGAGGTTAGGAATCGGAAGACGTCGAACGTTATAAAAACCGATCTATTATATTTATTGAGATGTTATTTCGTAAAATTTAAAAAATATGGCAATTCAAAAAAAACCAACTATGCCAAAATGATCTTTATCTCAAATCTTATAATTTCTTTCGCCACGACTAGCATCAGGGTAGGAGACTCTTACATCGTATAAGCTTTTGATGTAAAAATTAAAATAATGAATCTGATTCAAAACAACAATCGATTTATTATCACAAATTCTAATAAATGTGCCACATTTCTGGCTAAAGAACCCAATATCAAATTTAGTTAGCAAAGATAAAGTTGCATTTAATTAAGACAATTATTTCAGTCTGCTATCTAAACTTTATTTTTACTAAACTAATCAAATTAAATAATTAATCATGTACAAATTAAATTTAAGAATAACATACGCAAATTGATTACTTTTCATAATATAGTTTATAATAATTTTTAACTTTAACAAAACTGTCTTACTCGCTTGGTATGCTGATTAGTTAGTTTATCACCGGTGTTTCTTTTTATAACGAGTTGACTATCTTTACTGCAGATTTCGCCCTGAGATAAGCTTAAATCGTGGTTCATCCATACGACTACGCATTCTCCACTTGTTTTCCTATTTCCATTATATAATCCTCCATTACCATTTATAATCTTATTTTCCATATTCATCCATCTGGCATTCAATATTTAACTCCAAATTAACGATATCCAATGTACAAACAAAATAAATAATTTTCATCCCTCAACGAAAGTAATAATTAGTAAAATAAACTTCAACACTTTTTCCTTGGATAATCTTCAATATTCCTAATTGTCCAAACTTTTTACATTCCGTTCTTATTTTTCCAGTTTAAAACTCACTATCTCTTTTCTGCTTATCTTCCGCAAGTGCCAACTCTGCTTCACTAAATTTTATTTAAATTTTGTAGCGGCAAATACAGTTTTTAGTCAACTATTTTCTCAAATGCTTTTCTAACTTTTGCAATTCTAAATCGGTTCTTATTTTAGATATTGTGAAAAAAACACATTTCTTCAAATTTAATGAAGGTAAAACCAACAAGACCAAAGCTTATACAAATGAGTCACACTTCTGATGATGCCAGTTTTAACTTGTAAAATCACCCACTGGTGATAATTTATAAAAATATTATCAAATCTAAGAAATAACATGATAATATATATAAATAAAAAAATAAAATTTGCTGCACCAGTGCGCAAAGTGCGACCCTCACGGATTGTCACACGTCGAGCTGCTGAGCTTCTATATGCAAGTGACAACGGTTTAATACAGGGGTTAAATCAGAGCGAGGTTGAAGAAGCAGATGATTTTTATGAAAATCACATGGACATAGTTCCATGGACATAGTCACATAGTTCCAATAGTTACTCTCGAGACCACACATGAGTCCCCGTGGGTTGATGTAGAATAAATATTATGAATAATTTCTCCAATTGCGAGAGTTGACTGTATTAATTTACTTTGTAATAAGTATTTAAGTATTTTGTAACAATTTTTTGTTAATTGTTGCGCGATCCCTTGATGACGATTTTTAGTACGCTTATGCTTAGTAAGGCATGCGCAAGGGATCGTAGTAAGGCGCGCGCTGAGCTGGGACCAGGATTCTTAAACGCACGGTGTGATAGAAAAGACGTGTTAAGTTTCGTTGGTGGCTGAAGATTATTCAGATAGGGCAGAATAATTATTAAAGAGTACGCCTGAGGAAGAGATCTGTCAGCGGATGTTGGAATTACGAAACCGTAAAACTTTGTAATATAATTATCATTGGACACCTTATTTTGGGATTTGTACCGTGGCGCCATAACTCAAGCTGCCTTCATTTGCTTTCAACATTGAATGTTCGTTTTGGAATAAGTTTGTGGCCGTATGTTAAATCTTTCTGTTTTTACTTACCTCGACGACTACTGGAATTGTTCAGTTTTGTGCTACGATAAAGTTTTTGGTAGCGAATTGCTTGTTTGTGCAACGCGGAATTCTTCAAGCAGTGGTTTTTTTTTTCATCTGCAGTAGCCAGGGGAATTCATCGAGTCAAGAGCTTGTGTGGGTTGGAATTGCAGTACAAAATTGGTAGACAAGTATTGTCGTATTACTTTCTTGTAAACGAGCCAGGCCTTGGTAAGTGCTTTTTTGCTTTACTAATTTTTACTGCAATTGTGGAAACGTCGAGTTTTACATCAGCTGGCGACGTGGATGTTCCTTATTTTGTGGCTAACGAGTCATTGAAATTGATATTGGAAGTTGTTGTATTCTTAGTAATTTTCATTATACTGTTACTTGTTAAGAGAGTTTTATTTTGTTTCGAGGAAGCAAATTCTAATTTTTTTCAGGACCTACGCTCTGCCTCCGCTATTAAGAGCTGGTTTTCTATCTGGGCTTCACCACAGATATTATTACTGGGGAATACCTATCCCAGGTGTGGTGAGCAAGATATTTTTTTTTCAAAAATATCGAAATTGCTACAATTTTTTGTTAAGTTTTTTAGTCTTAGCTAGCCTTAAATTAAAATAATTAAGCAAATTATGTTTGCTTAAATAAATCCAACGCAATCAAGCACATATTTACGTATTTACTCTAATAAAATAAAAATTAAAAATTTTAAAAACCCCTGACTGTATAAAAAAATTCTAAAATAATTAATAATAAAAGCACCTTACTTTAAAAACTACTGTTCCCTTTAAAAAGAAAAAAATAATTTTTTCTTCTTCATTCAACAACAAATTCTCAGACACTTTACTCAAAAAATTAACTTATCATCATCCCCCCCCTCCGCTACAAAATTTAAACATTAATTTTGAATTAATAAATCAACAGATGAACTGGATTTTTTCTTCGTGGGTATTTTGGGTCCTTAAATCAAACAACTGTTTTATGTCTATTGACCGGTTTCAACTAACTATATTGGCCTTCATCAGAATCTACAAAATTGAAATCATATGACTACACAGCATCATGGCATCAACAACAATTACATACCAACAAACCACTACTTCTACTACAAACTCTTTAAAACTCATTGGCGAATGTAAAACGCACATAAAATAAATAAAACATTTGTAAAAAATGCAGTCACATCGTAAAATTGCAAATTCGCCAATACAAAATTTAAAATTAAAAATTCAAGTAATATATTAAAACACAATCTCCTTTTAACGTTCTAATCTAAAAATACTACAACACCACATATTAAACAAAACACAGGTCCGTCTCAAATACACATCTTTATCGGCAAGGCAAACGCTTTTTTGGTTTTATAAGACCAGCGTAGATGCTACTTAATCCTATTCCTATCATATCGATATGGAACATCGATGTGGAACACACAATCAGTGGAACACGGGTTCTGTTCAACGGCATTGCATCTTCCAAGCGTTCCTCGGTCAGTTGTCTGTAAACTGTCGCTTTTCCTTTCTCTATTCCTAGAAAAAAAGCACTATGAAGTGTTCGCCCGTTAACTAATCGGGCTGCGACACCCGTGAAGGCAGTCACCTCAAAGAATGAAGCTCTCATCAACGGATCCACTGTCGGAGCATAACATATCTTGATTTGGTGTACAATAGTTTTAAGCAAAAACGTCTTGCCGCAACCAGCACCGCCAGTAATGAAGAGCTTCAAAGCGTCAACGCCTTGATCGTTGGCATACACTTCTTGACGAATACGGGCAGTGATTATGTCGAATAAACGCTTCTGTTCCATATTCATACTGCTGACAATCTGAAGAAAGTCTTCTTCTGAGATATTATGCTCCTTCTCATCCTGAAAACCGGTATCTTGGATATCAATGTCCACTAAGTCTAGATCGCAGCCGTCGATCATTGCACCGACAAGATCATCGGGTGGTGGCAAGCATCTGTCATTACCCAAATCTTCGACATTTCCCATCGCTAAAACTTGAGCTATGACTCGTTGCAACTCTGGCTCAACGTGTTGGAACTGTTCTACATTTCCTCCTTGTTGCAGAGGTCGCAGACGTTTTCGTTGAGCAAGAAGAGCTGCTTCAGCACTGTCGTAATCTTCGATCAAATCTTGCTCATTCCTGAAGGGTAAGTGTGCAACCAGGTAACTATAGAAGTAACCTTCTCTATCAGCCGTTTGTGAGTAATACTTAGTTCTCAACACGGGTTTTCGGGATCGCAGTTTCATTTTGGTGCCGTTTAGTAGTGTTATATATGATTCGCGACGGACCGGAGGTTCATCCACATCATAAGCTTCGGCATCTCCTTTTTCTTCATCATCATTCTGAAGCCGTGTAGTGTAAATTCAATTGTTCCACCAGAACGATTGGCGGGATTTGCTAGAGTCTTTTTAATACAGAGGATTGTGCAGGGGCGAGTGCATAAATTTTGGGGTTTGGGGGGGGGGTGAAGAGATAGTTTTCTGAGATAGAATTTCTTTTCATGAGTGAAAATTGTATTTGACCAGCCAGGAACACTCCGCTGGTCTTTACAAACATGCTGTCAAAAATTTACGTCGCTACCTGTAACCGTTCGGGAGATATGGTGACACAAATATATATATTGCTATGTCCTCCCCTATTAAATTAGTCCTTCCTCGTCGTTAGACAAAATCAAAGAGGATGTTTAAGGGAACACAAATTTTTAATAACAAAAATAAAAATTGAACGAAAGCAACTTAAACAAATTAACAAAATTAACGTGTCGTGTAATGTTCGTGGTCGTGCGTGTACTTAATTCTAGGAATAACACACAACAAGTAAACAAAAACACAACTAATAATAAATAAATTGGGTGAGTCCGGGTTAATAAAACTTTAAAATATTTGTACGACCTTAATTGTTGTTTGTTCGTACTCGGTTTGGGCTTCTCGTCAAAACTCGCTCGAAACTTCCTGGATGATATCCACACAAACACAACTTTATGATTTCAGAAAAACTCCTTGTTAACTCTTGGGTCCTTTTATTTAAGAATGGCTGTCTTATTAGGGGGCAATTCGCACTTGCCTAATCTGCTTGCACTATTTCTTTAATTTATATTTTTAACGAATTTTTCGTCAACCGTTTCGCTCTGTGTATTTTCTCGACTGGCCTTCCTGGCCGTTATTATTCTCTTCATCCCCTTGGAGATGTTTTATTTTGGCACGCTTATTACATTAAAGTTTTTCATAATAATTTTCCAAAACTTTTATCTTTCTTGATCTAGTTTATTTGTTTGTTTTAAAATATTTAAAAACCCAGAAAAATTTGTTAGTCATTAAAAACTTAAATTTAGGAACATGGCAACTTAAATTATTTATACAAAGATTAAAGTTAAGTTAACGATGGTAATTTGTTGCTCGATTCCCAGTATCCTATGAACAAATTGTAGGGTCATGGGAATCCCTCTCACCAAGAACTTTCTTCCTTGACCGCGGTGGACATCGCAATATATAAACACAGATTGTACATAGTAACTTCATATACCCTGTGTTTTTGAAAAAAACAGTCAGGGGTAAAAATACGCATTTTGAAAAATCTCACGTGAAATTAACGGGGGGAGGGGGTCCAACCAAATCTCACAAAATCTCACCAGGGGGGAAGAGCGGGGGTCGAAAAATCGCCAAAATCGCCTCACGAAATTAATGGACGCCCCCTAAAGAACAGTCGAAATTAGGTTAGAGGTTAGGTTTTATATTCTATTTTATTTTACTTCATGTGTTTATTTTTTGTTAATTGAATCGATAATTCTAATTCAAAAAACGTCGGTAACAGTTAAAATCTACACACGCTTTCTGATTTTAATTTGACGATTTCTGATTATTAGTTTACAAATCTAAAATCTTCACATCTTCATCTTCAAATCAACTCTATCTCGTTTTATCTTCTTCCTCTCTTAAGCTAGTTTTGATTGGTAAAATTTGAACCATTTATTGAAATTTAACCAATCAAAATCAAATCACAAAAAAAAATCGCATTCCGCAAATCGCAGGTGCTTGTAACTAGATTTAGGGGTTGTCCTTTAACCGCGTGAGATTTTAACAGGGGGGAGTTAGAATAACTGTGAACATCACGATTGATCACGATGGGGGGGATGTTGTTACAATCACGTATACTTTTTTGTAAAAAAATCAGGTGATGTTGAAGATGATTGAGGGAGAGGAGTTACCTTAGAACCTCACGATTTATCACCAACCAACCAACAGCTTGTGATGCAGAAACTAAGCATGTCCCGGGACATATTAGCACTAAGCACAATAAGCACTATATGCTTATTTTAAGCATGTTTCAGGCTCGTTTTTAAACTTAAGGAATGCATCGACACATTTTGTTTCTTCAACAATCGATAGAACTACATTAAATTAATACGATTACATGTCAAACTCAAAATCGGTCAATTATGAACATATTCAGTTTCTGCATTGACTGATTCATTTGTTAAGTTTGAATTTTTCTAGGGTGTTAATAGCGGTTCACCAGCTATTATTTCTTTTATTTGGATTACCGATATCAACCGGTACATAATATCGATCGTGACGTTACTCTTTTTTTTTACTCCTTGGTTATCTGGTGTCGTATTTCTGGTTGGATGGTCATTGGGTAATCCACCTGTATAACAACACACAATTTGGATAATTCAGTCGAACATTGTATCGCTATCGCTATCCTGATCTAACCATCAAGAGAGAAGACAACGGAAAGCTAAGATTTTGTTTGTTTGTGCCGTCATTTTTTATTGTTAATAATTATCTTTTCTAGCCGTTCTTTTCATTATTATTTTATATTTCAACATCTAACAACTCGTAAAAGCTGTAGAAAATTATTACAGAACAGTGTACGCCAAAGTATACGTATACGCGGTAACTATAACGCGAGTATTTATTTTTTATATATTACATCATTTTATTATGAGCAATTGATAGCTTACAACGTATTCATTTTTTTCTTTATATTAAAAAGGTAGCCCAATTTTTCGCATTATTTGTAAATATTTTATTTTTCATTAAATCGGAAACAAACGTTATCTCTGTTACTCAGTCTTTTCTTGACCTGGTTACTTCTTTTTTTTTTGCAACAGCCAATATTTTTTCGTAGTTTAACGTGGCTGTTGATTCGAATATACAGGGTGATTCTTTTTTTAAACTTCGTGGCGCCCAAAAATATTAACACTTCGGCTGGCTCTTCGGAGCGTTACTTTAGCGATTTTCCCTGTATATTAATCCTCCGGATCTGAAGAAGAATCAGCTCAATCTCTTTTTTTTTGTATTTAGTTTATTTGCCTTTACGAGCTAGCCAAAGGCACACGACCCAACTACCGATAATATCACCATCAATAATAATTATTATTAATTTTTTAATCCTATCAACTTTTAACGGTAGCACAATCTTGGTGGTAATCTGAAGTTATTGTTAGTCCTATGAGCAAATTAATTCATTGTTTTAACTCTTAGGTAGCTTGCTAGACTCCATTGAGATATGCCCATAACCCTGTATAATATTGTAATAATTTTTTTTTAATAAATAAATTGCAATTGGCAATACTAATCCACTTTTTAGGCTTCTATACAACGTATAGGAAGAAGCCTTATGATCTAGCTCCGTGTCCGTCTGTCCGTCTGTCCGCATAATTCAAAACCAATCAGAACGCACGTTCTTAAAACAATTTTACTTCATATAGAATATTTTTAGATTGGTATTAATTATTCAGATTATTTACATATATATTTTTTAATCCGATATTCTTATTTTGTATTTTTAGAGTAGGTATTTTACGTTTTTCTAATACGGTATTCGGTACGTGTTTCGGGTATTTTAATATTTCATTATGAATTGTGTTTTATTTGTGGTTTGTAAATTGCAAATATTTACCTATAAAGGTCGAAATAAAAAAAAAAAATTAAAATGTTAGCGTTTTCCTTATATAGTAAAAAAATCTACCTAATTAAAAGATTAAGGCATTAAAAATTGGAATAAAATAAAGCCCAAATAATTAAACCTACCGAAAAAGTAGATGTATAGAAGCCTAAGAACTGTCGCAAAAGCGAGTTCCACCTTGTTGTATAGTGGTACGTTTCAATTAAAATTTGTTATTACATAATAATATATAAGTCAATCATAAACGTAATTCTTTGAAAATATTTAAATCGGTTCCATGACAGGTGACCACATGACGGGATGGTTAGAAATAAAACGATAATAAATTTTGGTTGGAAATACAACGATAATAAATTTTATATATAAATAGGTAAGATCAATTCAAAAAATTAAATTCTAAATGAACGATGCCAATGTATCAAAAATGAAAGAAACTCAGCAATTAGACATAATTTCAAGGTTACCAGAAGAATTGGCCCACAAAATTTTTTTAAGCTTAGAAGTCCAGAGTTTATTAAAATCGGAGCAAGTAAAGAATGGAACTCTCTAATAGATGTGGAAGAAATGTCAAAAATATAATTTTCAAGAAGTTGAAGCAAATCAGCACGGTTATAAAAAATGTTCTACGAAGCACATTTTTTGGAAAGGTGTGTTTTTATACCACTACACTCTGAGAAATAATTGATTAACTAACTCGTTGACAAAATATATCAACGAAACGAAAGGAACAGGAATTTTAGATTGTACCGATTCTTCTATCATGGAAGCTGGTCTTTCTGATGCAATCAAAATTATAAATTCTCAAACTGGGTTTCGGAAAACCAGTAATTTTTTGGTATCAATCTTTTGGTATTGTGGACGGTAGATTCATTAAAAGAAGTTTGGAGAATTGAATGCAGCCAAGGGTACGATATTGTTGTTGATTTTTATCAAGATAAGGTAGCGGTTAATTCGAAATATCAAAACTGTGTTTACGTAATGAACATCAAATCGAAAAGAGTTCCAATCCGTTTTAAGCACACTTTTCGAGTGACACACGTACATTTCTACGAAGATAAACTTGTTTGTGGATGCGATGATGGAGGGATCAATGTTTAGAACTCCAATAATGGTAAATTAATTTACCAATTGAAGAATTACGAAAGGACCGAAATTGTTGATATAATAATAAAATGGAATCTATGCCGTCAGCAGATCATCCAATACCGAAATTCTAGTTTGGAACATTAGCAATGGAGAAGAACTTTATAATTTTATGGGAAATACTATTAGATTTTTAGATAAAACTACTTTGTTGTTTGTTGAATCAAATACACAATTTGTAACTATTATAGATTGTAAGGGCCGGTTCCACCAACTCTGGTTAAAAACTTTAATCACGGTTAGTTGGAGTTAATCGTTGTTAAATGAAAAAGAGCGTTCCACCATCTGTTTAATCAGGGTTAAAGCAGTTTAATCATGGTTAAACAGCCTTCAAACTAATCGACCGATTATGAGAGATTAGATGAGTTAAGAATCACGGTTAATGCTAGGTGCAACAAAAGGTCCAATTCTAGCTCCCTCTGTTTTTTTCTCGTTCGAATGTAGCAATATCACATAATTTTTTTTTGCTTCTGCCAATTCTTCAAATGCGTTGGAACAATTAGCATTTTCTGCTTTCTTCCGTAATTGTATTTGATGATGCAATTGCTGTGTCGCCTTTCGCTTTCTACTGCCTTCAAAGTTGGACAACCTCTAAGTTAAAAAATCTTTGGGACAATCTAAAGAGAAGTTCGAGAAAACATTTTGCGAATATTCATAGCGAAAGAACAGTTTCGAAAAGGTTCATCCTGTTCTTGTCTTTACAAGATTCGCTCGGCTCCGCTGGCGCTCCGCCTTGCAAATGCAAAAATTGCTTGTCAAACAAAGTTTCACTTTTGATACTAATCCGAATAAGACAATGTACTATTGTATAGTGGTAATGTAGTTGTAGATGGCATGGATGTGCCAGAATTGGGATGTGAAGGTAAAGAAACTAGAATTTTAAATTTTTTCAATTATTAAATTATGTCTTTCATTTTAGAGAAACCTATATTCCCTGACATAAGCATAACAGGTGTGGATACATCAATTATGAGCGATGAAGACGAATTAATGGCTCGAGACGAGGATGTACAATTCCTAAATATGTCAGGAACAACAAATTCGATTAAAAAGAAATAAAAGGATTTCTGAAACTTTATTTTATTTTAGGTCCTTCAGTTCTAAAAAAAGATCTAGTGCACCTTTGCCTCTTCCGCGCAAGTACAACACCTTGCAATCACAATTAAGGATATTAGCAAGTAACGATACTAATAATGACACCTTAAAAAGTATTGATAACAAGTTGGAATCCTTGCTGAAAGTGGAAAAAGAAAGATTCGAATTGAAAAAACAAAGACTAGAAGTGGAAAAAGAAAAAGTGAATTTCGATAATGTAAAATTTTATTTGAAATATCCACAATTTCAATAAAAATTGATTAAACAAAATTATTTTGAATATTATTCCGAGTGCGTCATCCTAATGTTAGTAGATTGTTATTGTTTATTATCGCGGGCATAAATAATTTTAATTACAAATATAACTTTTAATTATTTTTTAATTAATTAAAATAATTTTTAATTTAAAAACAAAACGCATTAGGCAATAGTACATTGTCTTATTCGGATTAAAAGTGAAACTTTTGTTTGACAAGCAATTTTTGCATTTGCAAGGCGGAGCGCCAGCGGAGTAACTGATAAGGTTTATGATTTGGTTCAAAAGGAACAGTACAATTTCGTGGTGATCTATTTGACTGCAGGTTTGAAATATTTAATGCATGTGGAACAGGAGCTTGTGCCAATGAACTTAAAGGAGTGCTCGTTCCCACTTGTTCTACTGGTATTTCACCTGGTTGAGGATTTACTTGGGGTTGCAAACTACTAGTCAGAGAGGCTATAACTTCGGGATCTAATTTAGTTATTAAATTTTGAGTAGTGAGATTCCGCAACGAAAGACTTAAATCATTTTCCTCTACTTGAGGTGACAGTAATATATTCTCAACCTCTTCTAACGCCCTAACTATTTGTGATTGTAAACTTCGCATTTTATTCGTTTCACCTGAAGTGGAACATATTGGTAAGCAATACGCTACTCGATATAAAATATGCTTAAACTGTGCAGCCAAAGATTCGCCGTTTGTCGTCGTCGGTTCATCTTGAAAAGATGCTAGTCGATGTTGTTGATTTGCAAACTCGTCAATACAACTATCAAATTGTTGCATGACATCTACTTCAATAGCTGGATACGTTTCCTTAACTTTAGGGTCTAACAATTCTGCTCTTAAAGCCGCTCTTAACATAGCCCTCTTTTCATCAACTGTTTTTCCCATAGGATCTATACCCCTAACCTGTAGTTCCCATGATAGCTGATTTCATTTCATGTTGACAACAAATCAAAAATGTCTTCTATAAGTACGTATCTAAGTACGATTTTTGTTTCTTATTAAATTAAACAATTACGTATGTTGAAAGAATAGGATAGAATCAAGAAAATAGAAATTTAGGTGATTGTAGGATGGTTAATCAATACAGTGCTCTTATAAAACGAGAAGAAAAATTTAAATTAGACTCCAATACTAATTTACTCAAGCCCCACACGTTGGGCGCCACTTTTCTGTAACACCCTTCGGTGCTCAGATGCCCTTTTACGTCGGTAGATGGTAAACCCCACAGCTATACTTTGATCTTTTTGATCCACAGATCGAGAGCAGGGTACGTTTGCACGTATCGTGGATTCTTAGGAGCCACTGTATGACAACCACCTGAAAATGAAAATGGAGTTGCCGCTGGACGCCAGTCAACTAAATAAAACCCAACGAGTATAAGAAGAGAAATTTTATTTAATTGACATAGAAAGAATAGAAAAAAATAGAAACAACACGTAACGTATAAAAATAACAGTAACAAATAAAAATAATCAAACAAAAACCCTGAGGGGATTCTACAAAAAAACTAATAAAGAAAAGAGTTGAAGACTCAGTTGGTTAAAAACTTAATTCACAAAACCGTATAGCCAAATCTACCAGCAAAAATGCTGCAAATCAAGGAAAGACACAAAGGTATGTACTACTTGAATATTTTTCAATACGCAAGTAGCAACTTCATAATATACAAAATATCAAACGGAATTTCGATAAGATAACGTAACTTACCCCTCCACAATCGTACCCAACAATATCTACACGCAGAACGCCTTCGTCCGGTAAACCAGCAGCTACCAGATTTCCTTTGGATAGACTTAGTGCTTTCGATTCTGCGGCTAACTATATGGAGAGATCTGAAAACATTAAGCAAACCGAAAAACACTTGATAAATTGGATACCAACTACTACCCAGTAGTAGTTGGTAGCTCTAACGATTGAAATGCAACAAAATTGCAGGCAGACTGCAGCAGCTTTGTGAATTGTTGTTAACCTTATAAAACAAAAAATCTTGGGCTCTTGCGATTTTAACAAAATCTTGGGCTCCAAACTAAACTGTCGCACCTAGACCACCAATCTTCCCAGCACCAGACAACCAAAATTTTATATATTATAATTTTCCAAAAAAATCTTCAACATTATAAAAAAATATAATGTTCCAAATATAAATAATTTTGTAATTTTTCACTTTTTAGAATTATTTTTATAATCTAATGGTTCACAACTATTCCATATAAATATTAATTGGACTTTAGCAAATATCAAAAACGTTTTTCTGGTAACAATTTGCAAAAAATACAACCACAACTCGTTCGCGTAGGTTCACGATTCTTTTATTATTTTTCAATCATTAATTAATTGACGTTTGGTCAGCGCCTTCTCTTAAAATAGGTTGGAGGCATGCCGCCATTAGCAAAGGTAATGCTACACGCACTCCCCCTCCCAAACCGACAACCGGCTGACTCTGCAAGAACAGCTCAAAGTTCACTAAATTAATACCTCAGAAATGCAAAAGCTCTCAACACATTTACTAAAATTATCGCAAAAAAATGATCAGTAAAATCATCGGACAACATGTACATAATTGCAATCAAGATCGAAATGGTGTAAGTGGTGCAATAATGGCTATATAAAAAAATTTTAGTTATTACGGACATAGGTCTTAAGTTCTTTATAACTGTCCCTTTCCTTTAAATCACATAAAAATAACTTAACAAAAACTATACAAACTTAACAACGTGAATATGAGAATAATAACCTCTCAGGCGTTAGATTTTTTGGGTTTCCTTTTTTCGGCATTGTCTAAATAGATCATTGGGATCTCTTAAGAACGCCTAAATTAAAAAAGTATTTTTCTTTGTTTGAGTTCCTGGAAACCTGAATCAGGAATCCTTCAAAACATCCTTGGATTGGAACTCCTCACTACCACGGAAATATCCAGTTCCGTATAAAGAGGTATAAATGAAAGGTACGACAGTATCTATAGAAATTTTCCCTTGGAGAAACATACCTTCCAAAGTCATAGGGCTTTGGCTGGACATTGATCAGATACTACTAACCAAGCCTCAAGCGCCAACGCTCCTACAAAACCTAACTAAATTGTCTCGCTCTAAGACAGCAAAAAAACTAAACTATAAACTAAATTATTGGTGGGATCTGGCAATCAAAATATAGACATATCCACCTGGTTAAGAATCTATTCTAACTTACAATATCCCTAATGAGATTCTTACATTCTCATACTCACAAATCGAACCTACGTTTTTGACTTTACTCAGGATGGGCCTTAAGGTCTTTCACGTGAAAGATTCCTAAGTTTTTACCATGCTCACTACGTAAACGATATGTTAAACTTCCAGTCACCTCTGCAACTTTACATTTAACATATTTTGGATCTAGCTTTTTAGCAAATTTATCAGAGGCGCTAGACAAAACAAAATTACGTTTCCATACTGTATCACCCTTTTTAAAAGACAGGGGTCGCTTCCGGATGTTATATCGCGCTTTATTCCTTTCGTATGCATGTTGTAATTTCTTTATTACTTCTTGGTATAGCCCACTAGTGTTATTGGTGTCAGAAATAACGCGTTCATGACCACCTACCTCAAATTCTCCGGGAGTAGCGTTATCTAACCTACCATAATAAGTTCCGTTATCGGGAACAGATCTACCCAAATTCAGGAAAGACGGAGTATACCCTGTGACTTCATGAACCGCATTTCGAATGGCATGTGCTATCTTATATACGTGCAAATCCCACGAACGATGGTCTTTTTCTACAAACGAACGAAGACATGTCCCAATTACGCGATTGGATCTTTCCACGGGGTTGCTTTGCGGATGATAGGCCGCCGTGTACCAGATTTTCTGTACTTTATACTCGTTTATAAGATCTTTAAAAAGTTTGCCTGTAAATTGGGTCCCATTATCGCACATCACAATTTGAGGAACACCAAAAAGTAAAAATATTTCCTCTATTTTTTGAACAATCGACGCAGCAGAGGCCTGCCTCAAAGGATGCACCAACACGAATTTTGAAAACCAGTCAGAGATTACCAACAGACACGTGTTTCCTTTCCTCGTACGAGGAAAAGGTCCCATGAGATCAACTGATAATATCTGAAATGGATATTCTACACGCTTAGCGCCTCCCATTAAGCCAGGTCGCAATTGATTCGATGCTTTACTCGCAATACATATCTCGCATTTAAGAACGTATCGAGATATGTCCGATTTCATTCTAGGCCAATAATAAATTTCCGAAATTTTATTGAATGTTTTAAACACACCAAGATGTCCGCTTAGAGGATTATCATGACAATCACTCATTACCTCTCGCCGTCGAGATTTCGGCACCAACAATTTCCATTCTATCAGATTTGAAACAAAGTTGTGTTTATTTGGAACAAATTTATAGACATACCCGCCCTCAATCTTAAAGTTAGGATAGCCTTCAGGGTTTGATATTAGTTTGTTGTAATAAAAAATTGCTACCTACCCTTTCGGGCAAACAGAATTTTTCTCTACACGCTGGAAGAAGAACCAGCTTTAAAATATTGTGTAGAAGCCCAAGATGTTACGACTAGCTGATTTGTGCCGGTAGCGAGGGGGTGGTTTTAAAGGTATTAATCAACCACTGCAGGAAAAATTTACCAACAAAGGAAGTCCAGCACGTAGATGGGAAAAAAAAGAAATTGTAGATACTTGTCTCTATATTATCCGTAATGGAGAAACACACCGAAAACAAGTAGTCTACGCCCACAGCGAAAATAATAATTAATCCAAAGTAATAAATAAAAGTAAAAATAATTTACTTTATTAAATTAATTTAAAGGATCACGTTGGAAATGTTTGCCAGCAAGATAAAAATGCTATCGTTGAAGCGCTTGATAATACGGCCAGTCGATGGAAAATAAAATATAGTATGCGAATTGAATTATTGCAAAATAATTCTTTTTAACTGCTGCGAGTATTTAACAAAGCGAAAATAAATAAGAAAAGATGTCTCCTAAAAATCAGTCCACTGGACCAATACTTACTCAAAACTCTTCTTCAACCACGAAACACTCACTTCCATCTTTTCAAGCTCGAGTCCCTAACTCGACTCCCAATTTTCCATACCACCGCGCGCAACCAGTCTTATCCGCCCAGATAACAGGAGCGCCTCGTTGTGAAAATCAAAAAGAATACATAGGCGTACCTTTAAAAACAAATTCAATAAAATTTGTTACACGGCCCTCCCCTAAAATGTCTGACCGGGGTCAAGACGGCAATCTCGTTTAAACGACAAGTGCAGCTACCTTCAAATAACGGTTACTTCGTTAGAATCGTTACCGCCACTACTGTAGATCAAAACCAAAAACTAGTCAAGCTAAAAATTTTAGACTTAGAAAAACTCAAAAAAACTAAACATAAAGTGAGTACTTATCCGATTACGGCACGTAATCATAAATCCACCTAAGCGTAAGCCTCAAAATGACTGAGTGCGTAGCACTTCCATAGTCACAAAAAAATAATAGTCAATCAAATTACGTCTAAGCGCAAAGAGATTGAATCCAAGTAAATACAGCACCGCATAGGATCTGTATTAAAAGATACAAAAAAACTCTAATAAACATATTACAAACAATAAACATAATAAACTCCCAAAAAACAACCTATGGCAACCCTGCTCATAGTGTTAGATAAAAATGGACCACATCGGACCCATTTTGCACCGCTTGCAAGTGTATCAAAAACACACCCAGCAGTAAAATCAGTCTCAGACCAAGGCAATCATTGTCCTTGGAACGTAGAAACTTTCAAATTAAACTAAAATTAAATTCATAATCTCGATCGAATAATGATCGACAAATCTATTCTACAGCAGTATTGGCAACAACTCAGTAACAATGAGATCAAATCTCATGATGGCGCAAATTTAGAACTACGGTGTTCTGTTCCAAATTGAAAAAAAAAAACAGTCACAAACAAAAATGAGTCGAGTTAAAGCCGCAACGTAACCAGTCGCTACGCAACCTGACATGCTTACTAGATATTAACAATAAAAGCAAGTGTAATCGTCACAAAAACTAAACACGCGTCAAAAGTTTGGATTTGGTTCTTAACTATGACCATCCAGTACCGCAAAAAAATATTCACTAATGTGAACACACAAAAAAATCACTCAATGTGATACCAAAACTAAATCAGTACTGTGATAACAAGATCACGCAAAAATAGGAGACACCCTATACATAGAAAGGTTTCAAGTTGATAAACGAAATCAAACTTAATATTTGATAAACTAAATTTGCAATTTAAATAATTTATTCGCAAAATTACTCGAACAAGTCGCTTCAACTCTTGAAAATTAACTAACAATTCTCCAACAACGCTTCCTCTTGCTGCAAGTAATGACCACACCGGTGTCACACTAATTCCTGCAGGATTTAAGCCAAAATTTGGGCCCCACGTTGGGCGCCAGTGTAATAAAAAATTGCTACCTGCCCTTGCGGGCAAACAGAATTTTTCTCTACACGCTGGAAGAAAAACCAGCTTTAAAATATTGTGTAGAAGCCCAAGATGTTACGACTAGCTGATTTGTGCCGGTAGCGAGGGGGTGGTTTTAAAGGTATTAATCAACCACTGCAGGAAAAATTTACCAACAAAGGAAGTCCAGCACGTAGATGGGAAAAAAAAGAAATTGTAGATACTTGTCTCTATATTATCCGTAATGGAGAAACACACCGAAAACAAGTAGTCTACGCCCACAGCGAAAATAATAATTAATCCAAAGTAATAAATAAAAGTAAAAATAATTTACTTTATTAAATTAATTTAAAGAATCACGTTGGAAATGTTTGCCAGCAAGATAAAAATGCTATCGTTGAAGCGCTTGATAATACGGCCAGTCGATGGAAAATAAAATATAATATGCGAATTGAATTATTGCAAATAATTCTTTTTAACTGCTGCGAGTATTTAACAAAGCGTTATTTAACAAATTATCATTCATACAAGATTTATAACACTAGTTCTCTGTTGGAATGAATTTAATTTTTATGGTCAATTATTATTTTTGTCCTTTCTGACTTACGGATTTTTATTTTCAGCTATTGTTTTTCCGTAAATTTTTGTCTGATAAAGTCAGTGGCGCCTTATAAATTTTAAGACAAGTTTTTTTACTAGACTCCAATTCTAGGGGACCTACGACTTGCTCTCCAAATAAACAACAGAGCTACCGGCCGGCATTGTGTTAACAGGAGGATTTTTAGAGTTTTTCGGTTATAAATTATCTATCTATCTATCTATTATTATCAATAATAAAGTAAACTAAACTTTTATTATTACAAAATTATCAAATTATCTCAATTAGAGACGTAAATTATAATTTTTACGGGACCTCCCGTGAGAGGTCAAACATTCTTTATTTTATCTACATTGTAAGGTTTTCATTGGTTGTTTAACGTTAATGTGCGTTTTAGTTAAAATAGGTTTACAACACTCTTTAAATATTTTTATGAATACAGGGGATACAATTTAAACATCTAGCTACATATAATGTACAGTACAATGTTGGATGAAAAGTCTGTCAATGTTTTGACAGATACTTCAAGTTCACAGGTGTGCAATGTTTGTAGGGCTACTCCTAAAAATTTAAACGATTTAGTGTAACAAAAGAACAGAGCCTGTAGTGAAGACATCTACAAATTTGTCATACCTAGACTACATATTATGGTATATCTAAGTTGGTTGTGCAGCGAGCAAGTCGTTTTGAGGTTAGGTATATATATATAAATAATACAATAATGGAAACTAATGAAATTACTAGTGCGCTAAAGCTATTGAAAAAAGAAGAATTAATTGAATTATTAATTTATGGACTTTTACCGGAGAAATGGTAGAACAATGCGACTTTGTCCGAATTTGCAAACTCATTACATGGCAAAGCACGTGGTACCTGCGTCGACTTGGAACGCGGCTTGCTTATACATAGTTTGAAAGAACAAATTAATGTGTTGAAAGATCTAATAACCAAAAAATCTCTGTGCAACAAATTACTGCTCGCGATAAGGTCGAGACAATCGAAGAATCGCGTAAACGCGAAATTAACAGTGGGCTCCCTGCCTTAAATGAAATCTTAGATCGGCAACCGTCATTACAGACAAACAAAACTAACGAGGCTAACCTTAAAACTAGGAATAATAAACTGTGTAATAAACGTAAGGATGGGAAAGTAATGGTTTCACCGAAGAACAATGATGTAACAATAAGAACTAAATCTACTGATGTTAAAGCTACCGCTTTACCCATATATGTATAGCGTCAATAGTGAACAAGTTGCGTTTGGTATAAAGGAAGACCTTATTCAAGTTGGTAAAAATGGGGTAGTCGATAGCACGAAGCAGCATAATCAAGAATAATGATAACGAATTTAAGGTTATTCATTATGGAAGACGTAAGAGTCATAATAAGAAGGTGGCTGTGGGCTCCTCTGAGGGTACGGCTGATTTCTGTGGTGTCGACAAGAAATGCTGGTTGCATATCAGTCGTGTTTCACCTCAAACAACTGAAAAAGCGATATTGTCATATTTAAATTCAAAATTTCCAAATAATCACAACTTTACTTGTCAGATTTTAGGTTCGTATGATAAAGTTTCTTCTTTTAAAGTAAGTGCTGACTTCACACTCTGTGAAACGTTACTCAAAACGGAATTTTGGCCGAAAGGCATAATGATTCGTCGTTTTGATTTTTTTCGTGGACCAAAAAGTGCACAAACCTCTAGCTAATATTGATTTGATAACATCGGTCGACAATATCCACATAAACAATTCACATAAACAAGAGAAGGTTCTTCAAATATTTTTTCAGAATTGCGGGGGATTGAGGACTAAATTCCTTGATGTTAGCAATAATGTTAATTCATGTTCGTATGACATAATCATTTTTGTTGAAACTTTCTTAGACGACAACATTTTGTCTAGCGAATTACAGTTTTTCGATTTCAATATCTTTCGTTGTGATAGATCCATAAACTCTAGTACTAAAACTAGGGGCGGTGGTGTGTTAATTGCAGTCCGTAGAAACCTTGAAAACTGTATTTCTATTGCGACTGAAAATAGTATTGAAACTGTATTTGTTCGGATTGGTGATATTATTCTTGGTGGGGTTTATATCCCACCTGATTCTAATGTTCAAGCCTATGATGATTTCTGTGATATTATTGACAATATTGCTAATCATTATCCATTTTCTAAATTTATTATTTGTGGAGACTTCAATCTACCACGAGCCACATAGACGAAGGAAGGTTTTGCTACCTGCATCTCAACAAATAAATGTTCCAAGACACAGTCAATCTCTGATGGTATGTTACTGCATAATCTTCTTCAGTGTAACCTAATACCCAACAGTCGTGGCGTTCTTTTGGATCTAGTTTTTACTAACATTGTAAATACTTCTGTCGGTTCTTCAGATGACCCATTATCTAATACGTCAATTCATCATATAGCATATACCATTACCATTTCGACTGCTGTTTCAAAATCAACCTTATATTTTGACAATATTATACCCGATTTCAAATCTGCCAATGACATTAATGTTATCGTAGATCAATTCTACGAAAAGTTATCGGACATCATTAAAACATTCGTGCCTTATAAGAAAATTATTGCATCCAAGTATCCAATCTGGTTCACCAAAGAATTAATTCAGTTGATTATAAACAAGAAAGTTACCCACAAGAAGTTTAAGGAAACTAAATGTTTAACCGAATATCATAAGTTTTGTGTACTACGGGATAAGGCTAAACTTCTTACTTCTGCACTTCATCGTGAGTATATTGATAAAACCGAAGAAGCCATTGCTAATGATCCTGAAGTATTTTGGCGATATATTGATAACTGCAAAAGAGTAAGGGATTTCCTTCTTCTATGTTTCTCGATAGTGAATTCTCCAACTCGGGTCAAGAATGCGTTGATTTGTTTGCCAAGCAATTCTCGTTTATTGTTTATTGTTTATTATTATTATACCGTTTATTGTGAAGATGACGATAATGATGTTCATTATGATGCGATTGATGAGATCAGCTGCGACAGTTTGAACGTGACGATTACTGATGTTTTTGATGCAATCGGAAGCCTACCCGATAGTCTTAGTTCTGGACCCGATGGTATTCCTTCCTTTTTAAAAGCTTTATATTAACTTACCCGGGTATATATATATATATTGCTACGACCCCTGTTCCCAATTCTACTGCAATAGGTAGATATAATCTTTTGAGGCTCGTAGCACCTTCTTCCTCCTCGCTGGGCGCCAAATTTATTTAAAATATAATAAAAACTTTTGTATTTAAATTTACTCAATTAAAAGAATGTCCATGGTGAATAACAAAATTTTATTCAACAAAATAACAAACTAAAACGAATAAACTTTTTAACAAATTAACAAATTAACGTGTTGCGTATGTAGTGTATGTGCGTGTACTTAAATACTAAGAACAAAATTAACACACATAACAATTACAACAAGAAAACAACACTACTAATAATAATAATATAAAAAAGGCGAGTCTGAGTTCGTGAAAGATAAATTATAAAATTTTGTACGACCTTATTTCTTTCTGGGCTTTTTGGTTTGCACCCTTTGTCGATTTAACTTGGCCACAAGGGAGTGAGGGTTCACTCTCACAATATCACGGCAATATTCGGATGGTTGTACAACGGCGGAAACACTCCACGGTAATTTTTGCAATAATGGCAAAATTAGGGCTGAATCGCACTTGCCTTATTTGCTGCACTAATTGCTTTTTATCTTTACAACCAATTTTTCATCGACCGGTCGCTCCGGTATAATTTTTAGACTCCTTCTTTTCTTTTCTTTTTTGACCGTTATTATTTTATTTTTCATCTCCTTGGAAATTTTTCCTTTGGCACTCTCATTTTTATTTTAAAATAATTTTTAAATAAAAATAAAACTTTTTCCTGCTTGATTTTTTTTTTTATTCTTTCAGAAAACCCAGAAAACTTTGTTGGACGTAAAACTTAAAATTAGGAACATGGTAACTTATATTTTACAAAGATTAAGGTTAGGTTAACGATGGTGATTTGTTACTCGATTCCCAGTATCCTATAAACAATTGTAGGATCATGGAAACCCCTCTCACCAAGAACTTTCTTCTTTGAGCGCGGTGAACATCGCATAAACATCCCCTTAATTTGATAGCAAAAATAATTCTAAAGTAAAAGATAAAATATTTTTGGCGTCGAAATTACTCGTAGTACTCCTCTTCGCAGCGTACAATTGTTGCTCCCACTTTAGCATATAACTTATAAGTTATTAACCGAATATTGGTCTCTTTCCCTTCATGTTCCTAACTAAACGTTTACCCTTCCTACTATTCTAACTAATTACAATATTATCTATTTCATCTAAAATTTTAAAAACTTATGTGTCGTCAATGTTGTCACATGAAGGCTCGCGCATCATCCTTCCCTCTCTTAATTTCCTATTTAAAATAATCCTCAAGTCCGAGTTACTGCGATCTCTTTTGTGCAATTCAATCTTGTTCCCCTTAACATCATTTATTTCTCCTGATTGTCTTAGAAGTTTTAATTTTAGTTAACAACTATGTACCTTATTTAAATTTACTGCCTTGTGCAGCGCACTTCATAACCCTAGTTACCTCATTTTAACATAATCTTCAGATCTTTGTCTGAACCGTCACTTTAACTTTTTCAACCTTCACTGAGCGTTTGAATTTCATTTCTTCGGTCTTTGCCGGAATGATTCACCTTTTTCTCAGCTTTATCTGAACATTTTAATCCCCTCTTTCTCAACCTTCACTGAGCGTTTGAATTCAATTCTTCGGTCTTTGCCGGATTGATTCATCTTTTTCTCAGCTTTATCTGAGCATTTTTAATCCCCTACTTTGGTCTATGCCGGTATAAATTCCCATTTTTCCCTTAAATCATCAGCTATTCGCTGTAATTAACTTTGTCTGGTACATTTTTTGTCTGTAAAATTTTCACTTCTAGTTTAACATTTTCATTAACTACTTGACCCCGCCTATATCATACCTTGACTTTATTCGACTTGCACAATTTAAAGAAACTACTCTACATCTTCGTTCGGAACTTTCGCGTAAGGATAAATTAAATTTATGTGAAATTTTCCTCTGATGCCGTCGTTTTCAATATAATGCAATTCATACGCATTTTCGTTTAAAACTCGCCCTATCTTATAAGGACCCTCATATGGCAACATCAACTTAGCACACCTCTCCTTTTCTTTATCAAGCCCGTCAGCGTGCAAAATCCGCCCCTTGGATCGGATTTGGCGTGGACGTCGCTTGCTGAAGATTACCTTCCCTTGCTACCTCCGTGTTGTTTATGGTCCGTGAATTTTGCACGTCCATATCTTGGCGATGATCGCCACCGTTTCCGCGACCTTGACCGTTTCCTCTACCTCGGAATCCCCCGTTTCCAAAATTACCTCTCGAGTAACCGTTATTGCCGAAACGATCCCCTTGTCGGCTATCTTGCGACGTGGTGTTTCCCCCGGTGTTTTCTAGGCGCTGTTGGAATGGAAATTGGTCACTGTTAACGTTTTCGAGTTTAAAATCGACCGTTTCATCAAAACGCTTTAGGAGCTCCAAAAACTCCTCCAATGAGACCACCTTTTCTATCCCAACACGGCTCTTTACTTCTCGTTCGAAGTGTCGAGCAACTGCTTTAATCAGTTCCCGTTCCTCGTATTGTGGTTCAACTTGTTGTGCCTGATTGATCAATCGAATGGCGTAGTTTTCCCTCGATCTTTCATAACCCTTGTACCGACCCCAATTTAGATTTCCGCGTACTCTACCTTGCTCAGTTTCCCCCCAATATTTTTTTAAAAACGCTTCTTTAAATGATTTGAAACTTGTCACGTTTTCTTCTATCATGGAGAACCAAACTTCTGCTTCCCCCTTCATGGTTCTGCGGATTATGTTCTTCATTCTTTGAACTTCTTTGATCTTTCTAATATTTTGTTCTAAATTTTTGATAAATATTTTTGGGTTACTGCGATTGTCCCCGTGAAATTTTGGTAACTTTTCACTATCAAGATCCCTTGACAAATGCATCTTTAAGACCTCACCTAAGTCATGTGAAGGCCCTTCTTCTAATTGGTTCTTTAATTCTTTTGCTTCTTCTTTCATGGCTTCGATGGTGACTTCGAGCTGCCTGTCTTTTTCTTCTTTAGCCTTTAACTCATTTTGGACATTTTTAACGTTGTTTTTAACTTGTGCCACTTCCCCAGTTACTTTTTCTACTTTCACGCCGCATTCATCAGTTTTCTCGCTCAACACATTTGTTCGGACTTCGGCTTTGTCAAATCTTACTTCAATTTTAGCCTCGACCACTTCCAATCGCTCGTCTACAACACTCATAATTTCCTCTTTCATTCCTTTCATTCCCTCGTTCATCTCACTTCGCACGCAATCAATTTTACCATTCATTTGACACATTTTTTCATTCATTTCTTCTTTTACACTGTTGAAACCTTGACAAATTTTTTCATTCATTTTTTCTTGGTTTTTACACATTTTTTCATTCATTTCTTTTATTTCATTTTGGCCCTTACATATTTGTTCATTCAATTTTTTTAAGAGCTCCATCATTGAATTCTCTTGTGGTGCTTGAGCTTGCTGTTCGGTAGTTTTTTCTGCCGCTTCTTCTATTTCCGCTACTTCCTTTGGGTCGGTAGTTTTTTCGAAACTTTCTTCGCTTCCCTCCCCAATTGCCATTTCATCTGTTCGCTTCTTACCTCTGGTATTCATTTAGAAACGTTTTTAAATAACTTCCTTGACTAAATTAAATTAAATTTTTGACTTTGACTGTCACCTACTCTGATCTGAAATTTTTAATTTTATTTTCTAAGCGCTATGTTAGTCTTAATCTCAGGATTCGTGGGTTGAGTGATCTTGTTGCACTTTTCAAGCCCCTACACGTTGGGATGCCAATTTATATGCTACGACCCCTGTTCCCAATTCTACTGCAATAGGTAGATATAATCTTTTGAGGCTCGTAGCACCTTCTTCCTCCTCGCTGGGCGCCAAATTTATTTAAAATATAATAAAAACTTTTGTATTTAAATTTACTCAATTAAAAGAATGTCCATGGTGAATAACAAAATTTTATTCAACAAAATAACAAACTAAAACGAATAAACTTTTTAACAAATTAACAAATTAACGTGTTGCGTATGTAGTGTATGTGCGTGTACTTAAATACTAAGAACAAAATTAACACACATAACAATTACAACAAGAAAACAACACTACTAATAATAATAATATAAAAAAGGCGAGTCTGAGTTCGTGAAAGATAAATTATAAAATTTTGTACGACCTTATTTCTTTCTGGGCTTTTTGGTTTGCACCCTTTGTCGATTTAACTTGGCCACAAGGGAGTGAGGGTTCACTCTCACAATATCACGGCAATATTCGGATGGTTGTACAACGGCGGAAACACTCCACGGTAATTTTTGCAATAATGGCAAAATTAGGGCTGAATCGCACTTGCCTTATTTGCTGCACTAATTGCTTTTTATCTTTACAACCAATTTTTCATCGACCGGTCGCTCCGGTATAATTTTTAGACTCCTTCTTTTCTTTTCTTTTTTGACCGTTATTATTTTATTTTTCATCTCCTTGGAAATTTTTCCTTTGGCACTCTCATTTTTATTTTAAAATAATTTTTAAATAAAAATAAAACTTTTTCCTGCTTGATTTTTTTTTTTATTCTTTCAGAAAACCCAGAAAACTTTGTTGGACGTAAAACTTAAAATTAGGAACATGGTAACTTATATTTTACAAAGATTAAGGTTAGGTTAACGATGGTGATTTGTTACTCGATTCCCAGTATCCTATAAACAATTGTAGGATCATGGAAACCCCTCTCACCAAGAACTTTCTTCTTTGAGCGCGGTGAACATCGCATAAACATCCCCTTAATTTGATAGCAAAAATAATTCTAAAGTAAAAGATAAAATATTTTTGGCGTCGAAATTACTCGTAGTACTCCTCTTCGCAGCGTACAATTGTTGCTCCCACTTTAGCATATAACTTATAAGTTATTAACCGAATATTGGTCTCTTTCCCTTCATGTTCCTAACTAAACGTTTACCCTTCCTACTATTCTAACTAATTACAATATTATCTATTTCATCTAAAATTTTAAAAACTTATGTGTCGTCAATGTTGTCACATGAAGGCTCGCGCATCATCCTTCCCTCTCTTAATTTCCTATTTAAAATAATCCTCAAGTCCGAGTTACTGCGATCTCTTTTGTGCAATTCAATCTTGTTCCCCTTAACATCATTTATTTCTCCTGATTGTCTTAGAAGTTTTAATTTTAGTTAACAACTATGTACCTTATTTAAATTTACTGCCTTGTGCAGCGCACTTCATAACCCTAGTTACCTCATTTTAACATAATCTTCAGATCTTTGTCTGAACCGTCACTTTAACTTTTTCAACCTTCACTGAGCGTTTGAATTTCATTTCTTCGGTCTTTGCCGGAATGATTCACCTTTTTCTCAGCTTTATCTGAACATTTTAATCCCCTCTTTCTCAACCTTCACTGAGCGTTTGAATTCAATTCTTCGGTCTTTGCCGGATTGATTCATCTTTTTCTCAGCTTTATCTGAGCATTTTTAATCCCCTACTTTGGTCTATGCCGGTATAAATTCCCATTTTTCCCTTAAATCATCAGCTATTCGCTGTAATTAACTTTGTCTGGTACATTTTTTGTCTGTAAAATTTTCACTTCTAGTTTAACATTTTCATTAACTACTTGACCCCGCCTATATCATACCTTGACTTTATTCGACTTGCACAATTTAAAGAAACTACTCTACATCTTCGTTCGGAACTTTCGCGTAAGGATAAATTAAATTTATGTGAAATTTTCCTCTGATGCCGTCGTTTTCAATATAATGCAATTCATACGCATTTTCGTTTAAAACTCGCCCTATCTTATAAGGACCCTCATATGGCAACATCAACTTAGCACACCTCTCCTTTTCTTTATCAAGCCCGTCAGCGTGCAAAATCCGCCCCTTGGATCGGATTTGGCGTGGACGTCGCTTGCTGAAGATTACCTTCCCTTGCTACCTCCGTGTTGTTTATGGTCCGTGAATTTTGCACGTCCATATCTTGGCGATGATCGCCACCGTTTCCGCGACCTTGACCGTTTCCTCTACCTCGGAATCCCCCGTTTCCAAAATTACCTCTCGAGTAACCGTTATTGCCGAAACGATCCCCTTGTCGGCTATCTTGCGACGTGGTGTTTCCCCCGGTGTTTTCTAGGCGCTGTTGGAATGGAAATTGGTCACTGTTAACGTTTTCGAGTTTAAAATCGACCGTTTCATCAAAACGCTTTAGGAGCTCCAAAAACTCCTCCAATGAGACCACCTTTTCTATCCCAACACGGCTCTTTACTTCTCGTTCGAAGTGTCGAGCAACTGCTTTAATCAGTTCCCGTTCCTCGTATTGTGGTTCAACTTGTTGTGCCTGATTGATCAATCGAATGGCGTAGTTTTCCCTCGATCTTTCATAACCCTTGTACCGACCCCAATTTAGATTTCCGCGTACTCTACCTTGCTCAGTTTCCCCCCAATATTTTTTTAAAAACGCTTCTTTAAATGATTTGAAACTTGTCACGTTTTCTTCTATCATGGAGAACCAAACTTCTGCTTCCCCCTTCATGGTTCTGCGGATTATGTTCTTCATTCTTTGAACTTCTTTGATCTTTCTAATATTTTGTTCTAAATTTTTGATAAATATTTTTGGGTTACTGCGATTGTCCCCGTGAAATTTTGGTAACTTTTCACTATCAAGATCCCTTGACAAATGCATCTTTAAGACCTCACCTAAGTCATGTGAAGGCCCTTCTTCTAATTGGTTCTTTAATTCTTTTGCTTCTTCTTTCATGGCTTCGATGGTGACTTCGAGCTGCCTGTCTTTTTCTTCTTTAGCCTTTAACTCATTTTGGACATTTTTAACGTTGTTTTTAACTTGTGCCACTTCCCCAGTTACTTTTTCTACTTTCACGCCGCATTCATCAGTTTTCTCGCTCAACACATTTGTTCGGACTTCGGCTTTGTCAAATCTTACTTCAATTTTAGCCTCGACCACTTCCAATCGCTCGTCTACAACACTCATAATTTCCTCTTTCATTCCTTTCATTCCCTCGTTCATCTCACTTCGCACGCAATCAATTTTACCATTCATTTGACACATTTTTTCATTCATTTCTTCTTTTACACTGTTGAAACCTTGACAAATTTTTTCATTCATTTTTTCTTGGTTTTTACACATTTTTTCATTCATTTCTTTTATTTCATTTTGGCCCTTACATATTTGTTCATTCAATTTTTTTAAGAGCTCCATCATTGAATTCTCTTGTGGTGCTTGAGCTTGCTGTTCGGTAGTTTTTTCTGCCGCTTCTTCTATTTCCGCTACTTCCTTTGGGTCGGTAGTTTTTTCGAAACTTTCTTCGCTTCCCTCCCCAATTGCCATTTCATCTGTTCGCTTCTTACCTCTGGTATTCATTTAGAAACGTTTTTAAATAACTTCCTTGACTAAATTAAATTAAATTTTTGACTTTGACTGTCACCTACTCTGATCTGAAATTTTTAATTTTATTTTCTAAGCGCTATGTTAGTCTTAATCTCAGGATTCGTGGGTTGAGTGATCTTGTTGCACTTTTCAAGCCCCTACACGTTGGGATGCCAATTTATATGCTACGACCCCTGTTCCCAATTCTACTGCAATAGGTAGATATAATCTTTTGAGGCTCGTAGCACCTTCTTCCTCCTCGCTGGGCGCCAAATTTATTTAAAATATAATAAAAACTTTTGTATTTAAATTTACTCAATTAAAAGAATGTCCATGGTGAATAACAAAATTTTATTCAACAAAATAACAAACTAAAACGAATAAACTTTTTAACAAATTAACAAATTAACGTGTTGCGTATGTAGTGTATGTGCGTGTACTTAAATACTAAGAACAAAATTAACACACATAACAATTACAACAAGAAAACAACACTACTAATAATAATAATATAAAAAAGGCGAGTCTGAGTTCGTGAAAGATAAATTATAAAATTTTGTACGACCTTATTTCTTTCTGGGCTTTTTGGTTTGCACCCTTTGTCGATTTAACTTGGCCACAAGGGAGTGAGGGTTCACTCTCACAATATCACGGCAATATTCGGATGGTTGTACAACGGCGGAAACACTCCACGGTAATTTTTGCAATAATGGCAAAATTAGGGCTGAATCGCACTTGCCTTATTTGCTGCACTAATTGCTTTTTATCTTTACAACCAATTTTTCATCGACCGGTCGCTCCGGTATAATTTTTAGACTCCTTCTTTTCTTTTCTTTTTTGACCGTTATTATTTTATTTTTCATCTCCTTGGAAATTTTTCCTTTGGCACTCTCATTTTTATTTTAAAATAATTTTTAAATAAAAATAAAACTTTTTCCTGCTTGATTTTTTTTTTTATTCTTTCAGAAAACCCAGAAAACTTTGTTGGACGTAAAACTTAAAATTAGGAACATGGTAACTTATATTTTACAAAGATTAAGGTTAGGTTAACGATGGTGATTTGTTACTCGATTCCCAGTATCCTATAAACAATTGTAGGATCATGGAAACCCCTCTCACCAAGAACTTTCTTCTTTGAGCGCGGTGAACATCGCAATATTTATATAGAAGGTAAAAATCTTTCGGCTGCTTTTTAACAAACTTCTAGCCGTCCAATCAAGCTGAAATTTTAAACGTCGACTTGTAGCTCTAGACATTTTAATCTATCAAATTTTGAAACCGATTCGATCATTCACCGCAAAATTAGCACAGTTTCTGTGCAAATTTTGAAACAGATCTATCCACTACGAAATCAAGTAAACATAATATGTCAAAATAAAAATTTAATTCAAGTGTCAAGTTATTGAAGTATCAGGCTAACACCTTTGCTATTTAAAGAATCTTATTATGAAAAAAGGTATTAAAATTAAGAAATTATTCTTTAATAGCTCGAAAAATGAAATCCAATGTAATACATATAAAATTAAAAAAATATGTGAGTTTTGAAATCCATTTAAAAAAAAAGTAGAATATAGATAAGAAACTTTAGAAAAACATGCAGTGATTTAAGAAAAAGTATGCTGTATAATATAATTTAATCAATTACACATTAAACTACTATAGTAGCTATAAAACTTAAAAAGCACAAAATAAAAATAAATTAAAAACAAGTTTATAAAAAAAAAACTTTATATTATGAAGACCAATGAAAATATATTCTTCTATGTGTGCTCTTGCTTGGAAATGGTTAGAGTACCTATAAGTTTTTTGTAACATAATTTTCTTTTCAAACTTTAAAGCTTTGGTGGTGCCTTTCATATTACATACTTCCCTATAAGTAAGAAAAATGCATAGTAGATGTCAATCTCAACGAAAGTTAGACCAACACGAATTTCCAATAGCCAAAGCTGCTATGAATATGGGTCAAGATCTTTTCAATTTTATCACAAACAATATAATACGTAAAGCACCACCAAAGCTTTAAAGTTTGAAAAGAAAATTATGTTACAAAAAACTTAAAGGTACTCTAACCATTTCCAAGCAAGAGCACACATAGAAGAATGTATTTTCATTGGTCTTCATAATATAAAGTTTTTTTTTTATAAACTTGTTTTTAATTTATTTTTTTTATTAAGAAGTGTCAATATTCTCTCTCGACTCCCATTTATAATATATTTTTATTATCGTTAACTACTGGTCAGTTTCCTAGTATTTGGAAAAGAAGCTTCGTAACTCCTATTTTTAAGAAAGGCAATCGCTGCGATATTAAGAATTATAGAAGTATTTCTATTCAATCGACCATTCCTAAATTGCTGGATAAATTGGTTGCAACTCAACTTCTGTTTGCTAGTAAAGATCACATAATAGCTGAACAACATGGCTTTTTTCCAGGCCGTTCGACTACTACAAACTTGTTATCGTTTGTATCGGATGTAGTTGAATCATTTGAAAATCGCATGCATGTGGACGCTGTTTACACTGATTTTTCAAAGGCGTTTGATCGTGTACCCCATAAAGCTCTCCTATCGAAACTATCCTCTCTAGGTTTTAGTACGTTGGTAGTTAAGTGGATTCGTAGCTACCTAGTTGGTAGGAAGCAAAAGGTACGAATTAAGAATTTTATCTCAATTGATATCTCTGTATCGTCTGGAGTTCCGCCAGGTTCCCATTGTGGTCCGATTCTATTTCTCATATTATTCAATGATATAGGTAAATTTATCAAACACTGTTTGTATCTCCTGTTTGCAGATGATCTTAAAATTTACAAATCAATCAAGTCTATTCAAGACTGCCGGTTAGTACAGGTAGATCTTGATAACCTTCATCGGTGGTGCCAACATAACAAACTGTATTTAAATTTCGATAAGTGCTCGGTAATCTCATACTCCAAACTTAGTTTTGACAAATTTGATTACAATATTAATGGTAATGTACTCAATCGTGTCATTGAGATCGAGGATTTAGGTGTTCGACTTGATAGTGCTTAACATGCAAGAATCACATTGCTAAAATTTGTGGTAATGCCTTATATGTGGTAAAACGCTGTACTTTTCTCTTGTAAGGTCCCAATTAGAATACACTTCATGTATATCGATACCCCCAAGGAACAACGTCGTAACTCGACTTACGACAAATTTGATATATGACTACCGCTGTAATCCTGAGAAAAAGACCTCTCTTTTGGTAAAAAAAATTTTCTTTACGATCATAATTTCACGAGATACTCAGTGGAAAAAAGCTGTATCTCAAAATTTTTTTCCTATAGAGCAGTAACAACGCCGGTTTAACCGAGAATATTTACCCCAGTGAAGTTTTACCCCCCGGTAAAAATTCCTTTGTGAAATTTTACGCCCTAATCATTTTTTACTGGAGGTAAAATTTTCCTAGAGAATATTTACCGCCGCGTAAAAAAGTTCAAAATAACCTCAGTGAATTTTTACCCTCTTAATAAATTTTATATAGGTAAATCAGAATTTTTATTAGTGTTTATTTATCAAATTCGATTATATTTTATTCTGAGATGCTAAAATATCTTCCTTAGATTTTGGAAGAATAAAAATAAATAAAATAGGATAATTTATTATTTAAATTGTCAAAGTAATAGTAATACATGGTGGGGCGGGGGAATCCTCCACATTTCAAAAAATCGCAGTGAAGGAATAGGGGTCTCAGACCGGCGGGGTGGTATTGTTTGGAAGGGTGTATAATGTAGTTTTCAAACGCCACCATGCCCCCTGGTCAGGGAAGCAAGGTGCGTTTGTGTTCGAGACTTTTATTAAAAATTCAAAAGTGCGTATTTCAAAAGACCACTGAAAATATAAAGGAAAGTCAAGAAAAGCAAAAAACTTTTTATGATAAGCGTCGTGAAAATGCGGTGAAATTTAAAGTTGGAGAATCGCTACTGGTACGAAATTGCAGACGAGATGATCGCAAAGGTGGTAGGACAAAAGCACCCTATACAGGACCGTACCCCATAGAGAAAATTCTGAGCAATGGCAACTGCATTTTACGGTCGAAAGTGGGAAAATCTTTGAAAAAGGGATATCCTATCAGTAATTTAAAACATTCCACGACAACGAATCTCAAGAAAAAAATGGCGAAAATGAAAAACTTGAATCATCTGTTGAAGAAATTAATTGCATAACAGAAAAATCAAAATTTCGTTTCTGTCCCATATATAACTTTTGGCAAAAACGACTTTGTGAGAAGCTTGGACTTTCATTTCACAAGAATTCCGACTTTGCGGAAACAAAAAATTCGTCGCTCTATTCGCCTCACACAGTTATAGACGTCAAGGCAGACGGTAACAGTTTTTTTTATGCATATCTTTCTGCATTACTGGAAGTGAAGATCAGCACAAGGAAGTACGAAAGCTAATTACAGAATTTATGAAAACTCGAAAACAAGAAGTTGATCTGTTTTCTGGTGTTAAGAATTACATGAATATGACGAAAATCGACGAAAATGCAATTTGGGATACAGATGTTGAGATGCTTTTCACTGCAGGAGCCGATATATATTCGTTTACTCAAATGTCAAAAAATCCTGCATGGCTAAGGTTTCCAAGTTCAATGCACCTTTTCAAAGAACAAAAAATAGTTACAAAAATCTGGCAATATAAACCATAAAAATTCAAAAAAGTTTGAAGTAGTAGTTTCGGTAAAAAAGAAAGTGTATAAGAAAATGTAAGTTTTAAATAAATTTTGTGTCAAACTTTTAAATTATCCTACTTAATTCTTCCAATATCTGAGGAAGATATTTTAGCATTTCGCAGTAAAATATTATGGAATTTGATAAATAAACAGATATAAAAATTCTTATTTACCTATAAAATTTCTTAAGGGGGTAAAAATTCCCTAGAGAAATTTTACCCCCAATAAAAAATGATTAGGGGATAAAATTTCACTAGGGAATTTTTACCCCCGGGGGTAAAATAAAAGGGGGTTAAAATTCTCGGCTACACCTGTACTCGAGATACGACTTTTTCTAATTAAACGTTTCTGATCATGTTGGGCGGTAAAATAGTCGTAATTTATGTTCCTAGCCAATGGGTGACTTTGGTACGTTGTGGAAAATGGAAAATGGAAAAATGGAAAACCTTATAACGTTATAGAAGTAAGTCAAGAAATGATTTTTAATTTTAAAGAAATTATGAAAGAGAAAATAAACTTTGATTTGGGTAATGAGCGAAATAAAGTGAAATGGAGTAAAGTGAAACATCTGAGTATATCCAAAGATGCTCCAAGTGTGTTTAGATTACACTACGACTTATATTCTGAGCATTATGTAAATATAAATATCAATGAAAAACCGGCGACCCTCCGACAGACCCGACGATGACGTCAATTATTGTCTGATCAACCTTCAACTTCAAGCAACCAGTCTTCATCATCAACCCGAAACAAACTTCCTTTATGCTATACAACTGGTACGCTGCCAATAACATTGGCAAAATACAAAGACCTAAACAGTCTTTGTACTTCAAAAGCCATACCAGAAATATACCAAGAGTATTATAAAAATTTAAAAGTTTTAAAAAATATTGCAGAAGAAAAAATGGCGTCAGATACGGAATAACTGGTTCTCGTTTCCATAAAAATAATTTTTTTTGCTATTATTGTATTGTATTTTATTTTTTTATTATTTTATTTTATTTTAATTTTCAAATTTTTAAAGAAAATAAAGATAATTTTAATTTATTAATAATTAATAATAAAGTTACGTCAAGATAGGCCGCGTTCGCTTTGGGACTTTTTTCGCTTCGAAGCGCCGACAATAGTATATTGCATGCCGAGGTGGAAAATGGGAAAATGGAAAGTGGGAATGAAGCTTGACACCGAGGTATGTATACTATTTTATTCACAATCAGATAGTAAATAACAAATAATTAAAATTTGTATTAAATTATACGCTGCTTTTCACTTTGTTTCATTTTTGAAAAGATTTACTAGTTTATCAAGTTGGTATAAAAAATAAGCAAATTGCTTATAAAATGTCAAACAAAATGATGGTAAACATTTGACATAATTGTACTTTAATTATTCTGGCTAAATTAACAATATTGTTATAAAACTTACATTTTTAAAGTAACTAAAATAATATTAGATTATAGTTAACTTGCACTAAATTTGTACTTGACATTTGACATAATCTTAATTAATTTGCCGCACATTATTTGTTAGTTCCTTTTCTTGCCAACATGCGACTTTGCAGGTCGGGAAGTGATCACTTCCCGACCTGAGGTAGGTTGGGAAGTAAAACAAAATAGCTCTGATTGGTTGGCAAGTGAAAGTAAATAATAAACTGCTTCCCAACTTCTTAAAAATCAGGAATGTATCGATTACTAACCGATTGTGAATAAACACTTTTTACCCGTTCGCTTTGGCACTTTTGCGCGCTTTTATACGCGTTGGCCTCCACCCATTTTGAAAGCTTCAAACGCTTTTTTTTGCTTTTTCGTTTTAGGTGGGTTGGAAAAAGCGTGGCGCTGTAGTGGCAAAATTGCAAATTAATTTGAATTTGAATTTGAATATGTTTGCTTTAAATTTTCTACACATTCAATTGCAAATGAATTTGAATTTAAATTTTAATTTAATTTCAATTTTTTATGTCTAATTATGTCAATATTTTATGTCTAAGAGTCTCAAGAGTTACGTCATGGTCAGTTTCCTCTTCACTAGCAGAAAAAACTTCGTTCACAATTTCTTTCACTGCCGCAACAAAAAGAATCACATTTTCTTCGGGGATCATTGCTAATTTAAAAAATTTAATTTAATTTTAACAAAGTATTTTTAATTTAAATATTTCACTCTCTGTAATAATTGCAATAATTTTACAAGTTATTTGATTTCAAGAGTTGTTACTATAATAAGTTAGGTTAATACCACATGTAAATTTTACATTACCAACATTCAAGCATTCATCGCTTTAAACCCCGTTCGCTTTGGAAAGCGCGTTGCACGCTTTTTTCCAAAACGAACGCAAATTTCGTACGCTTTCAACGTCACGCTTTCTAAGCTTGGAAAGTGCCAAAGCGAATGCGGCCATAGTCAAATAATTTGTAATTTTTTAACAATTTCGACAGGAAGAAAGTCGTATCTCTGAGATACGTCTTTATTCTATGAAACTATTTGATTCAACGTTAGGTCGTAACTTCAAAAAGTCGTACTTCTAGACTGAATTTGTCCAAATAAAAATTATGATTAGAAAGCCGACTAGTTTTTACATATAATCCCATTTAAAACAACTATATTACAACTAAGTTAAATCCTTGAGAATTGTTTAAACTTCTTGAAACTTTCAAATGGCGCTCCTGAAAAATAGGTAAAAGTGAGTTATGACGTTGTTCCTTGGGGGTATCGGTATGGTCTCCGTTTTACCAGGTCGACATCGACAGACTTGCTGCAGTTGAACGAAAGTTCCATAAATACGTTCACTTTAAGTGGGGACGTACTCGGGAGGAATTCAACAGTTCAAGTTCCCTCGTTGCTTGTAATACGAAATCATTAGAATATAGACGCAAAATCGCAGACTTAGGTTTTACCTTTCGTTTGATTAATGGAAAGGTAGACTGCCCACGTTTGTTGAATTATTTCGTACCGTATATATCTTCACACGATACTAGACACAAGAATGCCTTTGCCACTGATGTGCACCCGACTAATTATGGCCTTCATAGTCCTATTCCCAGAATAATTCGGTTAGTCAACAGACTTAATGGACAGGAATGGTTTGATCTGCATCAAACATCATTGACTAAGTTCAAGAAGGACATCATGTGGAACATGGATGTAACGTTTTGTAACTAGGTCTGATAGTTATAGTTAGCCGTTGCTATATGGTATTTTATAATTATTGTTTCTCAAATTATTAATTTTTTCTTGTATAAATGTTTTAGATGGTGCTTTTTTGTAATTATTGTGTATAGTAATTTCGTTTTGTATATGTTTTGGTTTAATATTTAAATTGGTGTATCCGTAGATATAAATAAATAAATATTTACTACATATAGTGGCAAACAAAAAGAGGTGAAAATTTTATAAGTAGTGAAATTTAAAGAAAATTTTAAATGTCCTTTAATAAGATACACGATAAAGAGTATAAACACCATAAAGTAAGTAATTGTCAATAATAAAGACAAAATCAACACTTTAGAGAAAAGCGGGGTATACGCTGTAACATGTACAGACTGCAACGCAAAATACATCGGGAAACAGGTAGAAAATTAAAAACTAGACTGGCTGAACATGAAAACAAGAACACATGACACTCAATCGGAGAGGAGAACATCAAATTGCTGCATAACGTTAAAAAAGGGAAAAGCTCGACCTGCTGGAATTTCTCGAAATAAAAAGAGCACAAAAATAAAATCACACAGAAATATTAAACGAGCAGGAAAATCTATACTACACCCCTGTATTTAACGTGAATAGCAAAAATAATACAGGCTATCTGAATAAGGTATATTTGCGTTTATTTATTGATTGACTACAGAATTACTGTAGAAACTTTTAAAAAATTTTAAAATTAATGTTTTTGTTGTGTTTTTTGTATAAATTGACGGTAAGCTAATGAACATTGAAATTAAATTAATGTAGTAATCTAGCCATATCTTGTAGAATACGCGGAGGAAGGCAATATATAGCCAAAACTAGTACGTATTATTGAAATTAAATCTTGAGGAAAGTGTACCTGTGTATTACATAAAGTGTATTACATAATAGCCTCAAAGAGTACGTACCTAATAGTTATTATAATCATAATCATTTATTCGCTGTCAAAAAAAGTAGTTTGTTGGGGTGTCGTTCTGAGCGCAGCAGCGTACGAATTTCCCAGTTGAATTGGGTTGCGAAGAGGAGCAATATTTGGTATTTGCTTTTTTCTTAATGGTGGATAAGTTTTTTGCTGTAATTCTTTAAATATTTGAGATCCTCTATAGTTTGCAGGGTGATTACCTTCACAGAGTACGCACTTGACATCTGTTGATCTTTCTTTTCGCAGACATGTGTTAGTCAAATGATCTCCTGCGCACTTGACACAGCGTGGACTTCGATAGCAGAATGATTATGGGGGATGGCCCATAATCCAACCAAGTGAAATCACAGAATTACAAACATTACAACAACCAAAAAACGATATGCAAGAAATGAAACAAATGATGAAAGAGCTCATGGGGAAAATGAGTAATAGGTTAAACATATTAACAACTCTCTTGTCACTAAAATGGCCTAAATGGCTAAAAAACTTAAATTAGCCATATGGAACGCCAATGGCTTATCCCAACACAGCCAAGAAATCCAAAAATTCATATCAAACAATGAAATAGACATTATGCTAATATCAGAAACCCATTTTACTAAAAAGAGTTACTTGAAAATTCCTAAATTTACAGTTTATTCTACCCAACACCCGGATCGAACAGCCCATGGAGGAACTGCTATAATCATTAAAAATAATTAAACATCACGCACTAGACAAATATCAAGAAGAACACCTACAGGCGACCAGCATTTCAATAGAGGACTGGATTGGACCGCTAACAATTTCAGCTGTTTATTGTCCTCCGAAACATGCAATCAAAGTGGACCATTTTGATCACTTCTACAACACCCTGGGCCATCGATTCATAGCTGGAGGAGACTACAATGCAAAGCATCCCCAATGGGGCTCTAGATTAGCAACACCTAAAGGACGAGAGTTGTTGAAAGCTATTCATAAAAATAATCTACGACATCTTTCTACGGGACAACCGACTTACTGGCCTACCGATCAAAGAAAACTACCAGATTGCATCGATTTGCGTAGTTAAAGGCATACCAGAAAGCTGCTTAAAAGCGGAATCGAACTTGGATTTGTCGTCCGACCATTCACCTGTCTTGGTCACCGTAAGTACAAGTGCACTCAACAACACAAAACCTCCATCTCTAAGTTCTAAGAAGACCGACTGGATACACTTTAAACAACTAGTGGAACAAAATTTACAACTGCAAATTCCATTAAAAACACCAAAAGACATAGAAGAAGCAATTGAGCACTTAAATAGAATATTGCAACTAGCGGGTTGGAATTCCACAACAGAAACAGAAATACATGAAACAACAAATGAATGTTCCCCTAACATAAAACAAAAAATAAAAGAAAAGTGCGAATTAAGAAAGCAGTGGCAGAATACAAGATGCTCTGTTATTAAATCCAAACTAAACAAATCAGCTAAAGAATTAAAACAGCTATTACAAGAAGATAAAAACAAATGTATACAAAATTACCTTGAAAATTTAACTGCAACAGAGGCTACCGAGTATTCCCTGTGGAAAGCAACAAAAAAACTAAAGCAACCACAATTAATGATACCTCCGCTAAAAATGGAAGATGGAAGCTGGGCTAGAACAGACAAACAAAAAGCCGAATTATTCGCAAGACACCTAACAGAAGTCTTTCAACATTTTGAATTTGACATGCAAGCTGGCGATAGCGATGGTGAAATTTATCGATTTCTGGATGCTCCAGGCCAACTTGAACCACCAATCAAAAAATGCACGATGGCTGAAATGACGTCGATGATAAGCCGAGAGCTAAACATTAAAAAAGCCTCTGGATACGATCTGATTAGCGGTAAAATATTAAAAGAACTCCCTCGTATTGGTGTAAAATTCATAATGCAGATATTTAATGCAATTCTAAGAACGGGGTACTTCCCACGACAATGGAAAGTCATTGAAATAATAATGATACAAAAGCCTGGTAAACCTGTTGAGGACGTGAAATCCTATAGGCCAATCAGTTTGCTTCCGATATTGTCTAAGCTATTTGAAAGAATGCTACTAAAACGACTTCTACCAATCTTAGAAGAAAAACACCTAATACCGGATCATCAGTTTGGGTTCAGACGTGAACATGCAACCATAGAACAGGTTCATAGATTGGCTGCAGAAATCAATAAAAACTTTGAAGAAAGAAATTATTGCTCGGCTGCTTTCATCGACATAAGCCAAGCATTTGATAAGGTTTGGCACACGGGACTTCTGTACAAGTTGAAAAAATTGTTGCCTGTAAATATATTCCTAATTTTAAAATCATATCTTTCAGACAGGCATTTCCGTGTCAAGTTCCGAGAGGAGAGTACCAAAATTTATCCAATCAAAGCTGGAGTTCCACAGGGAAGTGTGCTGGGGCCTATTCTTTACTTGTTGTATACAGCTGATTTGCCTTCAAACCAAAACACCACCATAGCAACTTTTGCAGACGATACTGCCATACTTGCTGCACATAAAATCCCTGCGGTGGCATCGGAGATGCTGCAGGAAAATCTTAATAAAATGGAGCTATGGTTAAAAAAATGGAAGATTAAAGTCAATGAAAGTAAATCCGTTCAAGTGACATTTACATTAAGAAAAGATACGTGTCCTCCAGTTCGATTAAATAACCAACAATTACCCCAATGCAATCCGACGATACCAAGTACCTAGGCATCCATCTGGATAGGCGCTTGACTTGGCGCAAGCATATTTTTACTAAAAGAAAACAACTTGGGTTAAAGTTAAGTAAATTATACTGGATTATTGGCAAGAATTCAGGAATGACCCTAGAAAACAAACTATTAATTTATAAAATAATTTTGAAACCTGTGTGGACTTACGGCATTCAACTGTGGGGTTCAGCGTCTACCTCCAATATAGAAATATTGGAGAGATTTCAATCTAAAACATTACGAATGATCACCGGTGCCCCATGGTTTGTTCCAAACGAAGTGATTCGACGAGACCTTCAAATGTCTACCGTTAAGGAAGAAATCATAAATTTTAGTAAATCGTACCCTGCAAGACTAAATGTACATCCCAATAAACTGGTTGAAAAGCTGTATACGAGGGACAACATTAACAATCGATTGAAACGGGAAAATATTTTAGCTTTAATCTTGATTTTGTAAATCAATGATAATCATAGCATATGATTAAATAATTGTAAAGGAAGCGTCACTGGACAATTCCTACAGGCCAAGAACTGACACACATATTACTTATTATCTCTGGATAGATTGTAATAATTTATTAGTTAAATAAAAAAAAAAAAGTAGTTACCTGTCATATAAGTTTATAGGTGTGTAAATAAGTATACGTTAGGAGAAGGCCTTCTGAAAACACCAAGAGAAGTGTTGAGTAAGCAGTGTGAAACATCCATACTCGGTTATGATATGGAGCTGCATATGCGGAAGGGGTGCTGGTCCCGTTTATTTTGTTAACGGAACTATGCGCTAAGACCAATATAAAATAGTACTAGAATCTCATTTTAGACCTTATTTGGAAATAATAAGTACAGAAAACTTCCCTTGTACGTTTATTCAAGATGGGGCACAATGTCAAATACAATAAGTTTCTAATTCTACCAAGTTTCTAAACTATCTTTTGGCTGAGACGAACCCTAGAACAAACTTGTATCAAATTCCTAGCGATGTAACCAATCATCAGTTTGATGCAAGACATGAATTAACCTTTGCCTGAATATTTTAGTAATACATTGAATCTCATAAGCGATTTATCTGTTACAATTTTTTTAAGCTATGGCCAAATACTCCAGCAGTCAAATCAATTAATAAGAAGAAATAATAAATTATTTATTAATAATTTGAGATTCCTTTTCAAACACCGAAAGTAATATTTTCGGATGAAAACAAATTTAATTTGTGGAGCTCCGACAGCATTTATGATATGATATGCTTTGAAAAGTTGATGTATTAAGCTATCCTGAACACAAGTGGTCAAAAATAGTCTGAGAGTGTCTTTATTTCGTATCATGGAATAAACAAACTCCATTTTATGGAGGAAACAGTGAAGACAGCAGATTTAAGTAATTGTTTGGTATCTACCTACAATAATTAACAAATTCTTTTCAATATCAACAAAGTTTTTATTTTTTTACTTTACAACAAAAATTAATTAAAAAAATAAAACATAATAAAAAATAATAATAAAAAAAAATGTCGGTCGAGATTTCTCTTGCGACAATCACCAAACTAAAGTCCCTTATCAAAGCGAACTCACAAAACACTTTAGGTAAACCTTACCTCCAGAGAAATCTAACCAAAGGTCCACGTGGTTATTCAGAAAACTGAAATAAAATTAACAAAACCATCGAGAAGATGGTTTTCATTCCTTGAAAGATTTTTGAAAAAAAATGAAAATTCAAACCTCCCAAACGGGGAAGGCATCAGCCCCCAATCAAGAAACAAAAGAAAACCGGAGGATTTTATCGTGCCCTTCAGAAACCGTTTCGAGGCCTTACAGAAAGAAACCGTGAAGACGAAAACGACCATACTAGATAAAGAACCATCTAGGCAAAAACCCAAGAAGATTTGGCCTACTCCGATCATCTTGAAACACCAATTAGGAATAATTGGTGCCCAAGATTATAAGGAAACCATCACCGATGTCAAATCGGTAATTCGAAAAAACAATTTTTCAATTAAGAATAATTATTGTTTCTTAAATTATTAATTTTTGCTTTGTATTGATGTACTATTTGACAATCTTATTACATCACAGCCAAATATAAATGCTGCTGCTTCAACGAATATTGTATCAGAGCCAATACTTTTATCATTTGAAAACGAACCTGAAATCTTGGTTCCTGTAGTAGATTCCATTGATGAAGCATGCAATGCTGCAGATAATGTTTCGGTCTCAAGATACCAAGAGCAAGTGACTCTTGAATACTAGTAAGTATAAAACAATTTATTTTAATTTTAAATTTTAGTCATTATAGTCATTATTCATTAACATGATATTTTACAGTGTATGAAAAACGTCGAAGAACGTCAACAAATAATTGAAGAAAATCAAAGACGCATGTTAGAAATGCAATAATCTGACAATTCCTCCTTGAAGTTTACAGTAGACAAAATCTACAAAATGATAAAAGATTTGCACGACGGAACTATTCCAAGACCGACAACCAGCTATGAGAAGCCAAATGAATCTGAGTTGGCTAGCAAATTGATTTTCCCTTTAAATACTCTTTTAGACGTACAAGCGTTTAACTCAGAAATCGAGAAGAATGCGGATTACAAAAAATATTTAGTAAGTTTACACTTATTATTATCTTTTCCGCCTTTTAGATTGAAAACAGTCACTGTGATCAGCAAATTAAATTAATTTTACTTATTTCTATAAGAAAATGAATAAATTTTTAATTGAAAGTTACTTTTCATTTATCACCGGGATAACAATATTGTTACTGGTGATTTCATTTACAGCAGTCAAAAGATGCATATTCAAAATAAAACATACCAATTTTGTATGTTTTGTTACACAAACGGCTCTTCGTTTTAAATATACTGCAAATAATGCATTCTGAAAATTGTAGTAATAGTATATTGTTTGGCAAGGGGTGAAACAAAGCGATTTCAGACGAGGGTGAAATTTGCCTGCCCGAGTGAAGCGAGGGCTGGCATCACCTTCGTCTGAAATCGCGTTTCACTCCGCGCCATACATACTATTTTTCATATTACCTGCATTGAAACAGAAAATTTTTTTGCATTGAAACTTGTAAAATAAATATTTTAAATTCGAAAATTTTTTGAATCGGCAATAACTCGACAACGGCGCTAGATATCGAAAAACTGAGAAAAATTGTCCCCCCCCCTCGTCTCATACTCACCCCCCGGTGAATTAACGGTAGGAAGCCATATGCAAAAATTTAGATCGATCACGCGCAAAAAAAAATTACTTATAAACAACAATATCGAATTAATCTGACAGCTGTCATACTAATTAAATTTTATTTGAAGTAATGAAAAATTATTTTAATTCTGACAGGGTTGAAATGAAATCGGAAACAGAGTTGGCGGTAAGAAACTTGAGTGTTTCTGCCCTCGGGCAGAAACATTTTAATGTTTGACCAATATTCGCAGTGGTCTGAAATTGTCGTGTTTCGACTGTCTTGACAGCTATTGAAACACACTGTTTCAATGCAGGTAATATGAAAATATAATTGAATACAATATTTTTGCAAATAAACCCAGAAATACTAATCTAATAGTAAGTTTGTATCTGTCATAATGTTTTCTTATCAGAGGCTATTTATGTATTTTACTATAATAGGCAAAATAGTTTCAATTATAGTATAAAACAATAAATTATATTTAAATTTATATTAATATGACAATTTACCCTTTCAGCTCGATAATTTTAGAACAATTGGAGGCACTGAAGGCAACGAAGAAGGGAAAATCGTTGCTAGAAATTTATTAGCAATTCTTTTCACAAAAGAAGTGTTAACCAATTTTTCGTGAACAGGAATCTCCAGAACTAGTGGAGTAGAGAAGAAAGAGGCGTTTCATTCTTATTGCGGAATCCTTAATTTATTTACAAAAATACTTGTACTGGCAGATTCACGCTGGAATGCAACTAAAAAGGATAATTTGTTCAAAATGCACATTTTGAAGCATGCAAAACAAATTAACGAAGCATTAAGAAAAAAAGAATAAACTACGTGCCAGCAGACAAGAGCAATCTGATGAGGTTCCAGATTCTAATGATTCTAATGTTGTTAATGTGGTAAAAGATAATAAACAATACCGAAATTTAATGTGTAATACAAGGTCGGGTCGCTGAAATTGCATATATTTTGTTTCAAATTCTGTTGAGTAGCGGCGAGGGTGGGAATATATTTCAATAGTTCGAACTAGTTAGATATTTACAATTCAATCACCCGCAACAAATCTACGGCTTTACTAGCTAATAATTCGTTCTAAGGTAGCAATTATATTTATTTAACGTACGTTGAAAATTTCTAAATAATACAAGAAATTCAAAACAAATATATTATTATGAACACAAATTGATACTTACAATTCGGCCTCTGCTAACTTGCACTTTTTATATATCTTGATTTTTTTCTTTTTCCATTTTGGCCGCACATACTACTTATATACGTATTTAGTAGTATTTATTTTACATTGGTAGAAGCCATGATTTATTGTATCATGGGTAGAGGCAGTATTGTATGCACAGGGAGGTATCTAGGTTACATTTCGGATACAGCAGGTTACTTTTGGTGAGCTGGGTCACGTTGTGATGCTACTTCTGCAACATATATATTGTATGCCCTTCTGCATTTTTATGGATTTTTCCTTTTGAAGCAAAAACATTTAGTCGAGATGATGCAAAAGGTTTGACAAAAAAATCATATTTGCTTTTAAGATTAGTACCGTAAACGTGAATTTAAATTTTTGAAATACGTTGCATTTATCATTGATACAATTTGTCCATTTTTTGTCATGAAGTACCTATTTCTATTATCACTACTCAAAACAAAGTTATTTGTTAAATGTAGTCTTTTGTAAGCGTTTCTTCGTGAAGAATCCGGAATATAATCCGGAGAAAAATATAATAACCACAAGTCGGGACGATATTATAATGGAAGAATCAGAAAATGCAGTAAACGATGCCATCTACTCAGAGATGCATGATGATATGGAGGGTAACGGATAACGAAAGTGGGGGATAAAAACCAAATTCAAATACTTGAAGAAGAGTTTTTAGATTGTCAAGACGATGACGTCATCTCCGAAGCAGAAGAAGTTACACGCATTCGAATATCGGAAAGAACTCCAAAGCCCAAGATTTACGAAGGCTTTGTAACTTATATGTGTACCGATAACGTTGATTTGGAAGAAGATCCGACTACGGTGTCAGATGATTTATCAAGAAGAGATAAAGAGCAATGGAGACAGGCAATGACCGAAGAACTTTGCTGCTTCGAAGAAAATGAAGCGTGGGAACTAGTGGATGTGCCAATAAATGAAAACATAGTGCAATGCAAGTGGGTCTTTAAAAAGAAATGTGATAGTGAATGCTACCGCATTTTTAAACGGGGGTTTACATGGTTCAACCCGAAGGTTATCAAAAGGTATACGATCGAAGGTGCTCAGACTAACGAAAGCTATCTATAATAAATTTTATCTATTTAAAATTTATCTATAATAAATAATAAATTTTAATTGAGGAAAGTGTATTATTTAATTTGAATATATCCTCAATGGGTCATAATATTATAAAAAAGCTATCTATGGTTTGAAACAGTCTTCGAAGGCTTGGAATGAAAAGGTAAATGATGTTCTTATTAATTTAGGCTACAAGAAATCTAATTTTGAACCTTGCTTGTACATCAAAAGCAAAGATAAATTTTTAACGATTATTGCTCTATATGTATTAGATGATTTTTTTGTATTTTCCAACGATAAAGTCCAGACCGAATTTTTCAAGTCAGAATTTAGTTTAAGATTCAAAATAAAAGATTTAGGGGAAGCAAAACAATGTTTGGGCATGCGAATAAACATTGATAAGAACATATTATCAAGATGAACGAGTGCAAAAGTGCTAGTACGCCTATGGAAGCGAATCTTAGTTTCGATTTTGGTTGAGAACAATAATTGTAACGATAATTATCCGTATCAACATGTAACCTTCGATTTTTGTTCTTACGTCTCGTCAGGATAAACAATCTATTATTCTGTTAGTTCTCCTTTTCAGTTATTCATTTATGACATTTTCCTCAACAAATGTTAATATATTTGTAGAATACTTGTTTACATTTTTTTTTTTTGAAAGGTTACAATTTTAGTAAATTTTAATACTTATAGTTGGAAACAGAATTTTTAATTTTGATAATTTTTCCGGAAATACAAATAATCAGGCAGAACGAGATAAGTAGAAAAAGTGAGACGTTAATTTTGTTTTGAGGTGATTTTTCTCCTGCAATAGTAGATTCGGTTAGAATTTGTAGAAGAGTTGGAAGTTGTAATATTTCTTACCAATCTTGGGATCATCTTTTGCGTATTCGATTGTGGAACAGTATCATATTTTTCATCGATACCATCCATAGCCTCTAGTAGGGATTGGAAATCGGGTCACAACTGTGGTACGGAAGAAGTTTAATCATCACAAAGTTTACGATAGTCGTTCTAGTCTTACTCGCTTGTGGATAATCAATATTTATAAAACCTATAATTTACCATCATCGTGTATAATAGCCTGGAAGTAATTTGGAAGAAAAAAAAATATACCTATTATTGTCTCACTGGTTAACCTTAAATAAGTTCGTAATTACCTGATTGGAAGATTTGATTGTTTTTGGAAGAGATATAATTTCCCTGGATTTACCTTTATTTTGTGGGTTGGTTGGAGTAATACCCTGTCGTCAATTTGGGGAGTATATCAAAGTTATTCGTCAAGAGTACCCGGTAGCAGCTATCTGGAAACGTACTTGTCAGATGTCAGTTCTTTTGTTTTGGTGAACAGCGGCGTAGGCGTGTCCCAGGCAGTGGCGTGGTTTGGAGGATAGCAAGATAAGTTATTTAAATTTTATTAAAACTATTAATCTCGAATAAAATATAATCGATCGTGTCGTTGGGTTTTCATCATAAATATAATTTTATGTTTGCGGTTAAATACGGTAATTTTGGCCGTATTTGTAAAGATTTTTGTGAACGCCAACAGATCTGTTTCGCGTGCGATATTTTGTTATCTTGATTTTTGGGATTTAAAAATATATAGGTAGATATTATTGTTTTTTTTGATGTTGCATTCTTATTTTATTTCAATTACAGTAAAATTATCTAATCGCAGCAGTTTTATTATTTTATTTAAATATCATATAGCTTTCACGATTTTATTTAATATCAACAGTAAGAGTTTTAGAGCGGATAAAAATCGTGTGGCGCCTGGCATTTATTTCTTCTTTGATTGTAACTCCCTGAGATCTGAGTTAGCCGAAGCACCGCTCATAAATTATAAAACTGTTGTTAGATACCGGAATATACTATATATATTCATTTATTTTTTTTTGCCTCTACCGCACGTGGTTTTGAGCACAGCCTCAATACAAGAAGGCGTGCTACAAACAGTTAATCGGAAGTCTTATGTATTTAGCCATTTTAACAAGGCCATATATATCCTTTAGCGTTAGTTTTTTAAGTTAATTTAATAATAGTTTCAATGACACTCACTGGAAATATGCAAAAAGGATTTTAAGGTATTTGCAAGGAACTAAAAATTATTGTTTAAAATTTCAAAAAACAGATGCCAAGTTAGAGGATTTTGTGTAACCGTGCGCCACCTATATTGTAAACTTGTATATATTTGCAGTTAATAAACCGCAGTCATTGCTAAAAACTCATCGAAGTCGTATCACTTTAATAGAAGGCATGTCAGGGATAGAAGGGATCAAAATTTGGTCATTTATAGCTTAATATATAACCTTTAAGTCACTAAACTTTGAAGGCATTTCCTAGGTTTTAACTACGTAATGTTTGACCTGTACACAAGACTTCAAACGCTATCTGACTTTTAAGACATCTCGAAAATTGTATGAGTAGATTCTCGGGTGTAGGGGAAGGGGATGAAATAAAAATATTATAATAGTACCATGGTACTAAGCTAAACACTATAGTGGTGTGTACCACCATTGTAGTATATTATGAAACTATAATTTAAATAAGTTTTGGTTACGCCATGTATATAACCAGATTAATATTTAGGTGTTGGAAGTACAGGCAACTGCTACACCCACCGAGCATATTTACATTATCAATTATTATGTACTCACCGTTTTAAAAAACACGTTTTTTGATAATTTGTTAATTGTGATGTTTTAATGTTTTAATACGATAACTCGGCATGCTTAAGATATAGCAACCATAACATTTTTATAATGGTGTAGTGTGTTATATACCTACACTTAAATTTATTGTTATCAAGAAAGAGTAAGTGATTTTTAAGTTAAATTTCGTGTTTTTGTGCTTGTGTTTTTGTTACATTTACATATATATTGAAATGGCGGAAAGTAAGAGAAGAGGTAGGAAAACCAATCAAATGCAGATGGAAATGATAGTGAATTTTATTTAAAATAAAATTCAGATCTAACACAGCAACTTTATTTAGACGAAATAGTTTTATAAATCTTTCCTCTGCCATTTGAAATGGGTCCCTAGTATCTCGAATAAATCTATATTCTAAACGTAGCTGATCTCTAAAAGAATTATGCTTAGGTTATGATAAACGTTTTTCAATTTTTAATTATTTAATTTTACTTACTGCTCTTCAACATTTTCATAAACATTTTCAAAGTTTAAGTAAAAATTAACACCAATTGGATCCATTTATAAAAATTCAAATAGTCTTTCGTTGATATATATCTTTATTAAAACTGTTGGGTGCTGGCAATTTGATTAGTGATTTCTGTGTATCTCTTCTTTCCAAATTGCTTGCTTATATAAGTAAATTTAAGTCGGTTTATTTGCCAACCCTAAAAAATTTAAATACCGGGTTCGCCACAAGTCTTTCACGAACGTATAACAATGGTCAAAATGAGCCTAACAAGCACTGAAATGCAGTTGTTATCATAACCATGAATTATAACAATAATGGTTCACAAATCAAATATCTGCAGTGGCAAAGGCAAAACTAAACCTTTTAATAATTTAGCAAATAATCCCGATTTCTGTAAAGCGTTTAGTTCTTTAGGATTCCAACCAAATTCAGATGAGGTACTCACTGCAGTCCTAGAAAAATTTACTTTTTTATTATACAACAAAAATGGAACGACATTAACACAACTCGATACGAAATTTTCAGACACATACAAAAGTAAAACACAAGTAAACCCCCTTCAAGTAAAACAACATTAAATTCTTCCATGTTTCCACCACGTAAATCGGTTTTGACACAGAAAATTAAAAGAACAAACCAAATTGCCGCAATTTGAGCAAATGCAATCGAAAAAAATCCCACTTTCCATAATTCACCTGAAAATGTGTGGGAATGTGTTAACGATACATTCAAAATAAAATGGTTTATAAGACTTCAATTACCTCAATATTTCGAAAACATATTGTCCCTACCTCAAGATTGTGAAAGAGAATCATTTTAGGCTTCTATACAACGTATAGGAAGAAGCCTTATGATCTAGCTCCGTGTCCGTCTGTCCGTCTGTCCGCATAATTCAAAACCAATCAGAACGCACGTTCTTAAAACAATTTTACTTCATATAGAATATTTTTAGATTGGTATTAATTATTCAGATTATTTACATATATATTTTTTAATCCGATATTCTTATTTTGTATTTTTAGAGTAGGTATTTTACGTGTTTCTAATACGGTATTCGGTACGTGTTTCGGGTATTTTAATATTTCATTATGAATTGTGTTTTATTTGTGGTTTGTAAATTGCAAATATTTACCTATAAAGGTCGAAATAAAAAAAAAATATTAAAATGTTAGCGTTTTCCTTATATAGTAAAAAAATGTCGTCACTCTCTGCCGCAATACCTCCAATCACCAGCACACCAAATTTTGTCCGGAGATACGATGACATAATGTTCATTTTTGTTTTCTATTGTGGTAGCCTTAACAAAGATATCGGTAGCCCTGGCAAAGATATCTATATGTATCACCCCCTACCCTAAATCTACCTATAAAAGTTTATTTAACAAAATCCAAAATGAAAAAAATTTTTTATTTTTGTACGCCACTGAATTTTTTCCAAAATTTTTATATACGTCACATAATACCGTAAGAAGTCACAAATAAAATTTCTCCAAGATTGGTACAACAAATTTTTTCGGTCATCTAGCGGATTTTTCGAAAATAAATTTTTGTAAATTACTGACTGTCGATTTACTGATTCTGAAAACAATTGCGAAAAAATTTAACAAACAGCCTAAACTTGGTCGCTACCTAGTGGCAGAACCTTTTACTTATAAAGAAACGTTCCGTCAGTCCGTACGACGATATTATAAAATATTTCCCACCGACACCTATTTTTGTATTCTAAAATAAATTGTTACAAGCCCTAAACTCAATTCTTATGCTGCACTCGGTATACAAATCAACATTAACCTAATTTTGACACATATGTCACAAAATTATGACGTTTATTAAAATTTTGAATATATTGTTTTATTTTTGCCAGCCATCTGACAAATTCTCACAAAAAATATATAAATTAAGATTTCAGTTAATATTTTCTATAATTTTTCTGACCTGCCCCGCCCTGTTACAATTGGCTCGGTTTGTTTTCTCACCAATACTTATACTTTCAAAGCTCCATCGACACACCAAATTTTAGCTGAATCGGTTAAACATTTCCGGAGATACGACGACATTTTCATTTTTTTTTATTTTTTTTATTGTGGTGGCCCTGGTGAAGATTTCTTTGGCAAAACCTTATTTTCACCATTCCAGCCCACGAGGCATACGTCCAATAAGTTTGATTGCAATCGACGTAGAAATGCCGGAGAAAATCGATCGACAAAAACTTTTTTCATGTTTTTGCCAAAAAAGTTAATTTTATTTTTTTCATGTTGCATTAGTGATTTCTATCGAAGGATTACATATGCTCTCATATCCATTAGGATCAATGTACCTACGTACCAAATTTGGGTAAGATCCCTTCAGCATTTCTTGAGTTATTCACTCTTAAAGTTTCAACTTTGACAACTTGTGATTTTTGACAGACGACAGATAGAAGATTAATTTTACCTATTCTGGATAAAGCCTTTTAAGGCCTTTAAAATAACATATCGCAAGACAAAATATTTTTTAAAAATCCCGTATTATTTTCTTGTGGTGGCACTCCTGATTGATAGATCGCGACGAAAACCTTATTTTCACCTTTCCGCCGTGAACCCTACCACCATACCAAATTTGGTCGTAATTGGTTGGATGGTTCGGAAGCAAATCGATCGACAAAATTTGACGACCGACAGACCGACAGACCGACACAGAAATTTTTATTTTACTTTTTGCAGATCTTTACGTTTCTGAACACGGTGATCTCGAAAATGCAAAAAAAAAAAGTTGAAATTTTTTTTCGATTACCATACCTCCAATTTTTTTTTTAAATTGATTGGAGGTAAAAATCTACCTAATTAAAAGATTAACGCATTAAAAATTGGAATAAAATAAAGCCCAAATAATTTAACCTACCGAAAAAGTAGATGTATAGAAGCCTAAGAACTGTCGCAAAAGCGAGTTCCACCTTGTTATTTTTTATCTTCCCATGATGAATGTTCCGAAAATGAACTGTAGGTAATATTTTTTATATTCCTTATTAACAGGGCTCGGAACTTTATGCGCTAAAAAACAATGAAATATGTGCATATGTATGCGCTAAAAAATAGAAAAATATGCGGTATAATATGCAGTAAAAATTAGCATAATATTATGCAAATAATTAAAATTATTAACTCTTGAAAATTTATATAAATATAATATCAGTTATGAGCTAAATGAACTATAAATCAATAAAACTAATATTTTAATTATTATTAAAAATTATATAAAAAAAAATATTTTAATTATTATTAAAAATATTAGTTTTATTGATTTATAGTTCATTTAGTTCATAACTGATATTATATTTATATATAATATTATGCAAAATATAAAATAATATTTTATGTAATAAGTACGCAAAATATGGTTTTAGCGGACGAATCGTAATGTTTCCGGACGAGGCACTAGCCGAGTCCCTAATATAAAGATGAGTCCGCTAAAACCATTTGCGTACGTGTTGCATACAACATTTTTTAGTATTAGTTTCGCAAAAAGAATTTTTTTGAATGAATAAAATATTTAATTTAAATTGACATCAATAATTGTAAGTGTATTAGAAGGCTGTTCGAAAATGTTCATAGCAACCGGTTTATTTATTAACAACGCATTTATTAGTGTGTTAGGTTTGTGTTTAAACTTACAATTACAATTTTGAAGTAATCCACTTGTGGAAAATGAGTGATGCATGTCTCGTTGGAGACAAAACGAAAGGTATTTCAATAATTACATTTTTATTTACATTTCTAATGTTTAATATTTGAACGATAGGTGTCAAAATTAATTTTGGGCCAGAAACAAGGCGAAACATTATCTGATTCTACCACTAACACGACTATTACTGAAGAAGTCGTTCGTACTCGAACTCGAGGAGCTGAAGCTTCAACATCCTTGTTGGAAAATGTTTCTTTTTCAGACGATAGCTTCAAGTATGCCAAAAATTGTCATTTTCAATTTCACATTTCTAAATAGTGTATTTTTTCTAATTTGTTGCTTAATTTGTATACTTACGTATAATTAATTATATGTACAGTTACTCACATAAATATTCGGACACTCTTATGTTAACAATGTTAATTGGACGTTTTCAATACGTTTTTTTTTTATATAAAAATCGCTTTTACAGCAAAATTTTGTAGACATTTTTTGTTGGAAAATTCATTGCCTTAAATTTTATTTATATAATTTTGGGCAATTTTGTATTTATTGACATTTTGTTAGGACAACGTTTTTCGAGTCATATATTTCAAATTTTATTTATCAAATAAACATTGCGTTCCTAAAAAAGAATAGTTACGAACGGTGATCGGTGACTCCGGTACTTACTAATAATATTACGAAAATCTATTATTATTTTGATTATTATTTATTTATTTATTATATTATTATTATTTTTATTGTGTGCCCCCCCTCCCAATACCAATGTCTTGTGCAATAATTTTAATTTTACTTTTCGTTTTCACGTACAATATCGCTGGCTTCCAGGCAATACCGTTTATCTCGATTTTTGACGAAAATTGGATTATTTTATTTTATAAAGTAATTTTGCTATTTCTACAGTCTGGCAAAATCGTATATTTTTAATGCTATTAGTATATGAAATAAAACATACCTACAAACGCCAATCTATATACTAGCAATGCATGATGCAAAGTTAAAAACTGCTCTCCTGAACAATTTCAAAATAATTAGATAAACGGTGTTGCCAGGCAACCAGCGATATGTATAATGGATCACACGAATCACTACTCATCCCAGTACTCATCCCTACTACTACAATCACTACTCATCCCAATCGGTAGCGAAGCAATTTGATGCGCTTATAAAAAACGAAAATTTTCGGGGGATTGTCAACTCGTCCGCTTAAGAGATTCAGTCCTAAACCAAAAGGTAAACCCATCCTGCTAGAAATTTTCTACTTGGACGAGTTTACCTTTTGGTTTAGGACTGAATCTCTTAAGCGGACGAGTTGACAATCGCTCGTAAATTAGCCTTAAGTTTAAATAACATAAGTTTAACAATTTATTACCACAAACTAAAATTTAAAATGAAAGTCGAGCAAAAAAAGTTATTATCTACAACGATTGTAGGTCATTTGTACTACAGGAAATATCGTTACCTGCAATATTTAAGTGAAAGATTTTGCGATTTTTACTTTTGTTCAAATTAAAACAATAGTTAAATTTTATATTTTACTTACCACAGTTGGGAATCATTTGTGATCAATTATATTTTGCCCATTGTGTTAAGATTGAGAAGGCAAAGTAGGTAATACTTCACTTTAGTTACACAACCATGTGGTTATACACAAACATATTTTGAACTTAACTTACTAATAATAAATTAACGTTTTATTCACACTAGCAAACGATATTAATTACCACAGAACAGTACATAATTATTTATGAGAAGTGGACGCCACATGTCAATTCAGAGGTTAAAATTATTGCACAAAGACATCTAACGACCGTAATGCGGTGTTTGAATATATCGATTCAATTTCTTAGATAATTTAGTGCTATTCACAACGGTCTTTATATTTGTAAATTTTTAATTATTATCAATAATTATTATTGATGAGTGGTCAATATTTGTAAGTTTCCTTATTCACAAATTATCTTTAACAGCACTGTCAAGAGCAGTTCAAACTGTAAAAGGATTGATTTTAAAATCTAAAGACTGGTAACAAAGGGCAGCATTTGTATTTTAAACTATAACAGAACGCCAAAAAATAAATTGTACCGTCACCTTCAGAATTACAAGGACGGAGATTGAGATCAGATTTATTGATACCGAAAAGTGCATTAGCAGTGGCGTAACTACAGGGGGCAGAGTGGGCAATTGCCCCTGCGCCCGTAGGGTCCAGGGAGCCCTTGCGGGTCCGGGTGTTATAAAATATTTTTTATTTGAACTGCTAGCATTTTCTAAAATTCACAAATTTTTACAATCTTTCGTTCAAGGACAGCATATTGTCAATTACTAACCCACGTCAAGCTAGCATAACCACCTTTTCAAAACAAAAAAAATTTTATTCTATAATTATGGACTAATTTATTAATTTTATACCATAATTTATACCATATTATTTTAATTTATACCATAATTATGGACTAATTATGGACTAATTTTGGACAACATTCGCGAATTTTGGAAAACAACAGTTTCGCGTAAAAACATAAATCTTTGGTGGCGGTGCTGAGTTGACGTCAAGCTAGCACACCCACCTCGAAAAAACAACTTTTTTTATATTTAGTATACCATAATTATGGACTCATTTTGGACAACATCCGCGAATTTTGGACAACAACGGTTTCGCGTAAAAACATAAATCTTTGGTGCCGGTGCTGAGTTGACGTCAAACTAGCACACCACCTAGAAATGCGGCAAGGACATGATAGCCCCCCAAGTGGAATTCAGTAGTAAAATTGATGTCAAACGTTATAGCTTAGATTCAAGAATATGGGGGGGGGGAGAGGTGCTATAGACATGATATTCAATTTTTGTACTTTTCAATATTTTTGCGGTATTTATATTATATATACAGAGTTAGTGGTAGACTGTTCTATCAAAATATTGGTTTCACGCACAATTTTCTCTACAAAGTGGAATTTTTAGCTGAAAGAGATAAATTTATTATGAACGCATGAATGACGTTTGATTCCCATCGTGTAAGTCCAAGCTGTCGAGAAGAGATCTGTCCCGAAATGGTATCCGTGAGAGGGGGGGGATGAAATCAAAGATGAAGACTTTGTACTACTTCTTTCTTTTCACAATAATGAATCTATTTATGAAATCGATTAAGTTTTGTTTGAGATTCCTTGAGCTTTTAATCTTTTATAGTGATGGCTGAGACAAAATGACAAGACAAGAATTTCTCACCTTCACCTACTTTAACTTTAAAAATTTAAATAACATCATAATTATTATTCTTTGTGACACTTCAAATTAAAGGTTTTTTAAAATACCATACATATCTTTTACTTTTTACAGAAAAAAAAATTAAATTTGTCTATTTAAATTTTTTCAAGATTAATTTGTTTCATCAAAGATAATATTATCACAAAAGAATTGGGCAGAGGTAAACTCGTCCGCTCAAGCTATTTTAATCCCGACGGATTAAAGATTAGTTTTAATCCATAAGGTAAACTCGGGCGGAGGTAAAGTAATCCGCTTAAGATATTTTAATTTCCAGGGATTAAAGATTAAACTCGGCCGCTTAAGATATTTAAAACTGCATATTACTATGATATCGTAAAAATTGAAAATGTTGACAATAAAATTTAAAAAACCAACATTAACCTACATAGCAGACCTAGGTCTTCGCACGTATCCCTCTTTTATGGGCAGAATCACTAAATAAATATAAAAAACTAACACTAACATACATACCAGACCCATACCTTTGCACGTATCCCACTTTCATCGCCAGCTGTTGTTTATTTAAGTAAAAAAGTAAAATTCTTTACGATAAAAATTATTTATTTAATATTTATAATTTGTTTATGTAACTGTTTATTGTTGTCATTGCGATTGCCTTCTTGTAGGGGTCGGTAATAAATTACGGTAAAAATTAAATTAAACATAAAATTCATATTTATGTTAAAATACTAAATTTCGAAAAGTTTTTAGACTTTTATTAAAAAATAAATATAAATAAATATAGGGGGGTAAATTCATATTTATGTTAAAATACTAAATGTCGAAAAGCTTTTTAGACTTTTATTAAAAAATAAATATAAATAAATATAGGGGGGTATACCATTTCACTCCCAATCTCAGCAAGATTGGGGGGGCCCAAATTTGCAATAAAACACTTCACGTAATTGTAATTTTACTTGGTTGACTGTCAACATCTTCCACAGCTATACGTTTTGCTGTACTTGCAATCGCTTGTCTTTGAATGATGCGAATGTCACATGCCGAATGGTTATGAATTAAATTCGATTTCGATATAGTGTAATCCAGGCCCACTGTATAAATATTGGCTAAACAATTGGGAGTACGACAACACCATTTTTTTCGCCACTTTTGAGTTTTTCTTTAAAAGAAAACTTATAGTTATCTACCAAAAGCATAACTTTTCCTCGTTGACTAACTATTTCTTTAACACTCGGCATTCTGTACTTTACTACGGTTGTTGATCCAATCTTAGAAAACTTCTCTATAATTAATGACTAAATTATTAGTCCTTATATACATACATAATATACACAAGTAGTGTGTAAGCAGTACCAACTGACAACATTCGATATTTGGGATCTGTTAGGCAATCGATCGATTTTCTCGAAAACTAATGAATAAACCTCACTTATACATATTTCCAAAATGCTTAGAAAGGTGCCCTCTTTCTAATAAGGTTTTTGAAATTTTGATCTGCGTGATGAAATCGATTAAGTGACAGTAACCCGATATTTGTGATACCCTGTATTGCACAGTTGGGTATCGATATTTTACATACGGGGGGGGGGCGTAATTAAAAATTCGGCCATTATTGGCATTGACAATAAATTGTAATAGCTAGAACAACCCTGTAATGTCATAATAGCAGGTAGGCGGGCGAAGATATCTACCGGGCGAGTTTACCCATGAAGATTAAAGCAGACTTAGGATTAGAACATCTTCTGTTAAGCGGCCGAGTTTACCTATGAAGATTAAGGTAGAAAATTTCTAGCAGGACGAGTTTACCATTTGGTTTAGGACTTAATCTCTCAAGCGGACGAGTTGACAATCGCCCAAAGAATTAAATAAAATAATATCTTTTAACGCTAATTTGCTCAAAAACTATTTTATTTGAGAAACCAGAGATATTAAATAAGATTAACGATTTTTAAAATAATTATTCGGGGAAAATTCCGTGGTATTTTGCAATACAAGAAACATATTTGAAAAAAATGCAATTTATAGATTATGACGATTGGACGGTCCGAGTCCTATCGCAGAGTGTTTTACTCTCAGACTCAGTCAGTCTTGTTTCTCCTCTCTTATTTAGAAAAGCTTCTTTTACAGTTTTTCGATATTTGTTGTAAACTAAAAGCACGTAATTAAAATTACAATAATTATTAAAAATAGTACTGCATTTAATGAGGTTGTTCATTTTTGGTAAGAAATTTAAGCTAAATCGTTTTCAAATCTACCACTCTGTACTAGAGTGGTAAGTAGAGTATTAAGAAACCTAAAAACACCCTTTTAGGGATTAAAAAAATTTCTGGATTTTCCAAAATTGGAATAAGCTGATATTTACCTGAATTTATTAAAGCCGTGATTAGGCGGTTCCTGAAGTTCGGATTTAAATTATTTGAAGTATAAAATGTGGTCTTGTGTTAACATTTACAATACAATAAAGTAGTTTTATTTTATTTTAAGGTCATCATTTAAAATTCAAATTTGAAAAAACAATATATTTTTAAATTCTCGAAATTGTTTTAGAAACTTTTAACAAATCAGAATATTTTGGGTCTAATAATTGATGTTTTTTGAGTTCTGAAGTGGGAGTTAATTGCCTCTATCGCATTCTCCTCTCTGGATCCGCCACTGGAAAAGAGCTCTTGTTTTCAAGTAAGTATTTTTAGAACAATGAAATTTAATATGAAAAAAAAATTATTTTTTCGAGGTGGGGGTGCTAGCTTGACGTCAACTTAGCACCCCCCCCCCCCCAAAGATTTATGTTTTTACGCAAAATCGTTGATGACCAAAATTCGCTAATGTTGTCCAAAATGAGTCCATAATTAGTCCATAATTATGGTATACTAAATTTAAAAAAAAAGTTGTTTTTTCGAGGTGGTTGTGCTAGCTTGACGTCAACTCAGCACCGCCACTAAAGATTTATGTTTGTACGCGAAACCGTTGTTGTCCAAAATTCGCGAATGTTGTCCAAAATGAGTCCATAATTATGGTATACTAAACATACATACTAAACATTGAGTAAAGCTAAAGGTACGTTTAGATCTGGAACGTATTACACGAATTTTATGTCTGACAGTACTGTCGCTAATGTAAACGACGATTAATTTCTGTCCGACATATAGGTTTCAAATTCCGGCAATATATGTCGACACATATAGAAGATCAGATGTAAACGCCGCATTTATTTATGTCAGGCATAATATTATGTAAACATAATTTATGTTTCAATGCTAAATTGCAAGAGTTGATCACTCGTCTACTTTTATGAAAGCGTCGCGCGATATTTTTATAGGATTCATGCATGTTTTACAAATTCTTGTTTTTAATATAATTTAATTTTTAATTAGTAATTAGGTAGTTACTATTAGTATATTATCTACGCGGGAGATATGAGATGCATTACCGGCGAACGATTTAAATCATGAGTCCGGTAATGTATCGTTATCTCACAAGTTTGATATACTATTTTATCTACTTCCTTGTTTAAATAGCATTTAATAATAAATAATATTTAAAATAATTTACACTTGACAAATGAAAACATAAAAAGCTGTTTATCTCGAAAACGAGACAAGATGCCCCCCCCAGCCTTCACACCCCCCCGCCGACGGTAATGTTCTCGCTACCTCTCGCTATTAATTAGCGCGCCATAACTCCAAGAAATATTGATGAAAACTCGATTGAAACAAATAAAGTAATACAAGTTATGAGAAATCAAGTGATTAAAAATTAAAACAAACGAGTAATTTGTCAAAAAAATTGTGTAATTTCATTAACATGGGTGAATATGTTGATGAAGCCGCGGCAAAGGTTGCAGAGCAGCTATTGCCGACGAAATCAAAACAGAAATATGAAATGCAGTACGCAAAATTAGTCAAATGGTGTAATGGCAAAAAAATAGTGAATTACACAGAAAATGTGCTACTAGTTTATTTTAGCGAATAATTAAAATCGGTTTGCAGTGCTTCGTTTTGGGCGTATTATTTCAATGCTAAAATCAACCCTTAACATAAAACATGATGTCAATATTAGCAAATACCCCAAATTAATAGCATTTCTGAAAAGAAAAAATGTAGGTTATAAACATAAAAAGGTGAAAGTACGAACCACAGAATAGTTGGATAAATTTCTTACCGAGGCGCCAGACAATCAATATCTGATGATGAAAGTAAATAAACAAAGTAAGCATTTTATAAGAACAATTTTAATAAAGCATTTTGTAGGTTGCACTTATTTTGGATGTGGCAGGAGCATGCAGAGGTGTTGAGTTAACCAAATTGTCTTTAAACGATGTTACCGATTTGGGTTCTACAATACTATTTACCATATCAAATACTAAAAATAACATTGAAAGAAATTTCGTAGTGAAAAATTCTGTTGGATTTGTAGAATTGTGCAAAAAGTATATGGCACTTCGGAATCCTGAGACAGGTCATTCTCGTTTTTTTGTACAATTGAAGAATGGGGAGTGTACAACCCAACCAGTGGGTAAAAATACGCTTGCAAAAGTTCCCCAAAATATTGCAGCTGACTTGAACCTACCCCATCCATCCGAATACACTGGACATAGTTTTAGACGCACTTCAGCTTCCTTGTTGGCGGATTCGGGGGCTTCGGTTGACATTCTCAAGCGGCATGGAAGTTTGTAGTCCGCAACAGTTGCCGAGGGATATGTGGAAAATTCGGTCAACAACAAAAAAGATATAGCTGAGCAAATATTCGGTCATCAACGCGATGTAGGAGCTGCTGTAGTACCAACAACGTCAAGTGGACCAAGCGCCCATGGAAATCCGCCAACCGCATCATTAATTTCAGCTTCTCACACGATCATACGAGATGAAAATCAGCGTAGGTTTAATATTATGAACTGTGCCGATGTAAACATAACTGTACATGTTCACCAAAGTTCTAATCCCTAATGTTTAATTACGTCACATTACTTTAATTCTGGTTCGTTGTGTTATATTTAAACGTTATTATTTTTATTATATTTGAAAAATTTAAAAATAAATTGTAAAGTTACACATCAATAGTTCTGATTATGTGCATTTTACCTCCAATCAATTTTAAAAAAAAATTGGAGGTATGGTAATCGAAAAAAAACTTTTTTTTTTTGCATTTTCGAGATCACCGTGTTCAGAAACGTAAAGATCTGCAAAAAGTAAAATAAAAATTTCTGTGTCGGTCTGTCGGTCGTCAAATTTTGTCGATCGATTTGCTTCCGAACCATCCAACCAATTACGACCAAATTTGGTATGGTGGTAGGGTTCACGGTGGAAAGGTGAAAATAAGGTTTTCGTCGCGATCTATCAATCAGGAGTGCCACCACAAGAAAATAATACGTGATTTTTTAAAAATATTTTGTCTTGCGATATGTTATTTTAAAGGCCTTAAAAGGCTTTATCCAGAATAGGTAAAATTAATCTTCTATGTGTCGTCTGTCAAAAATCACAAGTTGTCAAAGTTGAAACTTTAAGAGTGCATAATTCAAGAAATGCTGAAGGGATCTTACCCAAATTTGGTACGTAGGTACCTTGATCCTAATGGATATGTGAGCATATGTAATCCTTCGATAGAAATCAGTAATGCAACATGAAAAAAATAAAATTAACTTTTTTGGCAAAAACATGAAAAAAGTTTTTGTCGATCGATTTTCTCCGGCATTTCTGCGTCGATTGCAATCAAACTTATTGGACGTATGCCTCGTGGGCTGGAATGGTGAAAATAAGGTTTTGCCAGAGAAATCTTCACCAGACGAAATGTCGTCGTATCTCCGGAAATGTTTAACCGATTCAGCTAAAATTTGGTGTGTCGATGGAGCTTTGAAAGTATAAGTATTGGTGAGAAAACAAACCGAGCCAATTGTAACAGGGCGGGGCAGGTCAGAAAAATTATAGAAAATATTAACTGAAATCTTAATTTATATATTTTTTGTGAGAATTGGTCAGATGGCTGGCAAAAATAAAACAATATATTCAAAATTTTAATAAACGTCATAATTTTGTGACATATGTGTCAAAATTAGGTTAATGTTGATTTGTATACCGAGTGCAGCATAAGAATTGAGTTTAGGGCTTGTAACAATTAATTTTAGAATACAAAAATAGGTGGTTCGGTGGGAAATATTTTATAATATCGTCGTACGGACTGACGGAACGTTACTTTATAAGTAAAAGGTTCTGCCACTAGGTAGCGACCACGTTTAGGCTGTTTGTTAAATTTTTTCGCAAATGTTTTCAGAATCAGTAAATCGACAGTCAGTAATTTACAAAAATTTATTTTCGAAAAATCCGCTAGATGACCGAAAAAATTTGTTGTACCAATCTTGGAGAAATTTTATTTGTGACTTCTTACGGTATTATGTGACGTATATAAAAATTTTGGAAAAAATTCAGTGGCGTACAAAAATAAAAAATTTTTTTCATTTTAGATTTTGTTAAAAAAACTTTTATAGATAGATTTAGGGTAGGGGGTGATACATATAGATATCTTTGCCAGGGCTACCGATATCTTTGTTAAGGCTACCACAATAGATAACAAAAATGAACATTATGTCATCGTATCTCCGGACAAAATTTGGTGTGCTGGTGATTGGAGGTATTGCGGCAGAGAGTGACGATATTTTTTGTGAGAATTTGTCAGATGGCTGGCAAAAATAAAACAATATATTCAAAATTTTAATAAACGTCATAATTTTGTGACATATGTGTCAAAATTAGGTTAATGTTGATTTGTATACCTACCGAGTGCAGCATAAGAATTGAGTTTAGGGCTTGTAACAATTTATTTTAGAATACAAAAATAGGTGGTTTGGTGGGAAATATTTTATAATGTCGTCGTACGGACTGACGGAACGTTACTTTATAAGTAAAAGGTTCTGCCACTAGGTAGCGACCAAGTTTAGGCTGTTTGTTAAATTTTTTCGCAAATGTTTTCAGAATCAGTAAATCGGCAGTCAGTAATTTACAAAAATTTATTTTCGAAAAATCCGCTAGATGACCGAAAAAATTTGTTGTACCAATCTTGGAGAAATTTTATTTGTGACTTCTTACGGTATTATGTGACGTATATAAAAATTTTGGAAAAAATTCAGTGGCGTACAAAAATAAAAATTTTTTTTCATTTTAGATTTTGTTAAAAAAACTTTTATAGATAGATTTAGGGTAGGGGTGATGCATATGTATAGATATCTTTGCCAGGGTTACCGATATCTTTGTTAAGGCTACCACAATAGAAAACAAAAATGAACATTATGTCATCGTATCTCCGGACAAAATTTGGTGTGCTGGTGATTGGAGGTATTGCGGCAGAGAGTGACGATATTTTTTTATAAAATCTCTTTAATTTTATTCATGTTTATTTGCTTGTCGTGCAGTTTTATGCTAAGTGACATCTAATATATATGTCAATATATTATATTACAAACGTCAGAGAATATTACCTCCCTTGGGAATTTTGCAAATATTAATCAACGCAGCCAGTAACCGCCGTCATATCCACGCCATTTGGATGGAGATAAGTACGTATTTATTTACCGTAAGTAGATAAAGGTAGTTACTATATTAATAGTAACTAATTGTAAATAATTAAAGTACACATTTGTTTAGCTTAAGTTTTTGTGACTATACTTGAGCTCGGATTTTATGCATTTGCATGTTTTTCAATATTGATATACCATCAAATTCGTTTTGAAATCTTGAATACTTTATTGCTTGAAAGAAAAATATGTATATGTGTACAGATTGCTCCCCGTCAAAAAGTATCGCACACCTGTTGTCGAAATGTAATAGTCAGGTGATAAGATAACGATGGATACCAGTTGCAAAATCCTATACAGGTCGTAGGAGTGCGAAATTGCAGGCAAAACTACTGACTTATAACTTCTCGGTGTTTACGCTTATGGGCGCTCCAGACTCTCGCGAGAACAGCACGAGAACGCGAGAACATCACGAGAAACGAGAGTGTGGAGCCGATTCCCGTGTTCAGACTCTCGCGAGAATCTCGCGAGAACATCGCGAAAAAACGAGGACAACACGAGAAAAGAGAGAGTGTAGCTGATTCTCGTATTCCTCATAAGTTCTCGCCTTGTTCTCCACTTGTTGTCGGTTTTTTGATGCGAGACAAAGGAGTCGAGATCGCGATAACACTTCCACACCTGCACATTCGCATTCTTCAGTAGCGCCTGACTCACCGATTAAATAGTAGTATAATTAATTGTGAATTACAATGAGCCTAAAATTGGAAAACAAACAAAAATTGGCATTTATTTGATTGCTTTCAAGCAGAACCGCGTTTGTGGAAAACAGGCATTAAAGGCTATAAAAATAAATTAAAAATAATCATGATGCTTGGGTGTGGATTAGCACAATAATGTAAATAACCGTCGATGAATTAAGAAAAAACAAAATTCCCTAATTGCAAATTATAGAGGTTATAAAAAAAGAGTGAAAAAATCAGTGAATTTGGGAGCAGGTGCTTACGAGGTCTTATAAGTCCATTTGGTTTGCGCTGTGGACTCCTTGCTTGGTGACAGTAGAAAATATAAAAACACTAATAATAAAATAATGAAAACTTGAAGTTTGACGTATTTACGTCGATTTTATACCAAAAAATTTTTATTTTTTTAAGCATAATTTTGAAGATTTGTTGTTAAATAGATATTAAATTTAATTTAAACTCAATGACACCAGGCTCTACGAACATTCAAAATGCGATTTTGACAAATATTAATTGTCGAAATAAACAGTACTGTTTTACGTGTGATCGGGTGTTGGTACGTTTACATAATTCAAGCGCTGTGGCATTACTGATCTCGTTGGTCTTGTAGCGCAGACAGGGTTCAAACTTCGCTGCGCTCACAATATGCGCGCGTGTATACAAACTAAAATACGCTTCAACAGTCGAAATAAAATGGCAATAACTATTATCTTTCAAGAAGAACATTATCGGAATAATAAAGTAGAAATGATCACTGGCACGACAGTAAATGTAACAGAAAATCCTGATAGGTGTGCACAATTTTTGAGCAGGTACAAAAAATATAGACTTTAATTCAAAAATCACACTTTTTGATGATACTAATCCATTAAAGGGGCCAAAAATTCCAAATTTAAACTTTTCGACATATCACAAAATTAAAGAACTGTTAATCGTTTTAGAAAAAATTATAGAAATTTATTTAAAAAATCTGCACTGTAGTACTGAGAACCTTGTGAGTGTAGATATTTTCCAATTTTCGATGTAACACGATCGAAAATCATTTCTCGCCTTGTTTTCTGATGCTATTCTCGCGGGGTAATGTAAATTGCGCTCCAAGCAAAAAGGTTGACATAATCCAAAATGTAAATTGCGCTCCCAACCATTTAACAATGGGTCACCTACTTTATACCTACTTATGTTGTTAAGAGGAGATTAAGGTTATTTATATTTAAGAATAATTACATTAAATAGAAATATACTAATAGAAATGGAACATTTTTCGTAAATGTTACTAAATTATGCCATTAATTAGGCATGTCCTTTATTAGACATACTACAGGGCCGGCGCCAGTCCTTTAGATTATATATATAGATATATATTGCTGTGATACGCTACAAATAAGTTACGATGGTCTCCTAAAATTGCCCGGCGCCAGTTATCATTTATTGATAACAATAATAATAAAAAAATTAAACTATAGCAGACCTACCTATCTCAACTTATCATGTACACGCCAGTGAACATACCATTAGTAAGATAGCAACGACCATTTTTCGTTATCCTTTCGTCAAATGTACCTGTGCAAATTTGGTGACAGTCTTAAAAACTTTTCTTTCATAAATTATAAACGTTGTGCTGTGGAGTGAATTGAAATACTATAAATTTCTGTCACCTGGTTTAATTGCATATCACACGTAAGTACAATTTTCTTACAATTAAACAAAAACATAAACCTAACCCCACATATTTTTAAAACTTAAATTAAAAAAACAGTTTTATCTAAAAAAAAACACAACATTTTTACAATCAAAATAGTTTTATCTACCTTTTATATTCTTCTATGTAATCCTTTCTACACAACACAACCTAATCACTTAAATTTCAGGACGGTATTATCACATAAACAACAGGTAAGTTTGCACGTAATCCTCTTGAAATTATAGTTGACTATATCTTCTAACGTCTTCTTTGAAGAATTGTTGGTTGTTGAAAGTAAATTTTCAACAGTAAATAATTTTTGTAATTATTTTATATAAATTGCCATTGCTCGACAATTATAATTGCATTACATGAATAATTAAATTAATTTTTAATTATCAAAAAAAAATTTCATTAAATTTTTCTAACACCGAAAAATTAATTTTCAAAATTTTTCTATCACCGAAAATACTTTATTAAAATTTGCCATTTTGTCGGGCAGAAGCTATCGCAGCAATTAGTCCAAAAATTGGAAACGAACTCCTTTATTTTTACCAACGCACCTCCTTTTATACGGAATCGGAACCAAATTATTCATTTTATGGCTGATTGACCAATGTCCATCGATAATGCCATTTACCAATAAAAATCCACTTAATTAAAATTTAGGGTGGTGGATGATCTTCGCATCGACCAATAATAATTCGCGGTTCCATAGGATGCCAAATTTTGCGTTGCTGTACAAACTAAAGTACTTAATTTAACTTGGTGTAACCACCAACAGAATTTTCTTGAGATTAAAAGTTATCTAAAGTCATTAACTTTTAATCCTTCATCTTTTTGGTATAAATTTTCCTATCCTAAATGTTTCCGGTCGGACTCCAGCTTCAATTAAAAAGTCCAATTTGTCTAGATCCGTCCACATTCTCGGATGGAATCTCATCTTATACTCTTAAATTTTCATCATCGGATCTTCAAATTGTCCTAAATTAAAGAGAATTTCCTGCTCTTTCCGATGATGTTTTTCATTTCTCAATAGACTCTTCTTTCATAAGTCCAGACGACTTTTTGTAAAATTCCATTGCAAACGTTTTTCTAACACGCATTTGCACCACAAAAATCCTAATTTTTCACAAACTCGTGAACACTCGCGAACCTAATCGTCTTTCGTCGCACCTTATAATATTTTGGTCAAAATAATCGTCCCAAAATGTAACCACTTAAATCTATTCTTAACCTAACAATAATAAACACAAATTTTATACAATTTTCACTCCAGCATGTTTAATATTTTCAATTTTCAGCACAACGATTTTTTATATGGTGGAAACAATCCAACTTTGCAATATTGGAATGTCCAGATTGACTTTAACCATAACAAAACTTGCAATGCCAGACCAAACGTAGCTGAATGTTCTCCGATAACAAATATCTGGTACGTTGCCTAAATTTACTTTATAAATTAATAATAGTTATTTATTATACAAGTGTCTTATTAGGCCCCTAAAACACGAAAGAAAAGTTTAAACACGAGACCGCAGGTCGAGTGTTTAATTTCTTGAGTGTTTTGGAGGCCAATAAGACACGTGTGTAATACAACGTTTTATCCACAATTCGCATATTATGAAGGCGTTATAAATTTAGATTTGGGCCAAAACGAATTCATCGATAAAAGCAGGTAAGGTGGGCCATGTAATGGTTTCTATGACAGTTGTTGATTCCCTCATTATTTTTCGAATCGCGTCAAATTTGTGAAAAAATAATTTCGCGGTCTGAAAATGAACGAAAACCAGATTATTCCTGAAGATATTCTCAAAGAAGCCCAAGAAGCGACTTTGCATTTGTTGCCAACGAAGTCTAGAGCAGCTTACGAAAAAGAATTAACAAATTTTTCCGAGTGGAAAATAAGAAGATCTGTGCACGTGATAAACGAAGAGGTTCTGCTAGCTTATTTTTTGAACGTTAAGAAAAAGTTTGCCGCGTCTGCGATGTGGACGAAGTATTCAATGTTGAAGACCACTTTAAAAGTGCATGAAAACATAGATATTTCTAAATATGCTAAGCTAACCTCATATCTGAAGAGCGAATCTAGAACATACAAACCGAAAAAATCAAAGGTTCTTGAAAGAGAACATATTGAGGAATTTTTCGATAAGGCCCCTAATGACAAATATTTGATGATGAAGGTACCTAAAACTTAATTTCCTTAATATGTTTCATATTTATTTTGATTTTTGATAGGTTGCATTGTTATTTGGCATTGCTGGAGCTTGTCGATGCAATGAGTTGACGAATTTGAAATTCGAAAATGTTCAGGATAAAGGGTCGTACTTGTTTATTTCATTGCCGAATACTAAGACGAACGTTCCACGCAGTTTTACAATCATGGAGGAAGGATTTTCTATCAACGCCCTTGAAATCTGTAGAAAGTACATACATTTACGTCTAGAAAACGTTTCCAACGTCAGATTCTTTTTGCAATATAAAAACGAGAAATGCACAGTGCAATCGGTTGGAATCAACACGATGTCCAAAATTCCTTCAAAGGTTGCTGCCTTCCTAAATCTTCCGGACGCAGAGTCATATACTTTATAGGGGTCATAATTCAATTAGAAACAGTATCATTATGGGCTCATAATATGCGAAATGTGGATAAACATTTTAATTTCAGTTGAATCTCCCCCAATGAAGACTTGGAAAGAAATTTGCTAAAAATAATTCTAAGATGATTTCTCTACTTAACCCAATGGTTTCGACCAAAGTCGTTGTACATGAATTTTACCCGAACTATGGATAATTCAAGATTTTAGTGTTATGGGCAAGAATAAACATAGCAATATATATATATATATATATATATAAATTAGCTCGACAGGCCATGAAGGCCCAAGGCTTGTTGCACCACTTTTCTCCATTGCTGTCTACTTTGTGCCTTCTCTTTCCATCCACTCACTCCCATTCGTCTCAAGTCCGATTCCGCCGCATCCAGCCATCTGTTCTTTGGTCGACCTCTCTTTCTCGTGTCCAAAAGTCTTCCTTCCATTGCTTTTCTTGTTATTCTAGATTCCTGAAGCCGAAGTACGTGCCCAACCATCTAATTCTTTGCGATCGGACAACATCCGTTATTTGAGGTTCATCAAACAACTCATAAATTTCTGCGTTGGTTCTTCTTTTCCATTCGTCTTCCACTTTCTTCCCTCCGTAAATAATTCTTAGAACCTCTCGTTCCCATATCTCCAAGTTTTCTCTATCTCTTTCACTCATTGTCCATGTCTCACTAGCATAAGTTACCACCGGTCGGATAATTGTCTTATATATTTTTATTTTAATATTACGTGATACGCTCTTGTTTCTTATTACCGACATCAGAGAACCTATGCTTCTGTTTCCAGCTGCTATCCTAGTGCTAATCTCTTTACTGGAATCAATATTTCGCGTCACAACTGTCCCTAGGAAGCAAAACTTGTCCACTTTGTAACATGACAAAATGCATTTTGTCAGTTACATTTCTTTTACGAGCTTCCCGACTGAAACGCCACTGTGTTTTTTTAGTGTTTATGGTTGGTAACTACGGAGTTATCAATGGGAACGCCATTGCGCGTAGATTTCTTGAAGGATTTGCGTGCAATCGTTCGAGTTCATTTTTAATTTCGTTATGTATGTGTTATAATTTAGTTTTGCCGTTTAGCGGGTAAATATAATTTTTCCGACTTGTTAATTTGTAGTAACAAATTACTTTTAGCACCCAGATTACGGGTTAATACATTTTAAATTATAATTATTCGTTATTGGAAATATAAATATGGTCGTCGCAGATGTCATGTTATCATAAGTGGAAATCTTTTCTGTATTCGACATTTGTTGTTAAAGTTGCGATGGCTTAAGTTTTGAATAACCATCTGTTGGAAGATGTGAAGTGGATGAAATAAGTAGTAGCAATTTCCCGAAGAATGATTAGCTTTATTATTTTGGTTTCGATGCCGATGGTTGGATTTTTGTAAAATTTGTAAGAGGCTTTTCCTTATAAATTCGTTTGCGCCTAAGGATCGAGATTATTGTGAAATTGAAAAGTCAGACTTCGTGGACTTTGGTTGTTGCGTGTACGTTCGATCCTGGACACGGAATTATGTTTTGTTGGGATGCGAGACTTCGACTTTCAGCAGATGTTTGATTTATGAAGATGCGACAGTAGAAATTAATTTGAATTTGCAGTCACACTTTCTCGATTGATGAGTTTTGAAATGGCAGGCATGTTGATTTTTTAATAAGTATTTGTGTTATCTATTTTGTAGATCTTATACCTGGATGGTGGACCAACGTAATGATGAAGTAAGGATATTGAATTCGAAGGAGATACACTTTGCATAGTCGTGAAATTGGTAGCATTGCATTCAGGGTAAGTCTCTTAGAGATGCATTTACTTATTTATTAATGATGCTGTATGCCAGGTTCTATTTTGATATCAGTAATAGCCGAGATAATGAATTCCGGTGTGCAATTTAATTTCTGCTAGAGCATAACTTCGTTTTGTTGATTTATCCTCCTCAGGGATGATCAATTGTATTTTTGCAACATAACTGAATTTACCCCTCCGGTGGATGTCAGTATTTTACCTTGCTTTTTATATTTTATTTTGTTTACTGTTATTATAATCTTCAATTATATACCAGCTTATCTTGATCATTATGTGTACGTTTTATGTAAGAGTAGTAGTGAATTAATTAAACATTGTCGCCCACATCTTTCTTTCTATTTGTGTTTCTACGATAAGACGACCCTTCGTTTCTTCAGGTTTTATTAGTATTGACTGGCGTCCACATAACATCAGGTTTTTCATTTAGCTGATAAAATATCTGAGTACATAGATGCGAATCCACGAGGTTTTTCGAAAACCCCGCTTCTCGAGAACTGCGTTTTAAGTAACACAGCTAGCTAACACGTGTAATTACATCTACGGTTAAGCAAGTGGCATTGTGGCAATAATTTGAGAGCAATTGTTGGTACAACTTCTTCAAAACTATATTTAATAACTCTCTGTTTCCATTCTAAAACAAGTTCCCAGTTTGACTTCACCTTTTTCCCCCATCCTCATGTATTTGATCTTATTCTTGTTGATTTTCAAGCCCAGTATTTTAGCCTTTGCCTCTAATTGTAACATAACTTCTATTAAGCTTGTAGAGCAACTAATTTGACCCTTCTAATGAAGGGTTCTCGTCTGCAGCTACTGGGTAGCTCCGGAAGCCAGGTCAGGGTAGACTTACTTCGTCTAATCTTTCTCCCTATTATATTTCCTGCCTCGGGCACCAATTCTAACAATCGAATAATTTAACTGGAAGGGACGGGGGTGTTTTAAACAAAAATAAAATTAATAAGTCAAAATAAATAACTGTTTATTACATAAAAAATAAATATATTCTAAAATAATTTAACTTTGAAACAAAAACAAAATACTCTTATTAACAAAATATGAACCCTACTACAAAATATATTCGGTACGGCTATGTGCTCCTGGTCACGTGTGTACCCCTAACATCTTAACCTAAAATACATAACCGGTAATGTAAATAAATTGCAAACTAAATAATAATCCGGTGGTGCTTTTGAACAAAAGAAACGGGTATCCTAGTTTTAATTTCGGAAACTATCAGGATGCTAATGAACAATTAAATAACTCGTTTTGGTATACTATTATTACGGTAAGTTGGGTTACGGTAGGTACTTTAAACAACTGTAATCTGCTACTTGTAAACTTAACGGATATGAAAATTAAGTTACTAAACTGAAATCTTTTTAGGCACTGGAATTTAATCTCGTCAATCTAAGCGGCTACCTAATTGAATACCAAACGGCTTTAATTTCCCCACGGCAGAGAAATTACGGTAGGAACGGAATCTGGTTTTCAAGTTGGTAGGATATTTGATTCGGGATCCGGGACGGTAGTATACAATTATTAGCAATTTCTAGTCTTACTAAATTACTCCTTGAGACACTTCAGCAGGATCGCAACTACTGTCTCCTTCTGGGTAACCTGTAATCTAAGGTGAGTTTTGCGATAGGTATTATTCGGAAGTTTTAAGGTTGTTTATTGTAGGAACTTCCGTTAGCCTTGTGTAACGAAAACTAGCGAAAACAGGAGTCGGAAATCGTCTAGTAGCCATAAACGATGTACAGGATGGTAGCAAGATAAAGACCTTGTGTAACGAAAATCTTTACCTCCGGACAGACGGTAGCGAGATGAATACCTTGTATAACGAAAGTATTCACTCTTCGGAAAGGAAATCGGAAAGTGAGATAAACACCTTGTATAACGAAAGTGTTCATCTCCGGAAAGATGGTAGTTAAATAAACACCTTGTATAACGAAAATGTTTATCTCCCGTTGGAGCAAACTTTTGCATCTCAAGCTGGCATCTGGTGAAAACTTAGATGAAGATATTTTCAACTACCAACATCTATAGTAACCTTTTATAAATTTAATATTGTTAAAATTTATTAGTTTTCTGTAACAGATTACAGCTATCTTGAGAACTTATTTTGTTTAAATTTGTATGCAACCCAACTATCTTGCTGCAAAACAATTGTGACTTTAAAAATTTCAATTTTCTTAACAAAATGATTGAATTTTAAATGCACCCACAATTTAACTTTACAAGCTCCTACTAGATCTCGCCAGTACCGTTATATCATCTGCATACGCTATCACTTGATGTCCTCTATTGTATAGTGTTTCATCGCGTAGGATCCCGGCTCGTCTTATTATCCACTCCACTGCAACTATGAAAAGAATTGCTGATAAGGGATCCCCCTGTCGCAGCCCTTTACTTACTTTAAATTTCTTTGAGAATTTAGCGTTTACCGCGACCTTATTCTCTGTGTCTGCAAGAGTCATTTTGATCAATTTTATCAGCTTTCTTGGTATTCCCAATTCTTCCATCACTTTATACAATTTTTCTCTATCAATGGAGTCGTAAGCCTGCTTGAAATCAACAAATGCCCCATGTATCACTACCCGAGTAGAAATTGTAGTTAGGTGGTGATTAGGCCCGAACTAGGCATGCCGAATTTCAAACTCGGGCCAAGTGAGGCAGCCGCATTAGGCCCGTATTACGAACGTAACGCAGTTGCGAGTCCCTACCTAATTAGGCTTCCTAACTAGGCGGTGGTTTGGAAAACCAAACTTGCAGGTGACAACCTCAACCTAATCTGGCTCGAGTTCGCCTTCCTAACTAGGCAGTGGTTTGGAAAACCAAACTTGCAGGTGACAACCTTAACCTAATGTGGCTCGAGTTCGCCTTCCTAACTAGGCAGTGGTTTGGAAAACCAAACTTGCAGGTGACAACCTTAACCTAATGTGGCCCGAATTCGCTTTCCTAATTAGGCGGTGGTTTGGAAAACCAAACTTGCAGGTGACCACCTAAATCTAAATCTAAAAAAAATTTTTTTTTTTAGGACAAACAGAAATACGATATTATATTGCACGAGCTAGATTTAATATTTATTTTAAAAACCTGGCAGAAATACAAATACAATAATTATCTTAAAAAATATAGCAATAATACAACAATAGCTCCAATTTCTTAAAATTAATTCGTAAAAAGTAGGGAAATGGGTGGATGGTGGATATCGATTATCGCACTGTAAATACAAAACCGTTTTAACGCCTTTTTTCTAACATACATAATTTTTACAATAATTTCACATGTTAATAACTTTGCCATATTAAAGGTTTAATATAAATTAAAATTAATTTTAATTTTAAGCAGCGTTGACATGGGTAGTGAGTGAATCACGTACCTGTTCCACGATGCATGAATTTACAAATTTTAATTTTCACGATTCCTGAAATATAAATCGTAATTTTTCACCACTAACTGTTAAAACTGTTATATGCGCACCCGTGTAAACCTTCGCCACGAATATAAAAATTATCAAATGGTGAAAATTAAAATTTGTAAATTCGTGGAACACGCACGCAAATTGTCAACGCTGCTTTAGCATTATTTCTTTCATGTCACTCTTGTTTTGTACATTTTTGCTTTTTCTATCATTTAGCCCACTATTCCAATCACCACAATGATTGAGTATCGATGAAATACTATCGTTGACAGCTTTGTCACCCAACGGATCATCTTCAGATTTTGAAAATCTTTTAATTAATATCCCTGAAATATAAAGATATTTATTAAATTTATTACAAAATAATTCATGCTGCTTAGTTATGAAGTTATGATTTATTTTTATACCTTTTATTATTTTACTTACTTACTCTTTCAAAAATTGAATAAATGCGACGGCTTTTTCTCAAAATTTTCGTTTTGGAATTTATTTTCAGAAAAAAATACGAAAAAATCACTTTCTAAAAATGTTACTAACCGATATTTTGCTTCAATTAAACCAACCGACATTTTGTTGATTTTTGCCAACAAATAAATTATTAGGTATCAAATATAATTTATTGTTGATATAATTTTAATTATAATAACCTAGAGAACCGCTCACTATGATATAAAGTCGTTAGCAACTAACTAAGTCACATGGATATAGGACAACTGAACGACTCGACTGTTGTAAAATAGTTCATGTAATACGAGAAGATATAAAAATTTCTCAGAACACAGACACTACACTAGCACTTTTTATTTATAATTTATTTTTCTATTGACGAATGAAATAATTATTTTAAATGTAAAAATGAATTTGAATCTAGATTAAAATTTTAAAATCTATTAGAAATAAAAAAACATGAATTAAGATATAAAGTATTCTATTTGCATCAATTGGCAACCATAGATTATAGCTATCATTCTTCACTTCGGCAAGCTCTTAGTTACTGTCACAAGATAGTAGTCAGGAATTCCAAAGGTATGCCAAAGTTAGGCAGTGCCAAACACTTTCCTAATGAAGTCCGAGTTTAGAATACCGAACTTCGGTAAACCTATGGCTACCGTGATTAGGCCCAAATTAGGAATTCCAAAGGTGTGCCGAAGTTAGGCAGTGCCAAACACTTTCCTAATGAAATCCGAGTTTAGAATACCGAACTTCGGTAAACCTTTGGCTACCGTGATTAGGCCCAAATTAGGAATTCCAAAGGTGTGCCGAAGTTAGGCAGTGCCAAACACTTTCCTAATGAAATCCGAGTTTAGAATACCGAACTTCGGTAAACCTTTGGCTACCGTGATTAGGCCCAAATTAGGAATTCCAAAGGTGTGCCGAAGTTAGGCAGTGCCAAACACTTTCCTAATGAAATCCGAGTTTAGAATACCGAACTTCGGTAAACCTTTGGCTACCGTGATTAGGCCCAAATTAGGAATTCCAAAGGTGTGCCGAAGTTAGGCAGTGCCAAACACTTTCCTAATGAAATCCGAGTTTAGAATACCGAACTTCGGTAAACCTTTGGCTACCGTGATTAGGCCCAAATTAGGAATTCCAAAGGTGTGCCGAAGTTAGGCAGTGCCAAACACTTTCCTAATGAAATCCGAGTTTAGAATACCGAACTTCGGTAAACCTTTGGCTACCGTGATTAGGCCCAAATTAGGAATTCCAAAGGTGTGCCGAAGTTAGGCAGTGCCAAACACTTTCCTAATGAAATCCGAGTTTAGAATACCGAACTTCGGTAAACCTTTGGCTACCGTGATTAGGCCCAAATTAGGAATTCCAAAGGTGTGCCGAAGTTAGGCAGTGCCAAACACTTTCCTAATGAAATCCGAGTTTAGAATACCGAACTTCGGTAAACCTTTGGCTACCGTGATTAGGCCCAAATTAGGAATTCCAAAGGTGTGCCGAAGTTAGGCAGTGCCAAACACTTTCCTAATGAAGTCCGAGTTTAGAATACCGAACTTCGGTAAACCTTTGGCCACCGTGATTAGGCCCAAATTAGGAATTCCAAAGGTATGCCGAAGTTAGGCAGTGCCAAACACTTTCCTAATTACATTTTGTGATTTTTCGTTTTGCCTCATGTGGCCCTGACGTGGTTAGAGTTAGGTTTGCCTAAGTTAGGCATGCCTAACTCGGCCCGAATTGATCTTTCGGAAAGCCTAACTACAATTTCTAGTCGGGTTCCTCCTCGTTCAGTATGTCTTCAAAATATTCTATATTTAATTGTTTGAAAACATCAATTATTCTGAAGTAAAATGGAACCGGTAAATTTAAACCGCTGTCCTAACCTCTAACCGGGAAAAATACGGCCCGAGGGCCATCACCGGCCCCCAAAGAGTTTAATCCGGCCCGCCAATGTCCATTCTAAAGTAGCAGTGTATGGCACTCGGAAATATAACTTTCACGTCATAAAGTGAAAGCACTATCATAATATATCATAATATCATAAGAGAGTTGATACATTAAGGCCCTGCTTTTTAATCGTTATTTAGCCCGAATTTAAAGGATAACTTACGTTTATGATACCTGATTAAAAAAATGAGCCTAAGAGACTTGCAAGCAAATTTTCTAGGAAGTTTAAAAATAAAACTAAAAGAACACTGAATAGCATATGTTTTCTATTAAAATTGCAGATTAAAGTTATACTCTGGATGTGGATTAATATTTTACTTACATTGGAATTTATTTTCTGAGACAGTTTTGAATCTCATTAAAAAAATATCGTCACTCTCTGCCGCAATACCTCCAATCACCAGCACACCAAATTTTGTCCGGAGATACGATGACATAATGTTCATTTTTGTTTTCTATTGTGGTAGCCTTAACAAAGATATCGGTAGCCCTGGCAAAGATATCTATATGTATCACCCCTACCCTAAATCTATCTATAAAAGTTTTTTTAACAAAATCTAAAATGAAAAAAAATTTTTATTTTTGTACGCCACTGAATTTTTTCCAAAATTTTTATATATGTCACATAATACCGTAAGAAGTCACAAATAAAATTTCTCCAAGATTGGTACAACAAATTTTTTCGGTCATCTAGCGGATTTTTCGAAAATAAATTTTTGTAAATTACTGACTGCCGATTTACTGATTCTGAAAACATTTGCGAAAAAATTTAACAAACAGCCTAAACTTGGTCGCTACCTAGTGGCAGAACCTTTTACTTATAAAGTAACGTTCCGTCAGTCCACCTGTCACCAAACCACCTATTTTTGTATTCTAAAATAAATTGTTAAAAGCTAAAAGAGTTAAAAAAACTCAACTCTTATGCTGCACTCGGTATACAAATCAACATTATCACAAAATCACAAAATTATGACGTTTATTAAAATTTAAGATTTCAGTTAATATTTTCTATAATTTTTCTGACCTGCCCCGCCCTGTTACAATTGGCTCGGTTTGTTTTCTCACCAATACTTATACTTTCAAAGCTCCATCGACACACCAAATTTTAGCTGAATCGGTTAAACATTTCCGGAGATACGACGACATTTTCATTTTTTTTTATTTATTTTATTGTGGTGGCCCTGGTGAAGATTTCTCTGGCAAAACCTTATTTTCACCATTCCAGCCCACGAGGCATACGTCCAATAAGTTTGATTGCAATCGACGTAGAAATGCCGGAGAAAATCGATCGACAAAAACTTTTTTCATGTTTTTGCCAAAAAAGTTAATTTTATTTTTTTCATGTTGCATTAGTGATTTCTATCGAAGGATTACATATGCTCTCATATCCATTAGGATCAATGTACCTACGTACCAAATTTGGGTAAGATCCCTTCAGCATTTCTTGTTCAGTTATTCACTCTTAAAGTTTCAACTTTGACAACTTGTGATTTTTGACAGACGACAGATAGAAGATTAATTTTACCTATTCTGAATAAAGCCTTTTAAGGCATTTAAAATAACATATCGCAAGACAAAATATTTTTTAAAAATCCCGTATTATTTTCTTGTGGTGGCACTCCTGATTGATAGATCGCGACGAAATAGCTATTTATGTCATGAGTACATAATTTAGGTCTTTATCGGACGAAGCCTAGTTAATGGCAGAGCGAGCTTGCGAGCGAGGCCAATAAATTGGCTGAGTCCAAAAAGCCTAATTATGTGCAAATGACATACATAGCTTTATGTTCGACTGCACCGTAGAAGATTTTCTTTTACATTTTTCCACTTTGACATTTAGGTAATAAAAATTGTATAATTTCGAAGAGTGCTTTTTCTATTGCTCCTGGTTTACATAAGTTGTTTATTAATTTGGTTTAAAATTATGTGAAAAAATGGAAGAAATCGTTGAAATTGCTTCAAAAGCTAACTTTTGTAATCTATTATAATCAAAGTAATAATTAATGTAATAGTTTTTAAATTCAATTAAATAAAATAAAATATTAACCTTGACGTTTAATTCATTGACATTGACAGGCGGCCGTTTTACTTTATAAATAAAGCAAAACGGCCTAGTACCATAAAATGTTATCTTATGGTCGCTAAGTGATATTGCAATGATGTTATTATCATACAGTCGGACATAAACCTTATTTTCACCTTTCCACCGTGAACCCTACCACCATACCAAATTTGGTCGTAATTGGTTGGATGGTTCGGAAGCAAATCGATCTACAAAATTTGACGACCGACCGACAGACAGACAGACCGACACAGAAATTTTTATTTTACTTTTTGCAGATCTTTACGTTTCTGAACACGGTGATCTCGAAAATGCAAAAAAAAGAGTTGAAATTTTTTTTCGATTACCATACCTCCAATTTTTTTTTTAAAATTGATTGGAGGTAAAAAAGTTGAAAGACATGCACAGAATGTGAAAATGAAATGAATAATAATAGTATATTGGTATAATTAGAACTTCCATGCTGATTAACTACTTTCAGATGGCAAAACGAGCTTCAGAAATAATTCTTTTACCTCATTTACACACCAAAAGGACGTTATTTTATAGATAAACACAACCATTGGTAGTTATGAACGCTTGCAGTAATTGAGTCGATAATTGCACATGTAGAGGTAAGATTTCATTATGATACACATGATATGTCATAATATACATGACAGCACTAAGTTGATATTTTATAATAATTGCAAAAAATGTTCTTTATTTCATTGCATTTAGGCATCAAAAGATATTAACGCAGCTATAAACAGACTTGAAAATCTCAGAAGCGAAAACAAACGGTACAACCCTACTTCATGGTGGAAGGACCAACGATTTATAATCCGAGATGCTGTTATCTAATAATTGATACTTTAATGTATCAATTTTGAATTAAGGTATATAATATTCTAACTGCACAGGATAGCATGCGTTTAGAGTGGGGATTGATTTAAAAAGTATGTCAAGAGCCTTATTAGAACAAGAACAACTAATAAAGCTCTTGACATACTTTTTAAATCAATATTCTCTGCAGTCAGAATATTTGTATACCTTAATTCAAAAGTGCGTTTATGGTATCACTACCCCATTTGATAAAGTCACTCCCAGTACTGAACAGGTTATGTATGCTCCTTTTGGTCGTCGAAACAAGAAGAAACCGTTTATATTGTAAATCTCATACTATATATTCAGACCAATCAGATTTGACTATTTTTGACTTAAATCTCTGTATAGTCGTGATATCCAGAAACCACATATTGATGATTTCCGGAAATCACCACTGATGATCTCTGAGGAAGTCTGATGATAGCGAAAATCATATTGGTATTTTGCTGAACTAAATTTTTCACAAAAAGAACGAACATGAAACTTATTCTTTAATTATTTTTGAAAGAATTACAATGAAATACGCAATTATTGTATATTATTTGGTTTTGTCCACTTCGGGTCGTCGAAGATGACCCTTCATATCATGCGATTTTCTAGCTGAATCTATTTTGTGATGGTTTGATTACCTGTGGAAATTTACCTTCTGGATGGTTTTGTTCTTTGATGCCATTGGGAAATCCCGCTCGTCTTCGACTCGTGAGATTTCAGTAGCATCAAGGAACTCGACAATCCAGGCGAAAATTTCCGGTAATCAAAACCATCACTTAATAGATTATATATAACTATCTCCCTCTGACGTCATAACTAACCTGTCCACCAATCACCAGATTTCATTTCAAAAATGTAGTCCAATAAGAAATTGTAAAAATGGGATTGTATATTATTCGGCCAGTGAGGGTTCCGTCATTAAATACTTCTGGTATAAAGTGATCTGTTGTAACCCTCACAGCCTCGCCTCCTCGCCATGCCAATTCCTTCGATGCAAGTAAAAAAATTTCCGGGCTAATCCTGTGGGGTTTCCCTCATCGTAAGACATTACCATAGCCGCATGTTCCTCTATAGTAAATGCATTCGATGACTCGGTGCGATAATCGGGCTCGTTTTGTAATGCTTTTCGCTTCGCATCACGAGTTTTGCGTGCAACTGCGAACTCGGAATCATTAAATGGGTCGAATTTAATTTTATATTCTATCAAAACAAATATAATATTAAAATACCAATTTCAAATACCACAAGTTTTATTAGTTACCGTTGAAGAATCGAAGCTGGAGGTCCCGCGCAGTACTATTCCAATGTGCCTTTAACGTAAGATCTTTATATTCCTTGCCGTTTTGTCGCCGCATGTTGTAGGCATAATCCGTCAAGACTTCAGCCAAAGCGGTAATAGAAGTGTTTGCGTCAATTGTTAATTGTCGGTTTTGGCAGAAGGCCAGGAAAGCACGGCGGCGGGATGTTTGCCCGTGAATTGTATTTTTAGGAATCATACGGTGAACATTCTCGGCAATTTCATTTTTTCCATATTGCCCCCAGCCATCTGGATTTTCATCAGCCATTATTTAACTGTCAAAAAAATATTATTTTTCTCCAACCGTATTAAAAGCAGTACATTTTTAGTAGCATTACCTCAACTAAAAGTTGACGTTTTCGTTATTAATATAAAAATGCGAAAATTGCTAAGCAACACTTTTTTTTACGTGCACTAAAAAAACTTTTTTGTGCATGACTTAAAAGTGATTTTATTACCTCCAATCAATTTTTAAAAAAATTGGAGGTATGGTAATCGAAAAAAAATTTCAACTTTTTTTTTTTGCATTTTCGAGATCACCGTGTTCAGAAACGTAAAGATCTGCAAAAAGTAAAATAAAAATTTCTGTGTCGGTCTGTCTGTCAGTCTGTCTGTCTGTCGGTCTGTCTGTCGTCAAATTTTGACGATCGATTTGCTTACGAGCCATCCAACCAATTACGACCAAATTTGGTATGGTGGTAGGGTTCACGGTGGAAAGGTGAAAATAAGGTTTTCGTCGCGATCTATCAATCAGGAGTGCCACCACAAGAAAATAATACGGGATTTTTAAAAAATATTTTGTCTTGCGATATGTTATTTTAAAGGCCTTAAAAGGCTTTATCCAGAATAGGTAAAATTAATCTTCTATCTGTCGTCTGTCAAAAATCACAAGTTGTCAAAGTTGAAACTTTAAGAGTGCATAATTCAAGAAATGCTGAAGGGATCTTACCCAAATTTGGTACGTAGGTACATTGATCCTAATGGATATGAGAGCATATGTAATCCTTCGATAGAAATCACTAATGCAACATGAAAAAAATAAAATTAACTTTTTTGGCAAAAACATGAAAAAAGTTTTTGTCGATCGATTTTCTCCGGCATTTCTACGTCGATTGCAATCAAACTTATTGGACGTATGCCTCGTGGGCTGGAATGGTGAAAATAAGGTTTTGCCAGAGAAATCTTCACCAGGGCCACCACAATAAAATAAATAAAAAAAAATGAAAATGTCGTCGTATCTCCTGAAATGTTTAACCGATTCAGCTAAAATTTGGTTTGTCGATGGAGCTTTGAAAGTATAAGTATTGGTGAGAAAACAAACCGAGCCAATTGTAACATGGCGGGGCAGGTCAGAAAAATTATAGAAAATATTAACTGAAATCTTAATTTATATATTTTTTGTGAGAATTTGTCAGATGGCTGGCAAAAATAAAACAATATATTCAAAATTTTAATAAACGTCATAATTTTGTGACATATGTGTCAAAATTAGGTTAATGTTGATTTGTATACCGAGTGCAGCATAAGAGTTGAGTTTAGGGCTTTTAACAATTTATTTTAGAATACAAAAATAGGTGGTTTGGTGGGAAATATTTTATAATATCGTCGTACGGACTGACGGAACGTTACTTTATAAGTAAAAGGTTCTGCCACTAGGTAGCGACCAAGTTTAGGCCGTTTGTTAAATTTTTTCGCAAATGTTTTCAGAATCAGTAAATCGGCAGTCAGTAATTTACAAAAATTTATTTTCGAAAAATCCGCTAGATGACCGAAAAAATTTGTTGTACCAATCTTGGAGAAATTTTATTTGTGACTTCTTACGGTATTATGTGACGTATATAAAAATTTTAGAAAAAATTCAGTGGCGTACAAAAATAAAAAATTTTTTTCATTTTGGATTTTGTTAAATAAACTTTTATAGGTAGATTTAGGGTAGGGGGTGATACATATAGATATCTTTGCCAGGGCTACCGATATCTTTGTTAAGGCTACCACAATAGAAAACAAAAATGAAGATTATGTCATCGTATCTCCGGACAAAATTTGGTGTGCTGGTGATTGGAGGTATTGCGGCAGAGAGTGACGATATTTTTTACTATAATATTTGAATTTAATATTTATAATAAATTTAATTCACTATAATAAATTTCACACAAAATGGCACCGTCTGCCATCTGTATTAAATTAACCTAAATTGGGTTTGGATTTCAATGTTAAACGTCACCCGCAAAACTTTGACAGTGACATTTATATTGTGGTGAAGGGAGAAAGCTATATTAAAAGAAAAAGGAAAGCTGGAATAGCACGATCGACTACCGAGAAGCAAAAATTTAAAAACCCGAAATACACAAAATAAAAGCATCTTTTAACATAGACATTCAATGAGGTATTATTTAGGATAACTTAAAATATAACAACAAAATTTTAATCCGAAAATGAAAAAGTTTTATTAAAATATAGCAAAATTTTACGCATGCGAATTATATTGGTGCCCAAAAGGCGAAATCGAATTACGTTTGGATGTGAAAATATGACAAACAACTAAATTTAGAAGCAAGTTGTAAAAAAAAATAAGTACAAAAGGTCTTAAAGATAGCCGAAAAAATTTAAATAACCAAAGTAACTAGTGCGTACGAGTTGGGAAAAAGTGTAGCATATATACAAAATGAGAGTAGTATATTTTAATGTTAGTGTTTCGATTACACTAGCGAGCGGGTGATTTAGCGTTTGTCTATATATGATGGAGTTCATGTGTGTCTACGACACGCAAGTACCATCACGAAAATTCAATGCGACGTTATCCTAAGGGGGCTCACCACCTCCCTCGGACATTTTTAGACAAAATTTAAATTTCGGGAGCTGGAACGTCTCCGCCCGAAACTAAATTTATAAGTGACGTTCGAAGACCGTCCAAGGCCAATGTTCGAATATTGCCTTTGGGAAATATTCGAATATTGCCCTAGGGAAATATTCGAATACTAGCCTTCAAAAAGCGGCTTACGCCGCTTTTTTTCGGCTAGCTCTGCGAGGCAGCGAGGCCTACGGCCTCGCAACGAGTCGCCCTTCGGGCTCCCCTTTAAGTCCCTAAATAAATCGTCCTATAAACGGATACAAATAGTTGCACTTGTACCGTAAGAAAGAAGCGAAGATGGCTTTTTTTGGATCTACGTGGTCAATTTGACTTTTCGATTCCATATTTCAAAAACTGGATGTAAAAGCGGGATTTTCGTTTTAGTCGTGATGGGCACGGCGGCGGAGCCTTAAAATCTATTTATACTGCAATTGAACCTCTGTTGAACCGCCAGACATGGGCGACATTATATATATATCCACATGTTGCAAATACTTTTATTGAAAATTTAAATGTTTTATTTGAAAAATTTTGTATGTACCTATTTGTGAAAATTTATTTGTTTTAAAATCCTTTTTCAGCATTTCATCGATATTTTATTATTTTTATTGTTGAAAGTTTGAACGTGACAACACCGCATTGATTGTGATTATTTATACAAAATCTTATGTTGGTAGCTTTGCATCAATTTTCGGTTTAAGGTTATGAAGTAGATTTGGTCAGTGGCGCGTCGCGTTTATTTATCCGCGGGTTTTATAATGTAATAATCTTAACAATGTTTGTTGATTATTTGCATTTTATTGGTATCGATTGATGGCTTTCTGGTGGTTGTTTGAATTTAAAGATGGGTTGTCTCAATTTTGATATATTTAATGTTTACACTTAATTATATGTATTACACTTAAACTACATTTTTAAACCTACTCTGTCGACATCCAAAGTACTATTCTACTACTTCTCAACTCAACTACATTTTATTTATTTAATATAATATTGTAATATTAACTACTTATACGGGCTCCTCTGTTGCCACATATGCCATCGTCTTTTGGGCTCTCAGGCGGCCTGCGTGCCATTGCATGTGGTCGCTTTTGGTAATTGCTGTGGATCCTCTATTGAACCACCAGACATGGGCGACATAATATATTGTCATGTTCCAAATACTTTCATTGAAAATTTAAATGTTTTATTTGAAAAATTTTGTATGTACCTACTTGTGAAAATGTATTTATTTTAAAATCTGTATTTAATTTGATTGGCTGGTTTTTCCGCCAACTAATTAAGGTGGCTCTTTGCCAAGACGGCCGCCAATTTTTCAATTTGGTATTTTTGAGAATAAATTGATTAGTTATGCGTTAGTAATTTTAGTTAAAATTTGGATATTGAAAATTGTTTTAATTTTTGGAGCAATTGCATTATTTTTAAAAGTGATTTTGGATTGATTAGTGATTGATTGACGATTTAGAAGATATAAGCTTAAATTGTATGATTCATTCATTTTATGATGGTATTTATAATTTTTCGAAATTAAATTAAAGGGATCGTCAAGTAGAGTTGATATTGTCGCATGTGTCGCATCTATTTTCCCATTTACCATTATAAATTTGGATTAAGATAGCCAAGAAACAAAAAAAAAAGATTTTATTTTGATGGAGAAACCTGTAAGTAAATTTGGGATCCTGAAAATTTCATTTCAATAAAATATAATATATTATTATTTGTAATACCACCAAATTAAAAAAAAAAGGTTTAAAATCCTTTTTCAGCATTTCATCGATATTAAATTATTTTTATTATTATTGTTGAAAGTTTGAACGTGACAACACCGCATCGATTGTGATTATTTATACAAAATCTTATGTTGGTAGCTTTGCATCAATTTTCGGTTTAAGGTTATGAAGTAGATTTGGTCAGTGGCGTGTCGCGTTTATTTTATCCGCGGGTTTTCAATTTATTACAATTTATATTGTTATAAAGATTTTATAATTTATAACTCTTTTGAATGATTGTTTACGGAGGGTCTCCGTACCTGTTTATTTTTGAATCTTTTGTTAAGAATATTTTGATTAATTAGAAAATAAAAATCTTTTCTTTAATTTACAGTGAGTGAATTTTTATTGATTTGTTTAATTTGAGGGAAATTGGATAGTGGTTATTTTAAAAGAAGAAAATGTTAAGTATGACGAAAGGGGTAAAATGTCATGGGTCGTGTTTTTTGTGTTCCAAAATTTCTTTTGTTTTTAATTTTGAAATTTTATCGTAATTTTGAAATTAAAATTTTTATTGTGGATTGGTATTTTTGAATTAGAACTTGTTTTGTTGTAAAAATTGGATAATGTAAATACTTAGAATTGTTATTGGGACCAACAATTTTGGGTTGGTTCATTTCATCGAAATTTATTATAGTTATTATTATTATTATTGAAAGGTTGAACGTGACAAAACCGCTTCGATTGCGATTATATATAAAAAATTATGTTGGTATCCTTGCGTGACAGTGACAAAAAGTAAAGTTATGGTTTAAGGTTATGAAGAATATTTGATGTCAGTGGCGTGTCGCGTTTTATATCCACGGGCTTACTATTTATTACCGTCGAAGGGTTTTTCTGTTTAATATAAAATATGTTGGTATCATTACGTCAAAGTGACAACAGATAAGAAACCGTTTAAGGTTATGACTATGGAGGTTAGAGGTAAGGAGGACAATCTCATATGGCTGTTTTATTCTAAAAGTGGCCACTGAAAAGCACTAAATAAGGTTTCAGAAAACGGCCAGAATGGCGCTGGCGTACCGAGAGGGTATGGTTTGAACTATGGAAGGTAGATGACTCTATATTGCATTAGCTGAGAATTAAACTTGAATAATAAATATAAACTCCTCGCTTGACATAAAAAGTTTCATTTATCAAGATTGTGTAAAAAGTAATAAATTAAAATACTACAAAATTGTTTATAAAAGTTTAATAAAATATAAATTGAACATTTTTATTAATCTTTCAAACCCTGGCCTGGAAAAAAGACAATGACGGCGATATGTTCCATAGTTCAAAAACCATACCCTCTTGGTACACCAGCGCCATTCTGGACACTTTCTGAAACGTTAATTACTACTATTTGAAGGACACTTTTTGTACACAGAGATTGTCCTCCTTATCTCTACCCTCCATAGTTATGACGAATATTTGGTCAGTGGCGCGTCTCGTTTATTTTATCCGTGGGCTTTTAATTTAATTAAAATTTTATATTTTTAATTCAACATTTAAAGATCAAATATTAACCAAAATTGTAATGTCTTCTTAATTTATCAATAAACTACATTTTTACAAATTACACTTACATTTAATTTATGTATACTTCTATAAAAGCAAAGAAGATTCTAGAAGATCAAAAGTTATCAGTTTTACCGTTCCATGTTTTAAAGTTTTATCTTATTTTATTATTATTCTCACAAGTTAATAATTTATATTTAGATTATATATAAAAAAAAATTATATTGGTATCATTGCATCGAATTGACACGTAAAGTTTTGATTTAAAGTTGTAATTTATGAAAGCCCGTCGGTATCAGTGGCGTGACTTTATTTTATTCGCGGGCTTACCATTTATTTTCGTCGTAGGGTTCTTGTGGTTAATATAAAATATGTTGGTATCGTTGTTCTAAAAGTGACAGGAGGTTCAATTTACGATTTAAGGTTATGAAGTAGATTTGGTCAGTGGCGCGTAGCGTTTATTTTATCCGCGGGTTTTCAAGTTAATAAATTTTATTATTCAATTGGTATTGTTGTTAAAAGTGACAGGAGGTTCAATTTACGGTTTAAGGTTATGAAGTACATTTGGTCAGTGGCGCGTAGCGTTTATTTTATCCGTGGGTTTTCAATTTAATAAATTTTATTTTTCAATTCAACACTTAAAGATCAAATATTAACCAAAATTGTAATGTCTTCTTAATTTATTTAATTTACTTCTTAATTCTTAATTTACCATAAACTTCAATAATTACCAACTATTGAAATTTATTTAACTTGTTCTATATTTTAAAGTTTTATCTTATTATTATTTTCACAAGTTAATAATTTATATTTAGATTATATATAAAAAAAATTATATTGGTATCATTGCTTCAAATTGACACGTAAAGTTTTGATTTAAGGTTATAATTTATGAAGGCTGGTCGGTATCAGTGGCGTGTGTTGCTTTTTATATCCACGGGCTTACTATTTATTATCGTCGAAGGGTTTTTGTGGTTAAAATAAAATAAGTTGGTATCGTTGCGTTAAACTGACAGTCATTAAACCGACTGACACAAATTTTCGGTTTAAGGTTATGAAGTAGGTCAGTGGCGCGTCCCGTTTATTTTATCCGCGGGAAGTGTATTCAATTGTTTGTCTTAATACATTATTGTTAAACCATCTGGCACTAACAAACAATGTCGTCTGGTCTCACATTTTAAAATAATTTTATATCTGGGATCTCCTCGTGTAGCAATTAAGGACCAACCGAATTGGTTTACAAAAATGTATATAAATATTTTACAAAATATAGAGTTTTTAAAATTTAGCGTTGCTTAATTGGAAAAACACGAAAACTTACACTCCAAACAATTCCGGTTGCTATTTACAATTTAAAACTTAATCCTAAATAATTATAAAACTAAATAACGATGAACGCAGATAAAATAACAAAATGGAACGGTAACGAAAGACGAAGAATTAACGCACACTCGACAACATCTTTTGACAATTTCGATTATACGAATGTTAAATTGGGTCGAATAATTTTTATAAATTTGTTCCGTCTTTGGATAGAAATTTCCCGTTTCGAAAACTCGAAAGTTTCTAATATATACCTCCATTTTACATTTCGCTAGGACCCCACCGTAAGGAAGAGTTATAAATTTCGTCTTAACACTTGCCGAAGATCCTTTCGTGCTCATCTTCTTGGGTCATTTGTGTTTGCAAACACGACAAACAACAAAAGGTGTCCTCAAACGCCGCAAGGTACGCTTTCGGCAGCTGCCGAGGACGGTTCTTCGGCAAAATATGTTAAATTTCGAAATTTCAATTGTTTCAATTTTTATCTCGATTATATTCGCGAAAAAAAAGCGAAAAGTCGATTTGACATTTTTCGAAAATCCGTCCGATTCGGCCGGAAAACGACGATTTTGGTTTTGGGCAAAACTGGCCGGGATTCGAAACGAAAATTTTCGAGTTTGGACGTTTCGTCGTTTGGTCGGTGAACGGAGCGGTTTTTAAAAAAATTCGTAAGGAGCAAATCTGAAGCCGCTCGCACGGCCCACCTCACGGCCTAAATACTTTTTCGAATTTTTGCACGGTTCGTGCGCCATCCGCGTCCAAAGGTCAAATTTTGAAATTTTTTTATTTCGGCCGTGGCGGTCTCATTTGTGAACCGATTGTAAATTTTAAAAGGTCTTCGGGTGGACACGGCGGGTCGCCACAATTTCGGTATGCTCTGTATTTTTCACAACTAAAGCGGTAAAGTCGCAAATCGCAATCGAAATTTAAAATAAAAGTTTCGAAGGGTATGGCCTTGATTTCTTTTGGAGCAAAAAAATTTGCGAAAATTTACAAATTTAACGACGGAAACGAATTGTCCCGATACGTGGCAGCATTTTGGATCGAAAATTTTTCGTAAATTTATTTCGTCTTTGGGTCGAAATTTCGCTTCAAAGATTTAAATTTTTTAAAATGTGCCCCATTTTTACCTTCAAATAACGACCCGCGTCGAGGAGGAGGGCGGCGGTTAAAATTTTCGACTCGACGCTTCTCGTCGACCATCTGGGATATCTTTTTCGGCAATTGCGTCAAACACCGTCGAGTTCTTTCGAAAAGCTAGGCCCGTTTCCCGGCCAAATGGCTTTCCTTAATTTTTAAAAACTCGTTAGTTCTTAATTTTGAAACGGTAATTTTCGCAAAAAAAGAGGAAAGTGTTCCCAGCTTGCCACCCTCCATGTCAGAGGAAAATTTAAGTCGAAAAAGTGAAAAAAAAAAGTTCGGATCGGTCCAAAAATGAAAATCGGTCACCCATCCAAGTACTAACCGCAACTGGAGCCGTCCGATCGCACGTGCACGTCAAAAGCGTTTGTGCCACGATCGCATTATTAAAAATTGTGTAATTTTAAGCTATATTACAAAATGCATTTCTTACGTTTCCACGTTTAGAAGGATATAATTGATAGCAGTTGGCGAAAAGACGGTTTTATTGCGTCTTCGGAGGACGCTCTTTACGCAGGAGTAGAGTAAAAATTCGAAATTAAGGAAAATTTTGCAGCCCTCAAAAAATTATTTACCACCGATTTCTTTCTTTGCGCACACAATTGGGGGGTAAATTTTCCTTCGCCCCCATCGTGTCGGGTACCTATCGACGCGCAAGACTTTAAAGAAGCTATAGATTGCCGTTCCGGCGCCCTGCGGTGTCGCTGCGGGCGAGCGCGAAAAAGAAAAGTTAAATATATCAAACACGTCAAACGTAATCGCATTTTGGGCGCGCGGATTTCCTCCTTTGCGCGCTCAATTTGGGGGTAAATTTTTGCTTGCGCCCCCTTTGGCGGGTACCGTTCTACTCGTGAGACCGCGAGGAAGCTATAGGTCGCGCTTCGCGCTCTCCCTCGACGCTCTCCGCACGCCACGAAGCGCAAAACCAAGTGAAACGTCAAAATTTTGTAAAACGTCAAAATTAAATAATTTCCGACATGTTTTTGGAATCTAGTTCCGACCGGACTCGCATTCCGTCTCACCCGTTAGGCGTGCTTAAGAAAAGGATGCGACATGGTCAAATATATGGCCAAATATATCCGACAAAAGTGTTGAGCTAAAGTATGCGACGTGTAAATTAAGGGTAAACCAGAAGAAAGTGTGAATAGTGCGTTTAGTAGATTTGCAAATTTCGATGGGAAGTTTCTCTTAATTCTTAATCCACTCGGTGCAAATGTTTGGTTAGGTGTGCGAATGGCGTTTGGTACGAAAAAGCTAGGCGGTTCCATCGTTTTTACGTCGTGTTTATTGTTTTATGGGGCGAAACGGCTCGCTTCGATGTGCCACAATGGCCAACAAATCTTTGCGGCCAAATAATGAGGCATCACCGCAAGCTTATTATTGCAAGTTGCCATTGCGAGAGGTTATACGATGGTGCGATTTAGTTTGGGAACACGACCGACGTGTCTTTAGAAGTTTGCAGGCGGTCACGGTGAGAGCGGTTGTTCGATATTCGCTCACCCGATAAATAATTCTACTCTACGTTTTAGGTAAAAGTCGAGTCGTTGCAGAGTGCGATACGGCGATGTTCTCCGATTACACATTTTATGACGTCCAGATGATCGAGGGAAGATTTAATAAAGATTACGATTACAGTTTTAGCTCCACCACGACCCAAACATTTTGTTATCGGTCAATGTGAAGTACTTTTCGAAATGTGTTTGATTGTCGAGTAATTTTACACGAAGCAAAGTGGTACCGCCGCCACGGCGGATCGAGACAAGTGCAAGTGGTAAATTATAAAAATGCCATTGTAGATGTCAGACGACAATAACGATCCAACAAACCAACACACCCAACTAATGACAAATTCGTGCAATTCAAATGGTTTTTCGTCGGTGTGAGTTCCAGCCGATGTCTTCGAAGGCGATTTATGTAATTTTTGAAATTCTGTATAATCTTTAGTATAATTTATTTCGAATATCGATCCGAGAGATTGCTCTAATTTTGTACATTGATAAAAGATACACGTTACAGAATGGTTATGACAAATCTCGAGAAGGTCGAGAGGATATTTCTCGAATGAATTTTTACGTCGACTTTAATATTATGTAATTCTGTTTATTTATATTATATTAAAATGTCCAATGCACTGTGCACCATCCGGTCCCGTACTACAAGAAATACGAAATTACTTTTCATCTTTGTTATCTACTATCGCATAATAATTATAATGTTAATTGTAATTCTTAATATTGCTTCGAGTATGTGTTTACATTATTACTGTATTGTTGGCTTGAATTGTTATTGTCATAAAAGAGCGATTTGTTTTGCTTAGGATTTCCCGATTGGGTTCTAATTGGGCTCTTATAGGGATTTCCTTATTGGGCAGGCCTCCTTGGGGCCCTATGAGGTCCAGATGTATACTCTGGGCGATCCCAAAATAATTTCTAGTCGGGGCTGTTATATCATTGTTCTTTTCTTCCATTTCTTTATTATTTTTCCTTAAACTGTCATTTTTGTCCATTATATTGCAGTCTCTTTTATGTTGGTATAATCTTTGTTTTGTCTGGCCAATGTATGATGAGTGGAACACGTTTTCGAAAATAAAATAAATAGATTCCTAATGACATTAAAAAAGAGTGAACATTTGGAGGAGGGAGAATACAAGAAGTTAATTAGACATAATTCAGTATCTCCAAAAATATATGGATTAAGAAAGACCCATAAAAAAGAATTGAGTTTAAGACCAGTGGTTTCTTGTATTAAGTCACCCACATATAACATTGCGTCCTACATTAGCAAAATATTACGAGAGGTGATGTCTACATCGATATATAATGTAAAAAACTGGAGAGTTAGTAGAGTTTTTGCAAGAGAAAAAATTACCTCCTAATTATAGATTGATATCGTTTGATGTGGTGTCTCTTTTTCCTAGTGTCCCTAAAGAAATGGTAATAGATAGCATTCAAAGGAGATGGAATTACATTAGGGGTTATACAGATTTATGCAAGGCAGACTTCTTAAATATGGTAAAAATGTGTTTTGAATACAGTTATTTTTCTTATGATGAAAAGTTATATGAACAAGTAGATGGTTTATCGATGGGAAACCCGAGTAGCCCAGGTTTTGCAAATTTGATTATGGAAACACTTGTAGAAAGGGTTTTAGACGAGATAGGGTTTGAGGTAACATTCTTTAAACTGTATGTTGATGATTCTCTTACAGCGGTACCGCAGGGAAAAGAAGATGAAGTGTTGAATGTTTTTAACTCATATCACCCCAATCTGAAGTTCACCATGGAGGTGAGAGGGAGAGAAGTATTCCATTCCTAGACGTGATGATAAAAAGAAAATCCGATGGAGGTATGACCATAAATTGGTACAGAAAACCAGCAAACTCGAACCGTTTGATTAGCTATAAGTCCTATCACCATAGTTACATAAAGATAGGTTTGGTAACGGGAATGATAAAAAAGATGATGAAACTTAGCCATCCCGACTTTCTTAAGGAAAATAAGAAAACGATATATGAAATTCTTGCAAAAAATGGTTACCCGGAATGGTTCGTCAGCATCCAGTCAGCATCCATATCAGGCGACAGTGATAATAGACCGTATTTTAGGTTCCCCTACGTGAGAGGTTTAACTGAGAGAATTCAGGATGCTTTGCGAGAATACTGTAGATTGGGCATATACAGCGTGCATACTAACTATGACCTGCTAACACGTTTAAAAGATAAAGTAAAGAAAGAAGACAAGTCGGAATTGATATATGAAATCCCGTGTTCGGGTTGTGACTCATCATACATTGGCCAGACAAAACAAAGATTAAAACAAAGATTATACCAACATAAAAGAGACTGCAATATAATGGACAAAAATGACAGTTTAAGGAAAAATAATAAAGAAATGGAAGAAAAGAACAATGATATAACAGCGCTGATGGTCCACCATAAAAGCACGGGTCACAGTTTCAATTTCGACGAGGTGAAAATACTAGACTTTTATTTATTTATTTATAACAAGAATACATCCTAATCAGCAGAGCTGGTATAAGGATTAAAATTTACATTAAAATATTATTTACAAAAATTTTTAGTATTTATTTTATTGTTTTGGCTTGTTGAATATGAATTGGTACCTGGTTGAATTCTCGTAGTGCATTATGTTCAGTAGTTCTTTTTCCCAAATTTGTTCTGGCTGTAGTAATATCGTAATCATTTTTATTCCTTGTGTTGTGTTGATGAATTTTGTTTCTTCTTTTTAATTTTACACAGTTTTTTATTAAATTATTTTGAATTTTAAAGATAAACTTCATTTTTTCAATATAAATAAGTTCCTTGATATTAAATACATTAAAATTTTTATATAAATTTTCTGTTGGCGTGAGCCAATTCAAATTAAGAACTAATTTCAAAGCTTTATTTTGTTGGCGTTGTAATTTTGCGATATTACTGGATTGGTGCGTCCAAGCTGATATATGTACAGTATAAGTATTGTGATTTTATAAATGCATGGTAAATCATATTTCTATATTTAGTACTTATTACATTACCGCATCTACTCATAACTCCTATTAATGGCGTATTTTTTTGTATAACCCAATTTGTTTGTTGTTGACCAGTCAGTTTATCATCCACAATGATTCCTAAATATTTTATATTTGAAACTCTCAGCAAACACTCGTTTTGTATTTTTAAAGATATTGTAGGTGATTTCTTGTTTTTTTGAGAAAATATCATAAATTTAGTTTTTGATTTGTTAATTGTTAGTTTATTATGAACTGTCCAGTTGTAATACTTTTGTAAGTCTTCATTAACTCGGTTTTCAATATCGTGATCATTCTTTCCATGGTATAGTAATACCGTATCGTCTGCAAAGGTAAAATAAGTGGCTAGCAATCCTGCTAAACGAAAACTGTCAACATACAGGAGGTACATTAATGGGCCTAAAACTGTACCTTGTGGAATTCCCATTAAAACATATTCAAGGGTACTTTTTTCTTCGTTAACATAAACATATTGAGTTCTTTCATAAAATAAAGATTGAATAAATTTAATGTTTTTTTCAGTAAATCCCATGTTACGTAATTTATTAAAAAGAATATTATGATTAACTGTATCAAATGCTTTTTTTTAATCAATAAATACGGCCACTACATAATCCCCTTGGTCCAATTTTTGATTTATAAAATCTAAAAATGTGTTAATTGCAGTCTGCGTGCCACTATTTTGCTGGAATCCAAATTGGTATTGATTGAGACCTCCATTAATTTCAATATGCTTAATTATTTTTGCTTTAAAAACTTTCTCTATAATTTTAGAAAACACACTTGTAATAGAAATTGGCCTATAATTACCGCAGTCGTTTTTTTCTCCTGATTTATATATTGGAATCACTTTTGCTATTTTTAATATTTTCGAAAATGTACCTTTATTGTAAGCTGTATTTATTAATTTAGTTAACTATTGAAATATAGTACCTACATAATAATATAAGAATTGTTAAATAATAATTTTAATATTGAATTAAGCAATTTTTTATTTGTAATATTCTAGTTTTGTTTAAACAAGATAATACAAATTTAAATTAACAATTATCAAATTACGAACACTTAATTAACATAATTAAACAACATAATAAAATGAACTTAAAATAATAACAACTAATAAAGTAATAACAACTAATAAAGTAATAACAACTAATAAAATAATAACAACTAATAAAATAATAACAATTAATAAAGTAATAACTAATAAAATAATAACTACAAATAAAAAATTTCGTCAAACTCGGCCAGATTTCCAAAAGTTCCTAATATACTGGCGGCATTACCCCTCTGAATTTCCAAGCCTATGCGTTGAATGAAGAACGACTTGGCACGACGGTCACCGGATTTTTCAATTAAAATTTTACCAATTTCATCGGCAAATTTTTTTGAGTCCGATGACCATGTACCTAGAGTTTCCACCGCAAAGCCTAAAAATTCGTAGTGGTCACGCAGACTAGCATATTTCTTAAGTTTTAAATTTTGAGCAGTCAGAGCTGCTGCTCCTGCCGACTTAGAAGACGACTTGAGGTGACATGAAGCTAGTGTGTCCACGCACGTAGCATCCCACACAAGTGCTTTCCCTCGGCACCACGGCACCAAAGTCATACCATCCGGACGCTTTCCGTCGTCGCGTGACATGCCTGGCGGCTCCAATACAGCAGGGATATTACTAGATGTTAGAGATCTTTTAATAATGTTATTGAGGCCGTTGTGTCTCGAGAATCGCCCGGCACTTTTCTGGCACGATAAGCCATGAATTCCGCGTGCACTCACAACTTGACCACAAACACATATATGTGACTGGCAAATGTTGGCACCCAATCTTAAAGCAAGACAGATACGAAGAACGGTCTTGTCTAAAAGAGTACCAAGATTAGGTGATGGAAATGCTTGAAGCCATGCTCCAGCTTCGAATTGCGATGTCGCTAGAATTCGTGCGCGATCAATTTCGGAGCTCTTTTCTAAAATATTTGCATGAATGTTTTTCAAGTGTGGGTTATCCCAACTACTCTGCAAATTCGGGGAAGCAGGTAAGTTTACATTTGGACATAATGTTCTCCAAGCCTGCACAGCTTCATCCATATAGTTGATCTCAAAGACATTGAGAAGTGTCGGAGAAAGAATTTTACCGATGAGATCATAACTACCATGAGACGAAGATAGAAAGGCGGGCAGAGCTATGTCAGAGACACGGCGAATACCTATTCCACCAAACTTAATTGGAAGGCTAGCAAGTTGCCACAAGTCATCGTTATCTAAATTCACATTAATAATTTTTTCTATACCATTTCTAATACATTTGTTCATCTCATATAACAGTGGTTTTTCCTTCCAAATAAGACTACATCTTAAAAAATATGTTAGGCGTGGAATGAGGAAACAATGGCGTAAAAAATAAAATGCTGCGTGTGGTTGAATATTTTGCAGTCGTTCAATGAAAAATTGTATTTTATTAATTTTCTCTTCAAAAAGAGATTTCATTGATTCCTCAAATATAGGAGCACCCAAAAGAAAAAGATTATCATGGGAAACAATACGAAATCCCGGAATAGTATTATTTAGATGAGAGATAATGTCGTTTTGTTTTGTTTTGGACAATGATGGAAAGAAAAACACTTCACATTTGGTCGGATTGATGTTTAAACCTATTTCATCAAATTTTTGTATTAAAAAATCCAAATCCTTTAGAACTTCATCGGATTTTCCTCCTAACGTTCCATCGTCGAGGTACCAAATATTTAATCTCGATTTTATTAACCTTACTATAGGGTTAATAGTAAGGCTGAACAAAGCAGGGCCCATAGGGTCGCCTTGCTGACACCCTACTGCAGAAGAAATAGTATGATTCCCTCTTAAAAGTATTGAGGGGCTTGAATAATTTTGAAAAATATATGGATATGCAACAGGAATTTCGGTTTTAACTGAGTCTAAAATTGAGTCACGATCTAAAGAGTTAAATGCATTACTAGCATCCACTTTTAAAATAATTTCAGCTTCACTGTCATTTTGAATATACGTCCTGACCGAATGAACCGCAGCTTCACAACCACATTTACACCAAATCCCAATTGTACTGGACATAGTTTATCTACAAGGGAATCTTTTAAAGACTTGCATAAAATTTTTGAAGTTATTCGACGAAATGTACAACCAATGGCAATTGGTCTGATGCCATCTTCTTTTTTTTTGAGTGCGATTAAATTTGCTCCATATAAATAAGGAATGAATTCTTTATTTATTTTTCCATCAAGCATTAGATTTGATAGTTTTACTAGAGCTTGAAGCAATTTTGTTGCCGACTCACCGTTTGACGATGAAAGCATATCTTTTAGGTGCTGTGGTGAAATACCATCCATACCACCAGCAGATCCATTAGGAAATGACTTGACGGCTTCTAAAACATCATTTTCAGTTATATTTATTTTGGGCAAAATTTCAGATGGATCATCGCGTAGAGTAAGAGGGCGTAATGGAAGCGGGTGTTTATCTCGTAAACATTCGATTAACTCTTCGCTATCGGAGGCTATGGTATCTGAAGATAAGAGGCGAACGGTTCCACGAATGTCACCGTCGTATAATTTCAATTCCGCTTTTTAAAATATTGACGTATTATAATTTGTAAAATTTGAATCTAAAATATTCGGTAATTTATAATGAGTTACATTATGCTTAATTTTTGTTGTTAAGGATATTTTTTTACTCCTATCTTTCTCGTTGGTCACATGCAGTACTGAATAAGAGAAATAAAACAATTCCTGCCAGTTGTTAATGTTGTTACTTGATACACAACTTTCAATTATCTTGGTCAATTTTCTGGAAACCGATTCACGAGCTCCACGAGGTATTCTCCTAACTATTGCTTTTGAAATTCGGTACTTTTTCAATCTCTCTAAAAAAGTGATTTCCTCTTCATTAATACAAGAATCGTTACCCAAAACAGGCTCGTTTAAAATCGAGTTCCTTGAAAATTCGCCATGTACACGGGTAATATGTGTTTTCAAACGCTTGAAACCAGATTTTGCACAGTGTGGGCAAGTTGACAGTGTACTTTCTGCTGCGACAAATGATGGTCCAGAATCTTGTGAATATGATATTGGACCCGGGTTCAGTTCTATATCTCCAGATAAAATAATCAACCAAGAGAAAAATTTTGCATAATTGTTAATAATTGATTTATATCGTGATCCATTTTTAAACTGATCATTGAAAGTTGATGTTGCCACACAGCCGCTAAAAGATATTCGAAAGCTGGGCTTCAAAATATTGAATTCATTGAATTCTTCCAAAAGACAACACAACAAAATTAATGTAGCACAAACGAAAACCTGATTATTTAAACACAATAGATAATTAAACCAATAATTTATAAACTTAAATACGTTAAATAAATCAAAAATTAAAACTGGAAGTAATTTTTGACGTGACATTGACATTGCTAGATTATATGTAATATAATTAACTGGATATCAGTAACTGTTATAAGATCTGGTCCTGGTGAACTTGGTGTAAAGTTATCATAGTCCATTGGAGACCATTTAGTTTCTTCAAAATTTATATTGCTTTTTGCTAATTTGTTTGCTAGTTTCGCCCCAATTTCCGTATAAAACTTGTTAATAGCCGCAGCTATTTCCGAATTATTATTTGTTTTTTTGTTTTCGCATATGATTTCCTTGATTGTATCTTTTTTATTACTTTTTTTAGATTGATTGGAAAAATCGTTTTTTAATATTTTGTTAATTAAATCCCAAATTTTTTTTGGGCAACCATTGCAGTATTCATATACAATATCCCAAGAGACAGGCATATATTCGACAATTTTCCCGCTCTCTACACAAGTGATTTTTGTACCTAAAAAAACTGCCCAAAGCACGAAGTGCTCCGTTCCAAAGTTTACAATATAATATTTTGTTCTTCCTTTTTTAAAAGCGTTCTTATTATTTCAGTAATATTATTTCTTACCATATTTTACGCAAAATATAATTTGTGTAAGGTTTTGTAAATTCAATTCAGTAATTCAGTAAATAAATAAACTGCATTTTTCTATTATTAATTTAATAATTGACTGTTTTGATATAGGATGACACTAAGCACCCAGGCATCTGTTCAAATTGTTTTGCGAAACTAATTTTTGGTAATGAATTATGAATATACAAAATATCGTCACTCTCTGACGCAATACCTCCAATCACCAGCACACCAAATTTTGTCCGGAGATACGTTGACATAATGTTCATTTTTGTTTTCTATTGTGGTAGCCTTAACGGGTGACGGTAAACTGCACGAACGACTTAAAATAACGGTAAAACAAAATGGTAAACTGCACTCCGAGCAAAACAGAGAAATTTTAATCCCTGTAGTAAACTGCACTCTAAATTCGTGCAGTTTACCATTAGCAGGTAGTGTCGAGGTGCGTAAGCCGCACCCGTCGTAATCCCAAAATTTGTTAGGAAAATTGCCTAACTATAAACAAAACTTTAAATAAAATCAAAAATTAACCCTGCCGTAAGCAGGGCCGTAGTTAGCCTAGATTGCAAAATGCCAAAAATTAACCAATATGTAGATATGTAGTTCTATTGACGGTGTGTGCGTTCTGATATAGTCTTAGTGTTGGCAGGCAGACGCGATTGTGACATAGCCGGGTGTACATCGGGTGTATTACGCAACATTATGCAATTATTATTATTAATAGCTTTCACATTCCTAAGCGGAATTTTGCTGTTTCTATATTGAAACTTTACATATCCGTTTATTGGGGTGGATAAGTCCCTTTATATCTACATTACAATTTCAAAGTCTTATATCTGTTTTCGCTTCCATCACAATTCTTCTCCAATTATTCCTGTCTCTGGCTTTCTCCCTCCAGTTTCCCACTTCCATCGTCTTCAGATCGTCTGTCACCTGGTCCCACCATCTTATTTTGGGTCTTCCTCTTCCTCTCTCTTCCATGGGTCTCCACTGCACTATCTGCCTCACTACCTCGTTCTCTTCTCTTCTCATTACGTGTCCCAGCCATCTTATTCTGTTCGATTTAATTATCTTCACCACGTCCTCGTTATTCATCGCATCTAGTCTTTCACTATTCATCAAGGTTCTTGTTTCATCTTCATTAACTTTTTTTCTACCCAACACAGTTCTCAATACTTTACGTTCAAATATTCTTAACTCTTCTTCTTGTTTTTTAGATAAGGACACAACTTCCGACGCATACGTTACAACTGGTCTTATTAATGTTTTATAAATTTTAATTTTTGTTGATCTTGACATATGTTTATCTCTCAGCAAGTGCCTATTAGCGCAATAAGCCCTATTACCAGCTATTATTCTTCTTTTTGTCTCTTCCGTTCTCTCGCCATTGTCATTTACTTGCACTCCGAGGTAGTTGAAACTTCTTACTTCTTCGTACTCTTTACCATCCACTTTTAAAAAACCTACATTTTTCTTTTTTCCACTTTGGCATTTCATGTATTTTGCCTTACTTTGATTTATTATTAAACCCATTTTTTGCGCCGTATCATTAATTCTTCTAAGACTTTCTATTAATTTGCTTTTCGTTCTCGCTATCAAAACCACATCATCCGCATAGGCTACAGCTTGTATATCTCTATTTATTATCGTACCCTTGTTATCAATGCTTCTCAATATCTTCTCTAAGACCAAGTTAAACAGTGTTGCAGACATCGCGTCTCCCTGTCTTACTCCACTATTTATCTCAAAATTACTTGTCTCTCCTTCTGATGTTTTAACGCATGCCATCGTTTCTTTAAGTGTCATGTTTGTCAAACTTATCAATTTCTTTGGAATTTTCATTTCCGTCATTGTCCTTATTAGCTCATATCTCTTTACTTTGTCAAAAGCCTGCTGATAATCAATGAATAACAAATGTGTGTCTATTCCAAATTCCACACTTCTTTCCATTATTTGTTTCAAAATAAATATGGCATCCACTGTCGATTTTCCTTCTGTGAATCCGCACTGATAATCGCCTATCACTTCACTTGTGTACTTTTTCAGTTTTTTATTTATAAGCGTGGACATTACTTTATAGGTTGTGTTCAGCAGAGTGATTCCTCTATAATTGCTGCATACTTCTGGGTCTCCTTTCTTTTTTATCGTTATTATAATTCCCTCTTTCCATCTTTGAGGCATCTTCTCTTCCCTCCACACCTGCTTCACCAACTCATAAACTCTTACATGCAATGCTTCTCCTCCATATTTAACCAGTTCTGAATTTATTCCATCTTTCCCTGGCGATTTTCCGTTTCTCAGTTTATGTATGATTTCTACTACTTCTTCGTAAGACGGTTCTTCTACTTCTTGATGTTCTTCGGTTATCTCTATGTCCTGGGGTTCTTCTTTTTCGTGTGGTATATTTAGCAACTTTTGGAAATGCTCTACCCATATCTTCTTTATCTCTTCTGTATCATTTTCTAATTGGCCATCTGCATTCTTTATTCCTCTCGTCATCACTTCGTGTCCCATTTTTTGTTTTTTTATCCTTTCATAAAACTGTCGTACATTGTTATATCTGTTACTTTCTTCCAGTTCTGCCATAATTTTTTTTATCCATAAATTCTTTTTCATTTTATACATTTTACTTGCTTTGCTGCATTCTTCCTTATAATTTTTTAAGTCATCACTTGTATTTGAGCTCATCCACTTTAGTCTTGCTTCTCTCTTGCGTCTGTTAACCTCTGCGCATTCATTATCGAACCATTCTGATCGTGTTCTCCTTTCTTCGTATCCCATCGTTTGTTCAGCGCTTTTTTTCAAACTGTAAGTAATTATGTCAATTTGTTGGTCCATGATGCTACTTCTTTCTTTATTTTCAATTTCTTGCTTTACCATGTCTTCATAATGTTTTCTTGTTAGGCTATCATAAAGTTTTGCTGTTGCTATTCTTTTATTTCCCTTGTTGTTTTTTCTGTTTGCTACTGCCTTTTGCTGAAGTTCTCCCATTACCAAGTAATGATCTGTGTCAGCATTTGCCCCTCTATACGATCTCACGTCTTTGACCAAGGATTTCTACTTTCTCGAGATCAATATATGGTTACCATATACCATATACCATCAATTTGATTACCATCGCCACTGTTTCCGCCCGGCCACACCCAAGTTATTTTGTGTATCTTTTTGTGTATAAATCTAGTGCTACTGATGTCCATATCTATCGCTGTCGCCAGATTGCATAATCTATTTCCATTATCGTTCGTTGTTTCATGTATCGTTTGTTTTCCTGCTACTTCCGCGATGTGAGCCTCTTTTCCTATTTGCGCATTGAAATCACCTAATATTAATAAGGTGTCGCTTTTGGAAGTTGTTTCGCATATATTTTCTATCTTGCTATAGAACTCTTCTTTTATTATATCACTGTCATCCTCCGTTGGCGCATATGCGTTGATAATTGATATGTTCGATGGTTCTGATTTTATCCTTATGTATGCCAATCTTCCACTAATTGGTTTAAACTGTAATATATTTTTACGTAGTTTTGCTGACACTACAAAACCTGTGCCTCTTTTTCCTTGTTTTTCCTCACCTGAGTATAGCATCGAAAAATTCTCCTTAACAACTTCTCCTTGTCCCCCCCATCTAATCTCCTGAAGTGCAGTCACATCTGCTTTGTATCTCATTAATTCCTCCGCTACTTCTCTCATTTTTCCTGGTCTTAGCAGTGTTCTTACATTCCATGTCGGAATTTTAATTATTTTATTTCTCTTATCATGCCTTTTCTTTTTTTTATCTTACTCCTTTTTTTAACCGCCTTATCCGTTTCGATTATTCCTGTTCCATGTCCCATTCGTGTCTTTCTCCCAGCTATCTTTCCTGGCGTATCCGTCTGGGAAGATTCAGATACTCCGTCCCCCACCTGCTTTAGTTTTTTGGATGTAGGTCTTGATCAGTGCTTAACCTTAGGGCATTGTCTTTTTTGTCCCATATATACATTTTGTTTTTCTTAAACATCTTCTGGTATCCCACCTTTACCTTATCTCCACTTTTCATTTCATTTTTGGCTATAGCCCATATTTGATTTTGTATTGCTTTTTCTTTGTTAGTCAAGTCATTTTCGATGTAAGTGTTTGTACCTTTTAACTTGTTCTTATTTTCCATTATCATTCTCTTTTGTCCAAAGTCCTTCAGTTTTGCAACGATCACTTGTTTTTCTGTTATTCTTCCCACTTTAAAAGCATCTACTACCTCAATCCTTGTTTGCATTTTACTATTTAAAAATTTTTCTATCTTTTCAGGGGTTACTTGTCCGTCAATGGCTAGGTTTTTTATAATTATGTTATCTCTCTTTTTTTCTTTTTCATATTTCTCCAATTGATCCTCCAAAGCTGCCATTCTTTCGTCTTGCTTACCAGCCTTCACTGTTAATTCTTCAATAACTTGTTCCATTTCACGTACCTTGTCATTCCAGTTTTTTTCGATCGTTTCAAGTTTTTCTTTTATTTCGTTACTTTCTCTTTTACTATCCTCGAAACCATCGTTTACCATTTTTGCCAAGCCTGTTATCATCTCCTTCAAATCTTCCATGTTTTCTTCTCGTTTTTTTTCTTTTACTTCGACTCCTCTAATTGGTGATTTGGGTGTTATCTTACTTCTTTGGAACACCTCTTCCTCTTTACTCGTATCTAGTTCTTCTCTTCTCCTTTTGAAGTGATCCCTTATTGATGGTACACTATTAGATCTGTCGCGGTTGTATTTTCCTTTATTCATTTACCCTTGTGCGGTTGCACTTAGGCAACCAATCCCGCTTTCGATTTGTATTACGTTTATTCCTGTTATTCTGTCCAATTTTAGTTTATTACGATTTTCCAATATAATAGCGACAATACGAAAATCCGGGTCAACCCCTAGGAGACTCTCGAATTACTATTACTACACCAAAAACAAATTTTTACCACTTAACCTACAATACCTCAAGCCGTTTGGTTTTTCATCAAAACTTTCTTTTCCGTTGTATTTGTGGTTTCCCCACAATTTCACAAATTTACTAACCGCTTCTGTTCCTAATCACGTCCTTTTCCTGATTCCAGTATCCTATTATACCTCCAAAAACCAAATTATTATTTCACTGTTCATAAATACAACACAGGACCGCACTCAGCCAATATCATTCTTCCGCAGAAATATGATATGTTAAAATTTTGGTCTCAAAATTATAAGTATAAACCTGATGCATCTTGGTTAAATAAATTGAAGGATGATTCAACTACATTTGAATGGCAAGAAAGTAATCTAATAACATTAGAAGAACTAACCGACACGACACCATAAAAAATTCTTCTAATTGGAGATCACCAGGAATAGATGGTATCCAAAACTATTGGCTGAAAGCTTTTAAATCTATTCATGTGCCACTACTTTTTTGGATTAACGAAGCTTTAAATGATCCCTCAATTGTTCCAGATTTTTTGTGTACTGGAATAACATATATGCTTTTTAAAAATGGAGATCCTCTAGAACCAAAAAATTACAGACCAATTACCTGCTTACCAACTATATATAAAATTTTTACTTCTGTTTTAGCATCCAAAATTGAAAGTCATTGTAGTACAAACAAAATCTTGGCTATTGAACAAAATGGTTGTAAAAAAAAATCGCAAGGATGTCGGGATTTACTTATAGTTGACTCAGTAATTACCAGAGTAGCAAAAAATAATAATATAAACCTGCATATGTGTTACATCGATTACAAAAAGCATATGATTCTGTTCCTCATAATTGGCTTCTAGAAATCTTAAAAATTTACAAAATAGACACTAAATTTATAAAATTTATATATATTATCTTTGATGATGTCGAAATGGAATACCCACATTATGAACGATGGAACTAGGATGGATCCGATTAAAATCAAACGAGGCATTTTTCAAGGCGATTCTTTGAGTCCACTATGGTTCTGCTTAGCTATGAATCCACTCTCTTCATTACTAAATGATTCAACTGCAGGTTTTAAGCTCAATTTTAGAAATAATTGCACCATTACTCATTTGCTCTACATGGATGATTTAAAACTGTATTCTAGAAACGCCGATCAACTTAATAACTTAATCGAGATTACTCAAGTGTTTAGTGCCGATATTTGCATAGAATTCGGTTTTGAAAAATGTGCAAAAATTGACGTTTTCAAAGGAACTCCAATCGTAAACATTAAAATATTAAACGAAATTCCACAATTACTTCCCCATAAATTTTATAAATATTTGGGATTGAAACAATATTTTGTTTTGGATCACACTTTACTCAAAAAAGAATTTAAAGAAATAGCATTTATGCAACCTAGATGTAAAAAGACACTTTTACGTCGTGTTGCATACAAGATTTTTTCTAATTCTGTGCAAAATGGGCTTTCTTAAAACAAAATTTTTTGAATTAGCAATAACTCGACAACGGAGCTAAATATCGAAAAACTGAGCAAAAAACTTTCGCCCCTCGCCTCCTACTCACCCCCTTGTGAATTATCGGTTGGAAAGCATATGCAAAAATTCAGATCGATCGCGCGTAAAATTATTTACCCTACTAATAATATCAAGTTTACGTTGACAGTTCAAATACCTGCACAAAATAAATTATATTAATCTAGAAGTTTTAAAACATCAGTTGCTACAACAATATGTATAAACAACAAGCAATTTTTTATTTCGGGTAAATAGTTTTGCACGAGGTAATGGTAATAAAATAAGTGGTTCTGAAGATTCTGATATTGAAAATGATGCCAATTTCGCAATTTTAACTTTATTGCCAGACAAATCTAAGCAAGTATACGAATTTGCATATAAACGCTTCAAAACATGATGTGATTCAAAAAACGTCAAAACAGTAGTGGAAAAGGTACTTCTTGCTTATTTTGCAAACAAAGCAAAGGTTTATAAACCTTCCACTTTGTGGAGTACGTATTCAATGTTAAGAACAACAATTTCAATGAAAAATAATGTTGATATTAGCAAATTTACAAATCTAATTGCCTTTTTGAAGAGGCAAGCGGAAGGATATCGTCCTAAAAAATCAAAAGTACTGACAAAAGAAGATTTCAATAATTTTTTATTAAACGCCGATAACCAAATATATTTAGCTTTAAAGGTAAGTTTGTTAGTAGCAAGTGTTAAGAATTTATCTTCATAATTTATTTTTTGTTTATAGGTAGTCTTGATTATTGGATTATCCGGTGGCTGCCGTAAGGACGAACTTGTTAAAATGCTCACAGATCATGTTGTTTTGGCTCGTTTTTCAAAATTTGTATTCCTGATACAAAAACAAAACATCCAAGAACATTCACAATAACAGAAGGCAATATTGACGGGTTAAATTTAGTTGAAATTGTTAGAAAATATGTATCTCTTCGACCGAACCAAGCAAATTCTCGTTTTTTTTGGGATATAGAAACGGAAAATGTACGAGACAACCTATTGGGATTAACACAATTGGTACTATGCCTAAAAAAATTGCAATTTTTTTAAATTTGCCTAATTCTGACCAATATACTGGTCACTGTTTTCGTCGATCTTCGGCTTCCTTATTGGCTAATTCTGGAGCGGATTTATTAACATTAAAGCGACATGGGGGATGGAAATCTTCTACCGTTGCCGAGGGTTATATTGAAGATTCCATAGAAAACAAGAAACGAATTTCTACTAAAATTTTAGGCGAAAATGTGAAAACAAACAATAACACTTCGATGCAACCGGCGAATTCCAGAAGAATATCACCCTCGCCATTGATATCTGCGATGGAAAATAATGAAACAAATATTACTAACACTTCGATGCCACCGGCGAATTCCAGAAGAATATCACCCGCGCCATCGATATCTGCGCTGGAAAATAATCATGGAAATATGAAATTTGTAAATTGTGTTGTAAATATTTATAATTAAAAATTCAGTTAACTTATATTGTGATATTATTTTCATTAATGAATTCATGAATTATCGGTAGGAAAGTACGATATATGCAAAAATTCAGATTTATCGCGTCCAAAATTCTTCTGTCAAACTATGTTTTATTAACAGTGACATTACTGTAGTAACCATTTTATCACTAGTTATAAAAAGAACAACTTTTTAAAACTCGAATGACTTTCAAAATGTAGCCATTTTGCAACAGAATTAGAAAAAATATATTGCTAAATTGAAATTACTTTTAAAATCTAAACTAAATGCTAGAAATTTGATGTTAGCAATTAATACATGGGCAGTACCGGTCATAGCTTACTCCTTTGGTATTCTTAAATGGTCAAATACAGATTTAAATGCACTAGATACTCTTACCAGAAAAATGCTATTCAAATATAAAAACTTACATCCCAGATCTGCTGTAGAAAGATTATATATAAAAAGAAAAAAAGGAGGGAGAGGATTATTAAACCTACTTAATTTGTGTAAAGCCCAAACAAATTCACTACGCGAATATTTTTATTCATTAACTAACCCTTTAATACAAACTATAATCAATTTGGACAAACATTTCTCTGGACTTGATCTTAAAAATAAAAACTTAAATTGTGATCAAAATTTAGATCTTGAAATAAATTTGAAAATTAAAGTTTTGCATGGCAAACATGCTACAATTTTGGATTCTGTAGGAAAAGAAAAGGATATGTTGGTACTATAGATAAAACAAGGACGATTGTATGCAGAAACGGAAGGTTTTATGTATGCAATTCAAGATGGTGTAATTGCCACCAGAAATTATATGAAACATATTATGAATAAAATTGATGTCATAGATGTATGCCGTAAATGCAAATTACTTAACGAAACTATTGAACACATCATAGCCGGTTGTTCAGAATTAGCGCCCACTGAATATCTTCATAGACATAATCTGGTTTGCAAGATACTACACCAACAGATTGCACTTAAATTCGGTCTGATGAACTATGTAAACCCATATTATAAGTACCTACATACCGGAACCTGTTTTGGAAAAAGAGGGAATATTACTCTATTGGGACAGACTGATATTAACCGATCGACACATCAACCATAATAGACCTGACATTGTCATAATAAATAAAGATGAAAAAAATGCAGTTATCATTGATGTGGCAGTGCCTTTGTCTAAAAATATATTATCAACAGAAAAAGAAAAAATACGGAAATATGAGGATTTGGCAATGGAAATGAAGGCTCTATGGAATTTAGAAAAAATCAAGATTGTACCCATTGTAATATCTGCTACAGGTGTAGTATCTTACAATTTAGAAAAATATTTATTAAATTTGTGTTTAACTTCAAAATTATTTGAAAACATGCAAAGAGCAACTATTTTGGGAACCTGTCGGATAGTTAGAAAATTTCTTAATCAAAATTAGCAAGACTTTATAATTTTTTTATTTTTTCAAATTTTATGTAGTATGTATAACAATAATGTAAATTATTAACCCTATTACCATATTATAAATTAACCCTATTACACTAATTAAAATGTTAGGTGGTTGGTATTGTTCCCCCACCCAAATGTAACACCACAATAAGTGAGAAATAAATATATATATTTCTGAAACAATAAGAACGTTTTTAAAAAAGGAAGAACGAAATATTATGTAATCTTTGGAACGGCGTTTGGAATGGAGCGTGGCACGTCGTTACCTTTACACACACAAGCTGGCCCGCGTGCTAGAACGCGATCCAGCACGCGGGCTAGGATTCTGTGTGTAAAGGCACCTTTTAGTTTTGTTTATATACATTTTTCTATTCCGTCGCGCTGCTTCCCAGATACAGTGACTTAAAAAAGTCACTGTAAAAATTTCACTAAAATTAACATTACACCACATTACACTAGGGAATTTTTTTAAATGTTTATAGAGACTTTTTTAAGTCACTGTATCTCATAAACGGCGCGACAAAATGGAAAAATGTATAGGAACAAAAATGTAGAGAACAAAATTTACAAGAAAAAATGCCTATTAATTTTTTTAAATTGAGTTCATCGATAGTAATTTGGTTATTTGTTTATAGGAAACCAACAAAGTAATATTTAGTTCTGTTTTCAACCAGTGAATTTAATAACGAAATTGATGTTGTTCCGGCTAGTTGGCTAATAGTAGCGCAAATGACACTTGCCCTTGCAAATTTATGCCTGGTCCATATGATCAGTCTAAATTGGAAGTAATTAATTCTATGATTACAAAATGCGAAAGTCCTTTACCTGACTGGCCTGATTACCCTGTTGAAATCCGTGGAAAGGCAGGTATGCCTTATACCATATAATAATATAAATCCAGAATCTTCATTATTACTATATGTTTATTTTACAGATAGTTACAAAGGGGCTGAAGAAAGATTGGAGGTTTTAAAATTGAAGCCTTATGCGTTCACGACCGACAACGAGGAGTCTGCAAAATTGCAAGCTTCAAAATATAAAAAATTATTAAAAATTAAAACAAATGCAAATCGCTGTAATGACTTAAAGAACAAGCTAAATTCGGCTACTTTAAAATTTAACAATTCACGCAAGATATTCATTATTCAATAAATTAATAAAATCGGTAATTTATCAAATTTTTTCTTTAGAATCGTCAGGGAAAAAAGAGTCCCCAAGCAGTGTTATTAATAAAATAGAGAAGAAAAAAAAATGACAAAGGTCAAAAATATGCTTATAAAAATATAAGTCCACGCCAAAATTTTTAGAATTTAACGAAGATGAAGATACGATACGAGTGAACCACTATCTATTCTTAATTCGTCCCGCGAAACAAGTGATTCTTCGCCAACAAATAGTGGATCAAAACAATTAAAAAGAAAAAAGACATTACCAAGGATTAATTTCAATAAAAGGCCGAAGCTTGATGTTACCAAAATTAGTACCAGCAGGGTAGAGATGAAATCTCCAGAACAACCGGGTTCAATCCCATCGTCATTAACAATTGATAAGCAGATTGAGAAAAAATCAAAAAGTATTGGTGGAGGTTAGTTTTAAATATTAAAATTAAAGAAATTGAAACGACAATAATTTGAGATCGACAAAAATAAAATTTTGGCTGACATTGAATATTATGTCTTATGGTTTTTATTTTACAGATTCATCGCATGATAGTGATTTTTTAATAGTATATTACGTGCCGAGGTGGAAAATGCTTCATTACAGCCGAGCGCTAAGTTAGTTGACTGAGGCGCGAAGCGCCGAAGTCAACTATAAGCGAGACGCTGCAAAGAAGCTTGACACCGAGGTATGTATACTATTTTATTCACAATCAGTTGATAAAAACAATTATATAAAATTTGTATTAAATTATACGCTGCTTTTCACTTTATTTCATTTCTGAAAATAAAAAAAATTGTTCATCAAGTTGCTATAAAAAATAAACATTTTTTGTCAAACAAAAAATTTATGTTGTGTTCAACTGGAAAATATTATATTCGCAAAGAATTTACAGATTTGTTTGGTGTTTTTTATGTTAGTGTTTAAATAATTGTTAATAACAATAAGTAAGATGTCCGATTTGAATTGTACGCCTCCCGAACTACGAGAAGCTGCGCAAAAAACGGTTGAAAATTTGTTACCGCAAAAAAGTAAATTCCGCTATGAAAAAGCGTGTTACTTTTAAAAATTGGTGTACTATTAAATCAGTGCAAAATATGAACTCTGAAAGTGCTTTACTAGCGTATTTTAGTGAAATGGCATAAAACAAAAAGTCATCAACGTTGTGGGCTACATATTCAATGCTGCGTACAACATTGAACGTTCGAGAAAATATCGACATAGCAAAATTTTCAAAATTGTTGTCTTACTTGAAAAGACAAAATGTTGGTTAGAAGCCAAAAAAATCAAGTGTATTCACTAAATCAAATATTGACAATTTTTTAAATAATGCACCAATCGAGTTTCTTCCTCAAAAGGTAAAACTTTAAATTTTTATATATATATTACGTGTGTATATTTATTTAAATATCTTAGGTTGCTGTCATAATTGGCATTTCCGGTGCTTGTCGAAGTGATGAACTATTTAAAATGAAAACCGATGATATACATTTTTTAGAAACTAAAGTTAGGGCCAATTTCATAATAAAAGTTAACCGGGCCTTTAAAGTTAAAAGGCGACTTAAAACGAAAATGAATTTCATAATCAATTTTAACGACGACTTAATAGTTAATGGAGCTTCAACTTAAGTCGTCCATTTTGGCGCATTAAATACTTAAGAGGCCTGTTAAACATAACCAACGTTTATTTGAAGTTTGTGTGCTATACTGCGTGTTTTAACCTAAAATGACACAAGCGCATTGATTTTGACGTTATTCCACAGACCTCTTAGTTAATATTTATTCATTCGTTCGTTCATTTAAAGGGTCCATGGGTTACATTTTATAGTTTTTAGTTCAATTATATCATCTGTAGTTCTAACAGCACAATTACTTAACAGTAGTTTTAAAATCATTATGAAACGCAATATTTTAACAGAGATTTTAAGTCTCTCGTTATACAAAGCGATCTTTTAGTTAAGCGGACATTAACGTTTTTATTATGAAATTGGCCCTTAGTGTAATAATTCCCGATACAAAAACCTACCATCCTAGGTCATTTATTGTTACCAACCCAGAATGGATTGGAAATATAAAGTATATAAATCTTCGCAAGAATATACAAAATAATCGATTATTTCTGCAGTGGAGATTTAATAAAATTACAAACCAGTCATTTGGACATAATTCCATTGCAGGATTTCCAAAAAAAATAGCTACGTTTTTAAATTTAGACAATGCCGATACATACGATTCGTCGTACATCAGCTACACTCCTGGCAAACACCGGAGAAGATGTTCTCCAATTAAAACGATTAGGAGGATGGAAGTCAAGTGCTGTAGCAGAAGGTTATGTAGAAAACTCGCTAGATAGCCAAGTAAAAATTTCACAACTGATATCGACTACAACTGATATCCTTGGACAAGGACAATCTTCAGCTTCGTGCCCATCAACTTCAACTTCTTATCCTTCAACGTCAACTTGTACATCAACTTCAACTTGTTCAGCGACTCCAACTTCTTGTCCATCAACTTCAACGCAACAGTTAAAATTTAACGAGCATGGAGTATCGCTTACGATTAATAGTTATAATCAGTCCAATGTGACAATTAATATAAATAATTATGATTCTAAGAAGAACACTGAGCTTTAATTATGTACTTGTTAAACATATTTGATACACTAATCGAGTTTCTCCTTCGAAATAAAACTTCCAATTTGTATAGTCTTCTTGTCTTCGAGATTTTCGTATCTGGGCGCGGGTTGGGAGTCCCTTTATGGAGCCACTTTAGGATTTCCCTATTGAGGCCAGAGTTGGTATGCCTTAACAGGACCTTTTGGGGATTTCCCTATTGATGCCAGGGTTGGGATGCCTTAACGGGACCTTTTTGGGATTTCCCTATTGAGGCCAGTGTTGGGATGCCTTAACGGGACCTTTTCGGGATATCCTTATTGAGGCCAGAATTGGGATGCCTTAACGGGACCTTTTTGGGATTTCCCTATTGAGGCCATAGTTGAGATGCCTTAACGGGACCCTTTTGGGATTTCCCTATCGGGACACCCCCTATTGGGCAACCCAATGGGGCCCCAATAGGTTTTTCGTTATAATTTCTAGTCGGGATGTAACTCGAAATATCGTTGTCAAATTTTTGACAACATAACTGAGTTGATTAATTCTATTCTTCAACACTTTCATGACCTAATAGAGACACTTAATTTAGAAAAATATGTTAGCCTAAGTCTATGGTTACATTGGATGCGTGTCGTACGATATTTTGGTCGTCCGTACACGTACGACTGTTTAAATAAAAACAAACGCTAGAAACTGCATAGGAGTGGTTATACTGGCGACGGGTTTTTGACGTCCGATATCCCATCAAAACAAACACGTTTGTATTTTTCAAGTGATCGTACGGGTACCTACGTACGACCAAAATATCGTACGACACGCATCCAATGTAACCATAGACTTATTCTTTAGCGTCAAAAATAAATTTCTACCTTACCCTAAGACCTTTAGACCTAAGACTAAAATATTTTCAAAATTCTAAATATTACATTAAACCTGAGCCATTCAATATATAGATGAGCATCATCTTCATCGAAAGAATCTATAGAACCAATTCATATAAAAAAAGCACAAGATCAAAAAGTGTCATTATGTGAAACTTTAAAATATTATCTGGAGTTACCTAATGTATTTAACACGATAATTCATTTCATAAAAAGGTAGGCATCGGCATCTTTAGATGTACTGCCAAGGTGAATTATGGACACAAATGCAGACAAAATTTCATAAAAGCAAAATAGTACTACCATACTTCGACGATTTTGAGTCTTGTAACCCATTAGGTAGCAAAGCGGAAATTGATCCCATTACTGGAAAATATTTTCGTATCGCAACTTTTCTATAGTTCTGATAGAATCGAATCGAAATATTTTCGATAAATTGATACAGGAATTAAAATTTTTTCAATTAAATAGAACAGAAATTACAGTAGATTCTAAGAAACTGAGTGCTTGTTCACAATGTACGCAAGACATAAGATGTACATAAGACTTAAAAATATAAATACAAAAACTTTAAACTTTAAAATCTTAAACTACATACATTATGTGGAATGTTTCTCTTCATATTATAACAAAACAACTCAAATACTATGAAAACTACGAAAGATGATACCTGCCTCATTGTTTTATTGTTCGTCGTAGGTCATACTATACAAGTAAATGATACAAATGATTGTACGAGTACCGTAACATGGGGATACTTTAAATCCTGGGTATACTTTGATCAAAGCTTTCTTTATATTTCTTAACCTCGCTAGAGACCATGTCTTTCATGCGCGAGCTATTTTTTTTCTACAAGGTGGTCCTTATCAGTACCGCTAGTCAGTTGTGTTTTGCAAGTGCCATAGTGGCTCGTAGCTCCGCCTCAGTTGTTTATTTTCATTTGTCTTGGGTTTTGTAGCATTTATTGTGTTAAGAAACTTCATGTCCAGAGCGGTGAGTTTTTAATTTTCGCTTTTGGTTCTACTTGTAATGTTTAAGGCATGTCTTTGAAAGTGTTATCTATAAATATTTAGTTTAAATTTAAATTAGTGTAATACTTGGTAACGATTTTAATTCATGGGGTAACTTTGATCAAGATCTGGGGTAACATTGATCGGCTGATCAGATTTACGATATTTTATTGATATAATATGTCTCATTTTAACCTGATCTTCTTTAGAAATTGCCACGCAAGCATAATCGATTAGCTGGCAGTCGACAAGACCGGAATTATACCTCCGAGAAGTTAGAAAAAGCGCTGCAAGTAGTGTTTGAAGGTTTGTGCACACTTCGCGAGGCTTCTAGTAAGTTTGGAATACCTTTTGGCACATTATACAACAAATAATACAAAAAAAAATGTGGTTTGCAGAAAATGGGTTTATACTTAATAACAGAAAAACAAATGCAGTGCTTTTCCACACCAAACAAAAATTGCAGACACCAAAAAAATGTAATATTATGAATGAAGAAGTGGAATATAAAAAAAGTGTGAGATTTTTGGGTCTAGAAGTAGATAAAAACCTAAATTGGAATGTGCATATTGCGAAAGTGGCTTCTAAATTAAACCAAGGCTGCTACGGACTGCGAGTGGTAAAAAAATACCTGAATGAGGCGTCATTGAGAACCATTTATTTTGCCAGTTTTGAGGCACTTGTTGGATTTAGTATTATGTTTTGGGGTAGTAGTTCCGATATGAATAAAATTTTTACAATACAGAAGAGAATAGTAAGGCTAATGTATGGAATGCAGTATTTGGCATCTTGTAGAGGCGTCTTTAAAGAAAAAAAGATACTAACTGTTCCCGGATTGTATATATATCGAGCATTGTTGTTTATGTTTAAAAATAGAGAAGTTTATTTTTCAGTCTGCAAACACCATAATTATCCTACACGTACTTTGGAGTTAATGTATCCGAGGCATAGGTTGACTGTGACCGAAAGAAATCCGCAATACATGTGTATTAAATTATACAACAAACTGCCAATTGAGCTTAAGAACATAACCGGGCTGATTGAATTTAAAGAGGAACTACATGAATTTTTATTGATGATTGAACCCTATTCTGTGCAAGAGTTTATGTTGTGGAAAAAAGAGTAGTTATCATTGTTTTCAAAGTTATTATTGTTGTGTTATGGTATTTTTTTTTGTATTTATGACAATGTTTCAATCAATTATGTACAAGCCTTTGTAACGTAGTTTCTTGAAATAAATTACATTATTATTATTATTATTATTATTATTAATATGAAGATAGAAATAGAAGCTTACCAGGCCGTCCAACGATTTTCAAAAAAGAAAAACTAGCCATCCTTCGATCAGCAGCCAAGTGTTTAGCTTGGGGTGTCCCTTTGTATCTTATGGACATAAGAATGATGGCCAAGTACTCTTTAGAAAAAAACAAGTAGGACGGTACCAAAGTTTAAAAACAATATTACTGGAGTTGACTGGACATACAGCCTTCTCGATAGGTATAAGGATTCGTTTGGACAAAAACTGGCTACCAATATAAAAAATCGAGAGCAGCAGTATCAAGAGAAACAAGAGAAAGACCTCCCAAGTTTAAATATGTTTAACAACGATGAGTCTAATTTATCAGATGACCCTGGAAAAGACAAGGAGTTTACAGACGTGGCGTAAAATATCTGGAAAAGGTTATGAACCACTCGAAAAGCTGTACAACAGTTACGATAATATGTGATTCATCAGACGGCACATTGTTACTGCCTTACGTTGTATTTCAGAGCTTTCACCTTTACGATTCGTGGAAGGAAAATGGTCTATGAGGACTTCCATTTTGTGACAAGTCATGTTGCAAGTTGGGAACAAGGCTCAATCGCACGGCAAGTAGATGGATTAGTGGCGCTATTTTCAGGGATTGGTTTAAAACCTCTTTTCTACCAGACGCCAAATGTTTAGACGGCCGGAATGCTTTAATTTATTTTTAAGGTTTGCCAAAAATAAGGCCTAAAATAATTTTCTTAATTTTTTGGATTATTTTAAAGCCGTAAGTCAAGTTTTTAATCCAAAATAGAAGGTTGATCAAAGTATCCCCAAGTCAAGTATAACTTTGATCACATGATTTTAATTTTTTTTCTCTGAAAGTATTAAATTTTAAGATCTCATATTTTCAGGATATGCAGGTGAAGAAAAACCGATATATCAGTTTTTTTTTGTTTTAACCAAATTTACAAATGTTTAAAATAAATTTTGATCAAAGTATCCCCATGTTACAGTACTTCGAAAAATTCAGATAGTGATTTGTAATTATTCAATTAATTAATATTTATTTTAAATACTAGTGCTTTTAATATGTAAATACCAATAAATAAAATATTTCGTTTTCACTTTAATAAATACTTTGTAATTACAAGTCTTATTAAACTACAAAATAAATTTATAATAAATTATAGGCAACAAACCGCCAAATATGTACTTGAAATCATTCATAAAAACATGCGAATGCCTAAAAATCCGATCCCTAGTCATAACCTAAAAATTATATTTAATTTGACTTTGACAGATAGAACGCAAAAAATTATGTGGTGGGGTTTAAAAGTTATTTATGTATTAAGGGCACAATCGATAGATTATTGCCCTGAAGGCAATTTTAAGCCCGACGCTTTAGCGGTACGTTTTATTTCATTTTATGAAATTTTATTTCATTTTGGTACTTGATACTTGAAGAGTTAAAATTCAAGAATTAAGTATTTTGGGAAAAAATGTTATGTCGTCGTTTTGTTTGTGCTATGAATTTATGGTGTGCCATGGTTCCTATGTAGGTTGTTGATATTGATATAATGCTCTCTTGTTTTATTGTAAACAAATTAATTTTTATTTGAAAATGGATAATATTGAGCAAGCTTATTCAAAAGAAATTTTGGATAACTTTGAGGTAACTCAGAAAAGATTAATTCCAACAAAATCAAAGGATTTGTACGAGAAGGAGTACGAAAAGTTTTGTGAGTGGCGATGTGCAAAAAATGTCAATAGTTGCGACGAAAAACTCGTTATGGTGTATTTATTTGAAATGGTAAGTAAATGTTTAACCGCTTAATTATTTGTATTTATTAACAATTTTCTTTTTGGTTAGTCATCTCTTTGGTGTATCTACTCGAAGCTTAAGAAAATGGTGAAGGTTAAGGAGAGCGTTGATTTATCGAAGTTTCTTTTACTTACGGAGTTTATGAAAAATAATTCTGTGGGCGATGAAGCTAAAAAATCATTGGTATTGGAACGAGATCACATTCAGCAATTCATGTTAAAGGCACCAGATATTACGTATTTGTTGATTAAGGTATGACAGTTCTAACTAATTGTTTAGTTTTTTATAATGTACAATGTTTGTAGGTTGTCACAATTTTTGGTATGTTTGGAGCTTGTCGACGCCAAGAGCTTCATGATTTACGTATTCAGGATGTAACATTTCAGGGAACTGTTTTGCTAGTGAAGATTCGTCAAACTAAAACTTACACGCCGAGACAATTTACGATTATTCCGAACGATGGTCCCGTAGATTACATTGCTTTGTACAACAAATATATTTGTTTACGGCCTAAACATTCCCAAACTAACAGTTTATTTTTATCCTATCGCTGTGGCAAATGGCCAGTGGGGAAGAACACACTAGGAAAAATGCCTAAAATGATTGCCGAATTCCTAAAATTACCGGTTGCAAATAAGTTTACTGGACATTGTTTTCGTAGAAGTGCTGCAACTATATTGGCTGAGAGCGGTGGTGACACAAGAACATTAAAGCAGTTGGGTGGATGGCGGCGATCGGATAAGGTAGCCGAGTCTTATGTAGAAAATTCATTACAGAACAAAATCAAAATCGCTCAAAGCATCTCTGGTGGAGCTTCGATAAACGTATCTCAAACATCAGTAAACCTGCCGCAAGAAAATGCAGAACATTTTAGCTTTGGAGGTGGTTCCCTTACCATATCAAATGCAAGCAATTGCGTATTTAATTTTAATAAATAATTTGTAGTATCCTTAAAGTTTAATATTAAAGTTCAAGATTTCCACATTTTGTTTTGATAGGTATTATATTGTTGACATTTAGCTCCTAATAAACAAGATTATGATTCCAAAATGAAATAAATATATGAAAAATACATTGATTTGATTAGGTATTCTCGTATTAATTCATACTCTCATTATTAATGGAGCAAGTATCATCTTTCATGGTTTTCATAATATTATTCAATACCATTTCTAATCTACATGTAAACCAACGTTTACCTCACAGGAACTGTTCAACACAGAAGTGGAAGAACAAGAGAACTTTGACGAGTGTGCATGGTATGAAAATTACAACGAAATGGAAGAAGAACCAGAAGAAGCGGAAAATTTTCATGTAGAAGCCTCACAAGACCCGCAACCGTAGATTTAAATTCAATCTGCTCCAAACCCAAACTACCGTTCTTTTATTTGCCACAATTAAATTTAAAAATTTTAATAGATTCAGGAGCAACGGATTCAATAATAAATACCGAAGTTGCTTTAAAATTTAGAAATCACTTCTATTCAGAACCTTTTATAATTTCAAGTTTAAATAACCAAATCACATCAAACCAAAATTTGTACTACCCGATATTTTCAGAATTTGGAATAAATGAACCCCTAAAACTTAGAATTATAGATTGGCACAAAAAATTTGACGCTCTCATCGGTACTAAAGATCTACAGAAATTTGAAGCAAACTTAAACTACAAAACAAAAACGCTAACGTTAGGTAACATTGAAATACCTTTTTTTTTAGAATTTAACAATGCACAAGTAAACTTAAAAACGACCAACAAATTATGCCTTGACATTCCGGTAACAATCGATGAAGGTGAAGTCCTTATACCCAGTACAAAAATCAATGAAAATATCGAAATACCAGAATGCATTGCAATAGCAAAGAAAGGCATCTGTAAAATACCGAATCCAACGGAAGGAGAAGAAATTAACTTTAATGATCGATGACTACATCGATTCTGGGAACTATCACACAGAATATTTTGATATTAAAGATCCCGAAATGCACACGACGATTAAATCATTTCCCAAAGTTCACGAACTTATTCGAACCAAACACCTGAACAACGAAGAAAAGAAAGAAAATATTCAACTATGTGTAAAATATCGCGATGTATTTTATTACGAAAATACTGACCTGAGTTTTACAAATCACGTCAAGCACGATCTTTACAAAATCTTTCAGGCATCCAAGATCTATGCAGATCGAAATTCAAAATCAAATACAAAAACTACTGAACAACAAAATAATTAGACCATCGATTTCGCCCTACAGCTCACCGGTTTGGATCGTACCAAAAAAGATGGACGCTAGCAACCAAAGAAAATATCGAATGGTTATAGATTATAGAAAGTTAAACGAAAACACAGTTGAAGATAAATATCCTTTACCTCGAATTGAAGAAATCTTAGACAATCTTGGAAAATGTGTTTACTTCACCACATTGGATCTGGCTCATCATCAAATTTCCATCAAGTTTCCATCAAATTGAAATGGACCCCAAGTCAATTGAGAAAACAGCATTTACTGTGAACAATGGTCACTATGAGTACTTAAGAATGCCTTTCGGTTTGAAGAATGCTCCAGCCTCATTCCAGCGAATGATGGACCATGTCCTCAAAGATTATTTATATAAATTTTGTTTTATTTATATGGACGACGTGGTAATATTCTCCAAATCACTACACGATCATCTAATTCATATTAAACAAATATTCCAACGATTAAGAGAAGTGAACCTTAAAATACAGCTAGACAAGTCCGAATTCCTGTGTAAGGAAGTCGCATTCTTAGGACATGTCATCACTCCTGAAGGAATAAAACCAAACCCTTCTAAAATCACAGCTATACAAAAATATCCGATACCTAAAACAACGAAAGAAATTAAATCATTTTTAGGCCTCGTAGGCCTAAGATTTATTTCAAACTTTGCTAAAATAGCTTCACCCATGACAAAATATCTTAGAAAGGACACAAAAATAGACGTAAACAACACCGATTATCAAGAATCCTTTAATTTATGCAAAGAATTGTTGACCATCGCACCCATATTAACGTACCCAGATTTCAAGAAACCCTTTACGTTGACCACAGATGCTTCCAATGTAGCAATCGGAGCCGTGCTCAGCCAAAAAAACCCATAGGATACTATTCCAGAACACTTAACTCTGCGGAAAAGAATTATAGCACAATCGAAAAGGCATTTTTAGCCATAATGGATGGGACGAAACATTTCAGACCATACCTTTACGGAAGGAGATTCAAAATTGAGACTGACCACAATCCTTTAGTCTGGCTACATAAAATTAAAGAACCTTATGCGCTCCTGGTAAGATGGAAATTGAAATTAGAAGAATTTGCTTTCGAAGTAATCTACCGGAAAGGAAAAGAAAATGTAGTAGCCAACGCATTAGGCCGTATTTATAAAAACAAACCATTTCCTTCAAAGGTAAAGGTAAAAGTAAGAGGTAGTGCTCACAAGCAGAAGGTTAAAGGTAAAGGTTTTGCTTTATTTCCTATTCATAATCTTTTGCTTTTCTTTGCAAGCAAATCCTCACAAAAAAAGTAAAAGGTAGGCATACGCGAGCGCCGCCTACCAAGATAGCCCAAATCTTTCTAGTCTATGTACATAGACGCTTGTGACAGTTGTACTTCTTGTATTCAAAGTTTTGAAGATCGCAAGTGACGAAGAGGTGTCAGACGATCATTTCGAGTCACCAGCCACCGATGATGAGCAATCTGAATGTAAATTTATTGCCCAAGGGATAACACGATACCCGGAAATATTGGAAAAATCTCAACTCCCCGCGAAAAAAGCGAAAAAACAAGCGGCTATTGAGAAAGTTTTCACCGAGTATGGACAGTTGTACGGAAAAGAAATGACCGCACAAAGACTAATGAAAAAGGTAGGCAATATGAAGACAAGATTAAAGAAGAAAACCGACAAAACCAAAACGGGTAATAAGCTCATTCCCCCGTTGCGACAATGGGAAGTGATAATGATGGAAGCGATGGATGTGGATATAAACCCTACTCTAAATCCCAGGAAGCAAATAAAAGTACCACAGAAATTTGTATAATGTATTGTTTATATATGATTATTTTTTTTACGATTTACGTTTATTTTTTTTACAGGTGGCCTAGAAATAGGACCATCATTGCAGTTTAACGATAATGCCGCAGTCCAACGTACACCACAAGCAACAGTTGTCGCGGTCCAACGAACATTACAACCTACATGAAAAATTGGCAAACTTAACGCGACAGCAACTGAAGAAGTAGTCATAGCACACGAAACCGAGGAAACGAAGAAGCTAACTACAAGTCAACTTCAACGATTAGTGCTACTGGAACAACTCAAAGTTGCTCGTCTCCAGCAAGAATATTTCAGTGCCAAATTGAAGAATCGAGTCCTTCCTCCCGCTCAAAATTTTTACATCAAAAATGAGAACACTTTTGAAATATTGCAACCGCCGCAAAATATTGCAAATTTTGCAACTTTTGAAACCGCCGTTTCAACTGTCCAAAAGCGTGTTCTATAATCATTCTCTTTCTTTAATAGTCGATTAAAGTCAGCCTGGGGTGCGTCTTCCACGACGGAAAAGGGTGTCATTAAACAGGGCATTATGCCATAGCCACTGTCCCCCAACAATACCGTATTCGTCGTCCGCCGCATGACTTCATGAACAGAAGAATTTTTCCAAATTCGACTGTCATGTACTGAACCGGGCCACCGTGCATCGATATTCATGAAAACGTAATTTTGATCACATATGGCTTGAACATTAAGACTCGCAAAATTTTTCCGGTTTACGTATTCATCCCCAAATAGCCGCGGCTTTTCAATTTTAACGTGCGTGCAGTCGACAACTCCTATTGCTGTCGGGAATCTCATTTTTACTGCCCATTTGACTTTGGCTTCCATAATCTCATTTTCGGTCGATGGGAACTTGATCCACTCAATCGCTTTGTCTATAATAAGACCGAGAGTGGTATTGACAATTCTAGAGACTGTAGGCTGTGAACATCCTAGTTCTTCACCGATACCACTCTGGAAACCCGGATCTGCCATGTACCGCAAGAACACTTTCATTTTTTGTACTGGCGAAAGCGCACCTCCCCTGGTTTCCAGATTTCCGCCAATGAAGTAGTCGGCTAACCACTGCACGTTTCTTTCGTTAAACCGAAATAAGGTTCGGAAGTCGCACTCACGTAGACTTTGTCTTTCTTTATACACTTTTCGTGTGCGTATGTTTACCATATCCGCCATGGAAAATTAAAATTTAACAAAAGCGCTAAAACTAAACACCCTTGCTCAACAATTACATTAAATAAATCATTAATACTTGTTAGAAAAGCTTCTCGGGACTAGATGCATATTTTTGAAGCAAGTCCTTCAATTTTAAAGCAAATGGTACATTTTATGAATTTCAAAAAAGTGAAACCTTATCCTTTGGAGTAAAACCTTTTGCTTTTAGCTTTAATCTCTTCCTTCTTTTTTTAATGAATAAAATGTGAAGTAAATGCTTTGATTTCTGCAAGTAAAAGCAAATTCTTTTTCTTATAAATACGGCCTAATTGTCACGTATCGAAATTAACAACAAAGAAATCGACGAATTATCAATAGTACCTCAACTGGAAGAACCCCCTAACATAGAAGAGTTAGACGAGATCATGAATGATTCAAGTCGAGACGACTTCTCAGAATACGAACAAGTTCTTAACGAATTGGAAAACACTGCACATTCTGTAAGTAATAATGATGACGGCAAAATAATTCCCATATCAGAACTCCCTGTTAACAACTTTAGTAACCGACTCATTATTCTTTATGGATAAAACTTTGACATACGCCTGAAACGACCATTTAAGAAAAACCATTACGTTACCTTTATTCGAAAAGAAAACGTCAGAGAAGATTTATCTCGAATGATAAAAGAAATTGTTCGACAAAATATTACATACGGCACTTACTGTCACGAACAAAAAATACGAGACGACCTCGTAGATTTATGTAAAACCTACATGAACAACTCAGCAAAATTTGTAATCTGCAACCAATATCATACGGACGTATTAAACGAAGAAGACCAAAAAGATAAAATAGCAAAATACCATGATGAAACGCACACCGGCATAATCGAAACATACAATCAATTAAAATCAAAATATTTCTGGCCCAACATGAAACAAATGATTACTAACATAATCAACAAATGTGAACTATGCCTTCAGTCTAAATACGAAAGAAACCCATAAAATTTAAAATTACAAGGCCCTTTGCTAGCAAAAAAACCCTTTAATACCATTTTTATTGATACCTTCTCGTTTCAAAACTGCAAATTTCTAACTATCATCGACTCATTCTCCAGATATGCCCAATCATATTTTGTCAAAGACGGAACTGGTCTAACAATACTAAATAAACTACGTCATTATTTCGCACATCACAATTACCCAGAACGCATCGTCTGCGACCAAGGAAAAGAATTCTTTAACAAAACATTCAAAGAATATTACCAATTACACAAAATCGAATTACATTTCACCACTATAAATAATCCAAATTCAAATTCCCCAGTTGAAAGATTACATTCAACCCTATTAGAAAAACTCAGAATACTTAAGATAAAAGAACCTAAAGAAACCCCACAAAATCAAATGATACCAGCTACCTTAATATACAATCAATCAATTCACTCTTCTACCGGATTCTCACCTTTCTCTATCTTATACGGCCCATACGAACATGAAATCGACTTCTCTTTAGACTTGACCATATACGAAGAATATAACAACAAAAGAAAAAACGAATTAATGCCATTCATTGATCAAATTTACCATAAAAATAAAAACAAAGAAGACAAAATTCTGGATAATAGAAATAAAAACAAGGAAAATCCTCCACAAATCGATACAGATGTTGTGTTTATTCGAAAAAATAAACCAAGTAAAACGGACCCCTTATATGATTAAATACATATTTTAAATAAATCAGACGCAGTAGTCGAAGGAAAATCTGTTAAAGGAAAAATAACTAACTCACATATTAGAAAAGTCAAACGACTAAGAAAATCAATTTCTTTGCAGGATCCTAATGAGCCTGGGCCTAGTACGACCCGTGTTCCCACTGCAAGTCACTCCGATACAGAGTAGCGGATACTTTAGCGAAGAATTGGGTACAGTAAAAATACATTCTTACTATCACAAATTTTATTTTTACTTTAACTTCACACAATGAGAAATCGGTCTAAGACAATTAATAGCAAACAGTATCATTTTAGGGCATAAAATAAAATACCGCTATACCGCTTAACAAGACGTCGATATGATCAATTACGACTAGAAACTTTAGCAACTGAAAATACATTAGAAAAATTGGTGCACTTCAAACAAAAACGTGGTTTAATTAACTTTCTCGGAAAAACTATCAAATTTATAACAGGAAATCTAGATGATGATGATCTTTCAAATATTAACAAAAACCTAGAAATCTTGTTCTCTAATGAAAAAAATCTCTAAAATATGAGAGATCACCTCTTTCGCTGACCATATCACAACTCGTTACGAAAATGATTTGAGAAAACTAAGCAAATTTCAAACCGATGCAATAAATGCCTTTAGATCCCTAACGGAATTAGTTAATGTAAATCAATTACTAGATTTAGAATTGCACAACATTCAAAATTATCACGAAACAATAAAAACATTAGAAAGAACAATAAATTTAGCCAAATTAGAAATTCCCAACATTGAATTAATAACCTTTTCAGAATTAAAAGAAATCTACAATCTTTTAATCAAAATTTATTCAAAAGACAATTTTTTATTTCTAGATGATACGCATTTATTTGAAATACTGGATTTATCAAAGTTTACTCTAATAATTACAAGTAACACAGTAGTAATGATGTTAAAAATACCTATCCTAAATCCAACACCTTACACATTAGCAAAAATCTTTCCCATTCCAAATTTACATTCTCAAATTTTGATACCGCCAACTCCATACCACCTGAAAAAGAACGAAGAAGAAAAATGGTTACGAGATTGCACGCATGGAATAAATCAAACAGTCTGCTACGACCCCGCTATCACGGAATTCAAATAACAAAAATGTCGTATAGCCCAAGTTGAAGGCATACACAACGTCTATGCAATATTGTCAACGGGAATAATAACCAGCTTCAATCCACCACAAGAGATAATAGAAAATTGCAACTATCAAATAAATAAATACACGCTGAAGCGTGTACCAACTTCGTACAATCAAAATGTGATGTCATAATCCAGGATCAAAACATCAACCGGAAATTTATTAACTTTTCAATTGAAATACCCAAAACTCATCAAGGAAAACTAAAGGAATCATACGAAATTCAACTTAAAACAGAACACCTTGGAAATCTAGAACAACTGAAAAAGGACCTGAAGGAGATTGAAGAAAGACCACCTACAATCCGACCGTTCATAAAACTGAATATTTTTCTAAGGCACTGTAAATGTCAAATTTATCGAGACACATGTGGGTCACGAGGATGAGCTAAGAACAAAGCGATTGTCAAACAAAGAACAAAAAATAATAGTAGAACATTTGAAAGATGGTGTGACAAAAGAGAGGATTTTACAAGATGCTAGGAAGATTAAAAACCAGAAATTGGAGCGAATCAATTTGATTAAAAGAGGAGATTTAGATAATTTAATGCGAAAATTCAATATTGACAAGAAAAGAGATGCAGATGATATGGTAGCTACACTTCTAAAAATTGAAGAATGGAATAAGGAAGGAAGAAATCATGATTTTCTAGTAAAAAAAATCGGTATGTTTTTTTTCAAATTTCGCCAAACTGACCTTTTAATTTGTTTTAATTAAGGAATGTTTGACAAGAATTACAAAGTTATTTAAATTAAATTTTTTATAGCAAAATTATTAGTATTATGTGGTGGTGGCGGTGAAGGAAATAATTCTACTTTAATTTTTAAGGTGAAAGTCATACTGAATTAAGATTAGAAGATTTTGCCGTAGCATTTATGAACAGCGATATGGAGGAAAAACTAAAGAAATTTAAAAGATTAATATGTATTGATGGAACTCATGCAACAAATCGACATAACTGGGACTTAACAACTGTTTTAATAAAAGATGAAAAAATATGGGTTTCCCTACTGCATTTTTACTTTCGAATAGATTAGACCAGGTGATTCAAAGGGTATTTTTTAGGGCTTTAAAATCCAAGTTACAAGATGATGTAGAAGCAGAGTTTATAATGAGCGATGATGATTCAAAATATTATAATGCATGGACCGAAGTTATGAAATCTGACAAGAAACCGAGAAGATTACATAAAGAACGGGAATATTCAAAGAAGATCAAAAATAAAGAAACAGGAAAATAAATTAGAAATGAAGAAAGAAATGAGAAGAATTTTAAAAGAAACCAATGTAAACAATTTTATTAATTTGAAAGACAACTATTTTAAACATCTAGAAGAGGAAGAGGAGTTCGAATTTTTAAAATATTTACAAAAGTAAGTGATTGTCTTTTCAAAATTAGAGAGTATGTATAATATTATGTTTTATTTTCAGCTATTATTTTCAGAGTGAAGAAAGAATTATGATGTGGGCTCATTGCTATCGAATTAATGCCGGTATGAATACAAATATGGCTATAGAAAGCTTAAACAAAGTCCTTATGCATAATAAAATGAATGGGAAACGTAATATTCGGTGAAGCAATTTGTATTTCAATAACATTTGCTTATTTTATACATTTTTAGAGTTGAAAAATTATTAGATTTATTAGAGGAGTTTGTTGACGAGAAAATGTGGAAGACAATTTTGAACACGGAAAGACCCAACGCAAATAATTATCAACATAAAACAACATTAAAGGCACATAAAATGGCAGAAGATAATACGATAAATTTTGTGGAACTCGTAGAATTTGGCAAGTATAAGGTAAAATTTCGATAGGTGAGAATTTTTATACTATATCTTATAAGGAATTGTGTAACGATGACTGCAGGAGAATGTATTGTGAAAAATGTAAAGTGTGTATATATAGATATGTGTGTGAATGTCCAGAATATTGTGTAAAAACTAATTTATGTACACATATACATGCAGTATCTCTCTATGAAAAAAGGAGAAGCGAATCTGTTTTAGGTTTTAGTAAAAGCTTAAATGAAGAGGAACTATTGCACATTGATGAACCTACAACCAGTAAAATTGCATTAGGAGGAATTGAATCAGTTTATAAACAATAAATCTGAAAATAGAAATGAGTCCAGCATAGACAATTGTAAAATAAAGGTGGTACCTCAGGTAATATTTGGTTTCAAATTTATTAAGAAAATAATCTTTTCAGATTATGAGAAATGAAATTATAAACACAGTACCATTATTGGATAACGAAGAAATTCTTAATCTCCATAAGTATTTGAAAAAAATACAAGAAGAAAAGATGGTAACAAGCAAGAAGAGAAAAATGGAAAAGCAAGGCTATTATCCAAAGAAAATGATAAATCAGAATGGTAAAAAGTGTTTTTTTTATTTTTGTTTGAATAATTAGTGATTTTTATGGTTTGAGTAGATGGTGCAAGATGAAGCAGCTTATAAATTAATATATTTATTTATTTGCAATATTTTGCTTACGGTGATGGATGGAGTTTAACCTTGTCCGTATTCTTTTTTATTTTTACATAGAATTTGACCTTTCATTTAAAGATTTAGTTTATATATTTACAGTAAATTGACTTCTTATTGTATTGTAAATTTTAAATGGTGACCGGATTTAACTTAATAAAACGCTATTTACTTGCTTGGCTTTATGTTCTTAATTTTCGTTATTTAGTTATTTATCAATCGATTCTTTTCGTTGTAATTGTTGTTGTGGTTGTTTTGGCCGCTTCAATAATTTTTGCCTGTTTGGTAGGCCTTCTGTTGTAAGTGACAGTTTTGATGGCTTTTTGAACTGTTTGCACAATTAAAAATTTTGAAATTTATTGATTTAGTTTATCGCTTGAGGTTTTTTTATAGTGTACATTTTAAATGGTGATTGGATTTAATTTAATAAAAGCATTTTACTTAGTTTTATGTTCTTAATTTTTGTTATTTGGCAATCGATTCTGAATTGTGAAATTAAAAATTCTGAAATTTATTGATTTAGTTTATCGCTTGAGGTTTTTTATGGTGTACATTTTAAATGGTGATTGGATTTAAATTTAATTTAATAAATGGATTTTACTTAGTTTTATGTTCTTAATTTTTGTTATTTGTCAATCGATTCTGATTTGTGCAATTAAAAATTCTGAAATTTATTTATTTAATTGCGTGAGTTTATATTGTTTTTTTTTTGTTACAAATTTTATTTTCTTCAATTTTGTTTATATACATTTTTTTATTTTGTCGCGCCGTTTCCGAGATTTAAAAAAGTACGACGCAAAAGAATTGGTATCTGTATCTCAGAAATGGTACAATGAAATGGAACAATGTATATAAACAAAAATGAAGGGAATGAAATTTACAACAAAAAATGTTTATACATTTTTCAATTTCGTGGACTTTTCCCGAGATACAGGTAACAAATTATTTGGTATCGTACAGAGACAGTTTTAAGTCGCTGTAACTCAGAAACTGCGCGACTTAATAAAAAAAATATAAAATCAAAATTGAATAGAATGAAATTTCAACAAAAATTGTCAGAGAAGTATTGTTGTAAAAGCGATTTTTATATGACAAAATAGATCTTCAAAAGGTACAATTTAAATTTATTGTTATTTATTTCCGTGATCCACTAGCTGTTCGTTAGATGTATAGTTTATTCACAAAATTATTCGGACGCTTCTATGTTAGTAATTGCTAATTACTCAATTACTATTTTATGTATCCTTCATTTAAGGCTTGCAAAGGGGATTTAATTTTGGAGCCATCTTTACCTGATGAAAGTCAAAGTAATAGTGACTCTTCAAGGGGCACCCCATTGCGTTTATCATTAGAAAACCCTATTACTATGGATTCTTCTGAAAATAGTAAACTTGCTAAATATTAATAAAACTTTAATACTACAAGCTAATTAAACTAATAAAAATCAATCAATATATTTTTGAGCTTTCAGCGACGTTTGTCGCTTTCATCAGAAAATTTATTATGAATGTTTTATGAATGAACAACATGTTGTTGATGTTTGAATGTTTAATGAATGAACAACATTCATAATAAATTTTCTGATGAAAGCGGGGCAAAACTTCCATGAAAGATCAAATATATATTGATTGATTTTTATTAGTTTAATTAGCTTATTGTGTTGAAGTTTTATTAATATTAAGTTTCACAAGTTAAAAATTTATATTATTAAACTTGCTAAATGCCGAAATATTTTAGACAATATTAATATTTTTCTTTATAATTTTGTTTAGAAGATCTTCAACTTGAATTACCCAAATCCACCGTTGATGTTCCTTTTTTGATAGATACCCCAAATAATGTAACGTCAGGTTATCTTTTCATATTACCCTCGCGGTTTCGAGAATACCGTAATTTTTCGGTATAAATGCCAATACCACAATATTACCGTGATTATTCCGAAATAATACGGTAATACTTTGGTTAAAAAGGCCAGTTTTTTTATGGTATTTTTGATGTATAAATACTATATTAATACGAGAAATTTACCGAAAAAATTCCAAACTTCAACCGAAAAAAAACAAATGATACACTGTAGAAATACCGGAATTTTTTTGAAGTATAGCGGTATTTTTACGATAATAATACTGATGATATACTGAAATTTTGCCGTTCTTAAACGGATATAATAAGATAATAGCAAAAATTCAATTACTTTTTCGTCATTACTGGATTCAAAGTTTTATCATAAAATATGTACAGTTTATAAAATTTTTAATTTAATTTTATTAATTCGCACCTTTTTCATGAAAGTCAAAGAATCATTGGGAATAATGTGTAGTGATTGTGAGACTTTTAAAGTTGTTAAAACTAAAAATAAAATGGCTAAATAATAAAATTACCTGTGAAAAATTTTTTATAACTCACAGCTACATTCAAATTCATGACTGCGTTCAGTCTTGCAATATTTCTTACCTCAATTAGTAATCTCAGGTGACTATGTCTCTGCTGCTGTTCTGATTATTAACAAAAACATTGAGAATAAATTTCCATGCTAAGCGCCTATTAAAGCTAGTATTGAGAAGAGATTCAATTTAATAGAAAATGATAAAAATTTATATCCGATGTTGTACTATTCAAATATTTTCTTTACTCACACTTTTTTATATTAATCCGTACAAATGAACTGAAAAGAAAATTCCATGAAAAACAATAACGGAAATTAAGGAATTTATTCTTCCATAATTATAAATGTAATTACAATTTTAAATATGAATGTGAGTATTACATGCAGTATAATATTTATACATGTAAGAAAATGATTAAAATTATAAATAATTACATAATATAAAAATATAACTTCTTAGAAAAAATTAAAAAGTGCTAATAAATCTAAAAACTTTTTCAAAGTATCCGAAATTTCAAAATCTTATAAATCAATCTAAAAAGTGAAAAATAAATTATAGTTAAAAAAACTAAAAAACACGCTTTTACAACTAAAAAATAAAAAATAAAACTGTAGTGATCAATTGAATAATTCATATTATTGAACAAAAAGCGTGGGGCGCTTGTAATAATAATAAATCAAATATAATAAACTATTGATAATATATTAACAATTAAAATCAAGCCCCCCACGCTTTATGTTCAACAATATGAATTGTTCAATTGATCACTATAGTTTTATTTTTAATTTTGTAGTTGTAAAAGCGTGTTTTTTAGTTTTTTTAACTATAATTTTTGATATTTTCATTCAGTCTGTTTCCCAACAATTTGCTAGAGTTACAATATAAGTTTCTCCTAAAGATTTCATGAGACATGCTGGTTTTATCTTAGAATCTTCTGGAACAAACACTAAATTTTTAGAATCTTTAACTCTGCTTATATGTCGTGTTTGAAATGCACTTCCTACTTTATTGTAAGTTAACATTAATAAACCACAAACAGTAGAATTTCCATTAGTAAACTTGACAATTGATTGTATAATTCCATAGTTATTATTTCCATCATTTATTATTGAATCGCAGAATTTAACGTTACTTTCCTCAATATGGCAATTATATTTTATTTTATTAAGAGTCATTTTCTTATAGCATGTCAAATTGTCGGGGGAATATCCTGCTTCAGTCAGTGCTTCAATTTCTTGAAGAGTTGGCGAGCGTTTTACTGATTTGCCCTGGCAATAGAATATTGATCGTGAATCTGTAATATCATCCGTAGCAGATATTTTAAGAAGCGTTTTAATGTAATTTCTTGTTTCAACAGATACACTTTTATCAAAAGACGATGTTATTATAAACTTTTCCATTAAAAAACGTGTCATTATTTGTTCTGCTCGGCAATGTGAACTCGTAAGTTTATCTAGTAACCTTTTATTCCAAGCTTCAAAAGTAAAAGCCGAGTATCCCCATGTCGGACCCCAGTTACGTGTGCATTGAACAATATGGTTGAGTGAGTGTATGTTGGAACTCATAGAGATAATCCCAAAATATTTTTGAAATAGTTGTAAATATTTTTTCAATAATTGTTCAGCACGTTCCAGGTTATTTATAGAAATTGAATCATTGTTCAGATAGTGCATTGCTTCAGATAAAAGAGCGATGTGATTCACGTATTTCTTATCCAAAACTTTCTTCAGAACAATTGGAGAGTAGTCCAGCCAGTTTCGCCATTCCGAGGCTTTCCACTCTTTGTAAGTACAAATAGACCTAGGTTTCCTTGATCGGCGAGAAGGAGGCTTAATAGATAATAAGCATTCATCGATTATTCTACATAAATTAGGGCTGCCTACATAATAAGGTGCATTTGTTTTTGTGAGCATTAGTGTTGTGTGTTGTTTTACAACGCCTAGGTATACAGCGTGCATTGATTCTATTATTACTCCTTTGCTTATATCAAACAACGGTAACGTTATAAGTGATGAAATTCCTTTTATTCCGTTAACAGGATGTCCGACTTCGCTAGCTTTGTACATGGTTGCCTCTATATCTGATTTTGTGCGCAAACTCATGGAATTTTGTTCGAAAGGAAATACAACTTTCTTATTCAACACAAATTTACCTTTAATATTACAATACAAACAACTGGAATAACCATTAAACTGTACAAAACGAGTTACGGCAGATCGAGCTGGAGCATCAAAGCAACACAGTGTAATAGTGATTTTCGATATCATCTCCACTCCATTAGGTAACTTCCAAGACACTCCATCTTGATACAATTGACGCAGCTCATTCATTAATGGTCGCATAAAATTATTCATTAATGGATGTTTCTTATCTACATAGACTGCTGCTAAAAGCATATACTTTTTCCTTAAATGAGGTGGAAGTTCGTTTATTTGCGCGTAAATTGGCCAGGCACTGGTATTAGATGAATTAGCAACTTGACATCCGTCAGTATTAAGCGTCAACGACAAATTGTACCAATCTTTTAAAATCCCAGATGAAATTAATTTTTTGTATTCACTTCCATCATAGATATCTTCCAAATTATTAGAATCAAGTTTCTGTCGTTGAAATCTATATTTTATTGCGTCAACAATACTTCCGACAGACAGTAGTTGTTGAATTTGAGATTTAATATTATAATACAAAAAATAACCTTCGGATGTATTCGATTTTTCAGGACCACATGCACCACAGCAGCACTGTTGTTTCAATTTGTTTAGAATACTTGATTTTTCTCCTAAAAAATCATCACATTCTTTACAATAAAAATATTTTTTTACTTGAGCATCATTACGACCTAAAGCTCTCCAAAAGGCTTGTTTAGTTGTTGGTAATTGTGTAATTCCATACGATATATTCATGTATCTAAATGTATGTAAAATAGCTTCATAACTCCAATGATGTCTCAGTGATAAAGCCACCACAGATAAAAGATGATCTTTCACAGTAGTATTCCTATTTTGAAATATAAGAATGTTAGAAGTTAAATTCATTGCAACATTAAATGAACCACAATTTTTCGTTTGAATACTATTATCAATTTCTTCGTTGACATTTTGAGTTTCATTATTTTTATTTCCAGAAATCTGATTTTCCTTATTGATTGAATCAGGATTATAATTATTACTATTTATTCTGTTATGAGTATTTTCAATATCTACTATTAACGATCTGTTACTGTCTTCCGAGTAATCGTTATTACTGTCATGAACGGTTTTATTATCAAAAATTTTCTTAATGATATTATCTAGACTTGAAGGTTGCCGACTACTTTCATTCCCGCTATCAAAATCACATTCCATCGGAGTAATGAACAATGTCGCTGGCTACAATCAAAAAAAAAAAATAGTTGATAAAAAATAACATTCAAAAGACTATAAATTTATCTTACCTGTTGTTCGAGATAATCATTAGGAATTTGAATATTCGGATAACATGAAAGAAAATTCAGATGATTTTTTATTTTCTTCAAATTGCGGCGGGAAACAGCTTTACAAGAGAAACTTTTATTCCGACGCTGTTTATTCATTATTCGATACTATGTCGACAAATAGAATTTTATCACACACTTCCTGAAAAAGTAATAATAATACTATAAAATTCACAAATCAATATATCAATATATATATATATATATAAAATTCACAAATCAATAAATATTCAACTATTTTGAATAAAAACTGTTTCAATTTGCTGCTTTTTTTTTATAGATGGAATATTTGTAAATTTATAAACCTCACATTCACAATTATTATTTGAACAAATAAGTCTGTTAACCTAAAAATTATTTAATTTGAACTATGTATGTTACCTACCTAATTCGAGGTATTTTTCCTTTACATGTAGCTTTAAAAGACGATGTTGGAACTTTTATGAAACTACGAGTATTTATTGGATATTAATTACTTCTCATATAAATTAACGACCTTATTAATAATCAACACAGTTTATAAAATTTCGGTAGCGTGGTTTTACACTTAAAGATATCAAATGCTATACAAATTTATATGTACCTTAAATCTCCCCCATAAGTAGATGGCGACACTCGTTTTGGGTGACAACTTTTAATAATTTTTTGAAATGTCGGTAATTATTTAATCGTGCGAGGTTTTCGTTAGTTTGCCATAGATGTCGCAAATATAAGCCGAGACCATTGCATGCAGAGACCCTTTACCTCCTTTTTTGTTAAGTAAAAACTATTTTGCGCAATACGTAATTTGATCACCACAGGTGCAATCTTGGCTTTGTTGACGCATAGTGAAGCGGTAAATGTAGATTGCATATTATGCAGAATATTTTCAAGATAATTATTACTATCGTTTCTGTTGAATTAAATCAATTAAATAAAAATAATTCTCGTATGAATATAATATTATTTTTTATTACAATATTAGTCGAGTTCTCCGGCCATCAAATTGTGATTTCTGTTGGCCCATGGGAGTTAAAAGCTGGAACCTATTTTAATTTATTCCTTAATCCCTAAATAACAAAATTCCGTTGGTCGTCAAGAATTCGTCCTGTACAGGGGGGGTGTAGGGAGAAAATTGCAAAAATTACCCCAAAAACAAGTTGACGTTATTTAAATCACGAAAACCAAAGGCACATTTTTGTCCTTTCAAAATATTGAAAAAATTAATTTAAGGGCTTAAAATCAATTTTGAAACTGCGCTATTACCATGAAAAGATATGGAAAGACATGGTTGTTTTACGCTGTAGCCAGCAATTCAAAAAAATTCCTTATTGAAACTACATATTTTACACTTACGGCGCAATTCATATCTTTATTTGTGAGAATATCGAAAAATTTCCATTAATAACGTGGAAGAACGGAGTTTCGACTAACCAATGCATTTTTTACATTTTTGATTATGTTCACTCTGAAATATTTAAATGCATTTCTTGTAATTGTAATCAGTGGTGTTAGGAAGGTCGACTCTCGCTTGATCTATAAATAAGAACGTCGAATCACGCATGCAACTATACAACAGAATCGGTTTTTTAAAGCCAATTTTTATTATCATTATTTTTAAAATTTTTTTATTAAAATTATTAAAAGAAATTAAATCGATTCGAGTGAGAACAAAATAAAAAAAATAAATTTTTATTTAGTCGGGTTTATCGTGTATCGAACCTGTGATGGACAAACGCACAACATCTTACATTACTGCAAGCTGTTGTAGCTTACCATCTTACCACGGAACATATCGAAATCGCGCTTGAATTGATAATGTTTTCAGGGTTTTTAATCTCTTATTTTTCAAAATATTTAAAAGTAATTTGGTATTATGTTTTACCCGCCTAATTATTGTAGCATTAATATTTTATAATATGTTAAAAATAATGATAATAAAAATTGGCTATTAAAAAACCGATTCAGTTGTAGTTGCATGCGTGATTCGACGTTCTTATTTATAGATCAAGCGAGAGTCGACCTTCCTAACACCACTGATTACAATTACAAGAAATGCATTTAAATATTTCAGAGTGAACATAATCAAAAATGTAAAAAATGCATTGGTTAGTCGAAACTCCGCTCTTCCACGTTATTAATGAAAATTTTTCGATATTCTCACAAATAAAGATATGAATTGCGCCGTAAGTGTAAAATATGTAGTTTCAATAAGGAATTTTTTTGAATTGCTGGCTACAGCGTAAAACAACCATGTCTTTCCATATCTTTTCATGGTAATAGCGCAGTTTCAAAATTGATTTTAAGCCCTTAAATTAATTTTTTCAATATTTTGAAAGGACAAAAATGTGCCTTTGGTTTTCGTGATTTAAATAACGTCAACTTGTTTTTGGGGTAATTTTTGCAATTTTCTCCCTACACCCCCCCTGTACAGGACGAATTCTTGACGACCAACGGAATTTTGTTATTTAGGGATTAAGGAATAAATTAAAATAGGTTCCAGCTTTTAACTCCCATGGGCCAACAGAAATCACAATTTGATGGCCGGAGAACTCGACTAATATTGTAATAAAAAATAATATTATATTCATACGAGAATTATTTTTATTTAATTGATTTAATTCAACAGAAACGATAGTAATAATTATCTTGAAAATATTCTGCATAATATGCAATCTACATTTACCGCTTCACTATGCGTCAACAAAGCCAAGATTGCACCTGTGGTGATCAAATTACGTATTGCGCAAAATAGTTTTTACTTAACAAAAAAGGAGGTAAAGGGTCTCTGCATGCAATGGTCTCGGCTTATATTTGCGACATCTATGGCAAACTAACGAAAACCTCGCACGATTAAATAATTACCGACATTTCAAAAAATTATTAAAAGTTGTCACCCAAAACGAGTGTCGCCATCTACTTATGGGGGAGATTTAAGGTACATATAAATTTGTATAGCATTTGATATCTTTAAGTATTTAGTATCTTTGGTTTTACGTAGCCTATGTAATATAATAATAACCAAAGCAAATAATACCGGCTACAGCTGTAGCGACTTTGGTACAGGAAGAGTCTGTTTGTGTGTGTGCATGTGTTTGTGGGGCATTAACTGTGGCTACCTGTGTGTGCATTAAACTCAATTGTGACGTACGCTTTAGTTGTGGCAACTTACATTCGGACGCCACAACAAAATTTGCCATAACTCGGCTATTATAGGTGTTTAATGTGTTCCGATTTGAGCTTGCCGCTTCTATTCGAATAGGTTGCAAAATACCAGTTAAAAGAAGGCGTTACCGTTGAATATATGGCGGGAATTGAATCTGTGTGTAGTACGCCACAATTGGGTCTGTATCTTGGATACTTTTAACCAGATTGTGACTACATTTGTCACTTGGTATGGTGGCGCCCCCTGGTCACACACACTATTTAGTTTTAGAATTTGTTTTGAGAAATAATAGTGTCTTGAATGCCAAGCTAATGGAAGTATTTTAATAGCTGATATGAGTGATGTTATAAATAGATATTTAGCTTTGTTCAACCGCTTATACAGACCCGAAGCTCCCGAAAAATGTGTTTAGGGTTCCACAAGCAATGTATTTGCTGGGTACAGTGTGTGTTTAGGATGCCACATTTAGTTTGCCGTTTCTCTCAGCAGGGAGCGCGCCATTAGAAACGTATATAATATAATTTATACAACCAACGATACAACTTTTCTGAGCTCGATACACATATGTATACTAAATTTTGCAACATCGCTTCAATAACTTTATATTTTAAAGTTATTTAGAAAATGAATTAACCGGAATTAGCTGACAAGTTTTATTAAATAAAAGTACATAATATAATATCATTCTATTCTATTGCATGGTTGATTTATAACTTTAAATTGAATTAAAATTTTAGCATCATAAGTTACATGCAGTACTATTTCCATCAGTCTGAAACCTATGAAATTCTTTTTGGCAACAAATTTTACTAGGAGGCGAAGACACCTAAAATAGTTACGTAATATTTGAATTCAAAATTTTCAATTAAAAAATAACACCCGAATAAAACTTACCAGTGAATTTATTTTATGTCGAGCTTTCATAATCATTTAATATGTATTCTGCCAATTTTTAAAATTGACTGAATGTTTATTAAAAGTAACATTGAATAAAGTAAACTTTTAAAATTTTCATTTAGCTCCGAGCCACATACGTTGATGCCGCTATTTAAATTTGATTTTAATATTCAATTAGATCACCAGATGATTAAAAAATTAATGAAAACCACTGCTATTGAAAAATTTAATTTGAACTTAAATAAAATAAAAAACAGAATCAATGTTAGGCAATTCACTCGCGCCAAATTTTTATTTTTCAAAATTGACGTCCAATGATTTTTTTTTCGCCCTTCGATTAATTCTATAATTTTGATCCTATAAATTTAAAAAATTGCATCTTTGACTAATCATGATAAACTTTATGTGGTAACTACATGGGTAACTACTATAAAATATGATCGTCTGCGAGTGAGAGAGAAATAACTCTCTCATTCGCACTCACTGACGATTTGAAATCGTACATACAATGGTTTTACTATCCGATGCATTTTTCCTTTTCTATTTTTAGACATGATATTAAAAAAATTAGAAAATTGTTTTTCATAAATTAAAATTGTAAGATTAAATACTATACCTACCACCTACTCAAACATTTGCCACTAATATTACCTACTCAAAATTTGTTTAGTAAAACATGAAAAAACGTGCTGAAAAATTGTAATAATTGTTATAGATAACAAGATTCATAATCATTTTATGTATTCTACCAATTTTTAAAATTGACTGAAAGCGTCAATCAACGCTGAAAGTTATTAAAATTAACATTGAATAAAGGAAACTTTTAAATTTTTTATTTAGCTCCGAGCCACATACGTTTGATGCCGCTATTTATAAATTTGATTTTAATATTCATAATAAACTAGATCCCCAAATGATAAAAAAAATTTAGCGATGTAAAGGCATTAAAAGTTTATCTAATCATTGAAATGATTTTAAAATGCTTTTAAAAAAATATCCAATACTGTTGAAAAATTTAATTTGTATTTCAAAATTGACGTCCAATGATTTTTTTTCACCCTTCGATTAATTCTGTAATTTTTGATCTTTTAAATTTAAAAAATTGTTTTGATTCTAGAATATTCAATTATGATAAGCTTTATCTGGTAACTACTATAAAAAATAGGACAGAAATATGATCGTCTGCGAGTGAGAAAGAAATGACTCCCTTGTTCGTACTCACAGACGATTTGAAATCGAATACGTACAATCGTACTATCCGGTGCATTTTTCCATTTCTATTTGTAGACATGATATTAGAAAAATTAAAAAATTGTTTTTCAAAAATATTTACCACTAATATTACCTACTCAAAAATTGTCTATTAAAACATGAAAACAAATGCTGAAAAAGTGTAATAATTGTTGTAGATAAATGTGCATTTTCAAAATTGACGTTCAACAATTTTTTTTTCACCTTTCGATTAATTCTAAAATTTTTAACTTATAAATTCAAAAAATTGTAACTTTGACTAATAAATAAATTATTATAAACTAATGTAACTCGAATTTAAAACTTACCAGTGAATTTATTTTAGTGGTAGGTTTTTTAGTGGAAAATATTCGAGCTTTTATAATCATTTATTAGTCTAGGATACGAATAGGAAAAGATCTTCACCGATCTGTTTACGGGATGAAATATATTTTATATCAAATTTAGTATATTAATAAATATATCGCGTATGGGTTGCCTAAAAAATTCCCGGCCAAACTATGATTAATTAAAAATTAAAAAATGACTTTTTATTTAAAGTTGCACCGACGTGTTTACGGAATAAATTTAATACCAATCGAAAATATGAAGCCTATAGAATATGCTAACGTAGGGTTGCCTAATTTTTTCCTGGCCCAACTAAGGGGTTGCCAGGTTTAAAGAGGTAGTCGAAAATAGATATCTTCACCCATTTGTTTACGAAATGAAACTTATATCAAAATAAGCGCTTTTTCATTGCGAACACGATGATATAGGGTTGCCGGCGAAAAACCTGACCAAAATAGGGGTTGCCGAGCTTTAAAAAGTAAAATATTTATTAAAACGTAAAAGTGCGACAAATAGGTGCGAGTAGTGTACCCGTGCAATAGAAGAGGACGCAGCAATGTAGGTGAGCAATTATTACATTTGCCAATTTAAGCATTTATTGTTTTGAAGAAAAAATGCAAAGTGTTTAAGATAAAATATTCGACGAAAAATTAATCTCATGTTACCATAACTGCATCCTCTTCTATTGTACGCGTACACTGCTCGCACCTACATATTTGTCGCACATTTACGTTTTAATAAAAATTTCACTTTTTAAAGCTCGGCAACCCCTATTTTGGTCAGGTTTTTAGCAGGCAACCCTATATCATCGTGTTCGCAATGAAAGAGCGCTTATTTTGATATACGTTTCATTTCGTAAACAAATGGGTGAAGATACATATCTATTTTCGACTACCTCTTTAAACCTGGCAACCCCTTAGTTGAGCCAGGAAAAAATTAGGCAACCCTACGTTAGCATATTCTATAGGCTTCATATTAATTAATAATTACAAAAAGTAATTTTTGAATTTTTAATTAATCATAGTTTGGCCGGAAAATTTTTAGACAACCCATACGCGATATATTTATTGATATACTAAATTTGATATAAAATGTATTTCATCCCGTAAACATATCGGTGAAGATCTTTTCCTATTCGTATCTCCTACATATGTATTCTGTCAATTTTTAAAATTGACTGAATGTTTGTTAACATTGAATAAAGTAAACTTATAAAATTTTTATTTAGCTCCGAGCCACATACGTTTGGTGCCGCTATTTAAATTTGATTTTAATATTCAATTAGATCACCAGATGATAAAAAAATTAGCTCAAATTAAAAGTTAGCTCAGCGGTAGAAGTTGGACTAGTACTACGAGGTTCGCAGGTGGGTAGCATTTTTTTTTGTTCTTTTTCAATTTTCACGATACTTACGTGACAATGAATCGAAATAAAACTTAACATATTCTATTTATTCATATTTTCTTATTTTTACATTTTATTATTTTAACAAAAAAGAATTGTAATTAAAGCGTACACGAGGGCTTCGTAAAATTTTTTTTATAATATTATCATGTGCTGGGGTGATATAAAATTCGGAAATAATACAAAATTATAAAAAAAGTTTTATATGAAGTCCTCGTGTACACTTTAATTAAAATCCCTTTTTGTTAAAATAATAAAATGTTAAAATAATGACGGCCTATGTTTTTTGTGAAAACAGGGCCGATTTACCCATTAGGCAAGAAAGGCAGCTGCCTAGGGCGGCAGTCTTTTAGGGGCGGCAAAAGTAGTACTAATTAATTCTAATAAAAAATGTAACATAAATTGAAACTTGATTGTAAATTATACTTAGGTATTTAAAAATCATATTACATTATGTAGAAAACAAACAATTTTTAAGTGCCGCATAGTAATGTAAGAACGTAAAGAATAAAAATAAACGAAGAAAAAAAAAATGTCTACTGTTTAAGTAAATAAAGTTCCCAGAGTTTATACTTATTTTGCTAATAAATATTATTCTGTTATAATAAGTTAGTTTAAATTTTAATTTTAAGGGGGCGGCAAAAAAAATATGCCTAGGGTACTCATATGCCTTAACGCGGCCCTGTGTGAAAATATGAATAACTAGAATATACGTTAAGTTTTATTTCGGTTCATTGTCACGTAAGGATCATAAAAATTGAAAAAGAGCAAAAAAAATAGTACCCACAAGAGACTCGAACCTGCGACCCTCGGAGTACTAGTCCGACTTCCTACCGCTAAAAGCGGTTGTACACCATTATATTTCTACATGTAAAAATACACGTGTATGACCTTCAAAAATAGGACCTGTTCTATTCCGTCAATTTTTGCATGTAGAATTACATGTATAAACACAAGTGCAATTTTAGTGTAGTATACGCTACATTCAACATCTACATGTATATTTACATGTAAAATATGATGGTGTACTACGACCATCTAGTACTTGCAAATTAACCTAACATAAAAGATTTATGTAGTGTTAGATCTGCGAGAAAAAAATTGATTTTCTAAACGCTTGGCCATCTGGAGTTCCCACTTGG
>OX376305.1:30205553-30297823 GCA_947369205.1 Cantharis rufa | reverse complement strand
AATTCGGTTGTTGGTCGGTTTTTACTGGTTCGGATCGGATAAAGTAGGCGTGTTTTTATTTTAGCTGAGTTTCATGGATTTTTTATTTCAACAGATGGTGAGAATATTCAGGTCATAAATTTTTGTTTTCGGAGATTAGATTTAGTGTTCAATTGTTGTGTTTGTAGTTTCTATTTGATGTGATGAATTTCAGTTTTCAGGATTAGGTGTGCCAGGTTCTTGAAGAGATGTGTCGGAATGATCGGAGTTGAAGTTTTTGTCATGTAAGAAGGCTAATAGTAATTCGGGGGGGGTCGTTTCATACAGGGTTTTCAAGTTTGGGTAAGTGCCATTATGATAAATTCTAATTTCAGTTTGTTCGGTCACGTATAGCTCACAGTCCGTGACACGATGTATGGTTTCATCCAATACATCGCATCTCGGGCAGTGGCCATCGTCTGACTTTCCAATTCTTTTCAGATGCCGCCCCATCTCGCCATGACTGGTCAAGAATTGGCTCATCTGAAAAGTTGGTGTTCTGTTTAGGTGTTCATTAACGTTGGGAATAAAACGGAAAGTGATCCTGCCATTTTCCGTTTCTTCCCAGCGTGTTTGCCATGTGTCCATGATTAGTCGTAACATTAGTGCCCTAATTTCAGTTTTGAATCTAAAGTTTGCTGGTACGATTTGCTGGTTAAGGAAGATGGGGTTTTCTCCTCTCTTTAGCCTCTTCCATGCGTCGAGTCTTTTAATTTCGAGGTCTATGGGGTATATTCCAGCGATTACCCCGGCTGCGAGGGCGGAGACGGTCCTGTATGTTCGGCCTATCATCCTACAGCTAAGGCCGTAGGTTGATAACAGCCTGGCACGAATATATTTGTTTTCAATTTTGTGGCCCCATATCTCATGGCCATAGGCGATGATGGGGACCACGGCACCCCTGTAAATTGTTTTCATGCTATTTGTTGTGTCAAGGTCCCAGCTACTCTTAGCCATCCTTTGCAGGTTGACTATGAGTTTCTGGGCCTTGTCACATGCATAATTTATGTGTTTCTGAAAAGTCAATTGGTCATCAATCAGGATGCCAAGGTATTTGAACTCCTTGACAACCTGAATGTTTTTCCCGTTTAATTTGATTTGTAGGTCATAATTGTGTACCCGAGACGGGTAATGGCACATAATTTTGGTTTTAGTTTCAGACAGAGAGAGCTTCATCATTTTACACCATTTTACAAGATTGTCAACATTTTTCTGCATTCTAGCCCTTAGTTCAAGCCTGGAGGAAGCCGTCACTGTCGACCTAATATCATCTGCGTATGCATCAACTAGGGTTCCTACTTCCTCCTGTAGGTCTTCACTATTTAAATAATGGTCGAGTAGCGTGTTCCACAGGGTTGGCCCAAGGACGGATCCCTGAGGACAGCCCTTTGAACAACGCTTACAGACATGAATAGGTCCGGCGTTTAGGGTAACTAAACGATTGCTGAGATAACTTTTAATGATGAGTTTCAACCTGTGTGGAACGCCTTTTCTTGCCAGGGCACGGAAAAGGGCGGGCCACCACAGATGGTCGAATGCGCCTGAGATGTCATAAAATATGACGGCGACAAAATGATGTTTGGGCTTAGTACGCATGTTGTGATCTTGATTTACATCCCTGAGGTAGCTTTGCAGGGCCGTGACGGTGGACCTGCCTTCGGTGAAGCCGTACTGCCTCGGGGAGTGATAGGGGATCTGAGTTTGGAGGAGTCTGGTTTTAATGAGCCTTTCGAGTAGTTTCCCGAAGACTGAGAGAAGTGTGATTGGTCTGTAATTTTTAAGGTTGCCCATATCTCCATCCATGGCTTTAGGGAGTACTCGAAGTACTCCTTGCTGCCATTTCTGGGGAAAATGGGCAATCCTTAAGCAGGCATTGAAGATTCCAAGGATAGTGTGGTCTAGAAAAATGTAAAGTTTCTTGAAAAAGGAGCCTTGAAGGTTGTCAAATCCAGGGGCCTTGCGGGCCTGGGTATTTTTGACAACCTCGTTTAGCTCCTCTATCGTGATCGGAGTGATGGGGTCGGAGTTGTCTACCCACCGGAGTTCTTCAAAGTCCGACCTCATGGTTTGGTGATCCACCATTGAGTCGGTACTTTTGTCGTCGTCCGGTAGGAGGCCATTAATTATGAAGTTAAGAGTGTTTCCTGGGGTGAGAGTGTCTGTACCTGAAGGGTCTTTGAAAGTTGTGAGTATGTTATTTCTGCGGAGTTTTCCTGAAGCTAGTTTTGAAGTAATTCCCCATGGGTTATTTGAGAGGTCGTTATTGATGAAGTTTTTCCAACTCAGATCCCTTGCCTTTTTGAGCTTGTCTTTGAAGCTCTCTCTGGCTGTTACCATTTTAATATACAGTTGTTGTCGTTGTGATTCGTTATTGTTGGTATAAAGTCGGTCCTTGTGTTTGTGGTAGGTCATTCTCGCTCGTTCTATATTGTCAGACCACCAATCAGGTCTGCCAATGTAATTCTTTTTAATATGCGCATGCGTATTTATGATATCGTCAATTTTTGTATGAAGTCTGTCGATCAACCGGTCGATGTCCTCAGCCGTGAGCAGGGTGGCCGTGTCTTGTTCGGCTTTGTCTGCCCATGGCTTAAGGACCTCTTCCAGTTTCTCGACAGATATAGTGCCTGGGTTTCTGATTCTGTTGATTGATGATCCTGAAATGATGGTTGTTAGTTCGAAAGAAATTGTGCGATGGTCAGTGAAGTCTATAGAGGGTTTTACTTCCCAATTAGAGGTGCAAGAAATGAGATCGGCTGTGCTTATAGTGAGGTCAATATTGCTTCTCCCACGGCAGTTTTCAAAGGTGAAAATGTCGTTGGGGAGGTTATGAATGTGAAGATTATTTTGAATGAGGAATTCCTCTAGCGCTAAGGCTCTGCTATTGCTTGGGACCTCATCGTGCCACATCCTCGAACGACAGTTGAAATCCCCACAAATGTAGGTTTTCCTTCCATCGCCCGCATCAATGGCATTTTTGAGGTCGTCAAGGTGCTGGAGAATTGGTTCAGAAGGTGGGAAGTAGACCCCTATGACAGTGATGGGTGCAGATTTTCCTATTGTTACAGAGATGACGGTAAGAGCTGAAGTTGAAAGATGTCTAATGAAAGTGTAAGTAATGTTGTGTGAAAGTTTGTCGTTTATGTAGGCACAGGTCAGGAATCTATTGCTAGTGATGGCGGCTGTTCTGGAATTAGGATAGTAAGGTAGTCGGAATTGTCCCTTAGAGGGGTAACAATAGGGTTCTTGGAAAAAACAGAGATGAGTTGCAGATTGGTCAGCCACATGTTGGGCATGAGTTGTGGCTGCCTCGGAGTTACGGAGATTGATGTGAAGGAATTTGAAGTTATTCATGATTGAGAGAGGCGTTAATTAGAGAACTAGTAATTTCGTGGAGTCTGACCCGCAATATCAACGTATCCTGTATGCCGTTTGTCACCTATTTCAGTTACCACAGACCTATCATAAATAAAATTGTCTTTGATGTTTAACGACGACGACAACAATAGAGTTGTATTCGTTGCCTCAATGAAGAAAACCAGGGATACGTTAAGGGGTTCATTTCGGTTCATTTAGAAAATTTTAACTAATAATATATTATAATCGATTGACACGTGGTTTAGGTAGTGTAACTCGATATTAACCATATAACTATTTTAGAAAACCTAAAAAATGAACACACACTTTACAGAACTAATATGTTTTTAAGTTATCACAATTAAAATACACTGTAAGTATACAATATCGCAAATATGAATAAGTTCTCTTCATGTTTTTAAATCGATGTTATCCGATCGGTAGACCTGGGCAAAAGTGGGTATCCATGCACGACGTATTCACGTAAAACCTAACGGCTATGTCAGCGAGCATAGCCTCGAAGCCTAGACTTCCATTTTTTTGTACCCCTATGAAGTTTTGCGTACCCCCACAAAATGCGAGGCAGTTTTGTTATGTAGTAAAAAAGTATTACCAATTTAAAAATTTACGATAAATACGATAATCTTATTCCTATTCTTTGCGAATTTCGTTTTCAATAATGTTAAAATGTTATGAATGCAAGTTATAAATAGTTGAAAGGGGGAATAATTTTTTGTGGCACTTTTTATATCAATTGCGATTGAGGAGTGTTTCTCAACCGTACCTCCCAAAAAGTACCCCTAGTGGATACCTAAGCATAGGTTGAGAAACGCTGATCTAGATTTAAACACGTTTTTATGTATAAATGATATTATAAAAATTAAATCGTTTTTTTCTTCCGCAATAGTTTGGATTAAGAAGTGACCATTGTTTATCCCATATTGTGAGGTATTTTACTTTATTTTTTAAGTTCATAACGAAATATCCCAATCGTTTATCATTGGATATGAATAAAGAAACGCTTTTAAAAAAAAATTTTTTATTTACCAAGACAAAAAAAAACTTGCAAATTAACAAATTTAATTAAACTGAATTTTCTATCTCAGTCCAGTTCTTCCCCACCGAGGGTGTATAAAATCGTATCCGTCCTCATCTTCAGCATCGCTAAAATATACATCAACATCATCATCGAAGTTATCCGATGTCTCTTCGTCAGATCCTTCACCAATGTCGTGAAGCACATCGTTAAAAAAGTTATTTCGTCGGACAGGTGGTAATCGCATTTGTCCATTTTCCGGTATTATTTGTTGTTGTGGTTGTTGTTGTTCGCCTTCATTTACAAAATTGTTTTGATCTGTGCGGAACGTAATAACTCCAATTATCACTTGATCTTTGTTGTTATGATCGAATAAATTTATTTCGACATAGGATTGACGACATAATGGACAAGTTTTCGTTCGATTGGACCAATTTCTTATACACACTTCGTGAAATGTGTGCTTACAACCTAATACCGCCACAATTCCTTTCAGGTCGTCTAAACAAATCGTGCACGTCATTTTAGAACTAATTTGAACTGAGATTCGTGAATATATTCTGTCAATTTCAATTGCTGATTATTTATAGTTTAGGATGTGTATTCCTAGTGTTGTATTTGATGATATTCGCAAAAAGGTTGTGAAAAATTGAGCACGTTTTTTCTTATATAAGAAAGTAAATAAGGATTATTGGATAATCCTTTTAAGTCAATTGTTCGTATTTAACATCGTTTGCTTTCTTTATATAGAAAATATTTTATGTTGGTCAGATTAAGTGGGGGGGGGGGCTAAGGTTCAATTAAGTTCTTTGAATTCAAGCAAAGTAATCTATAAAAAAAATTAATTAAATTTACAAAATAAACTGTTTATGCAATGCAGTAGTTCAATTAAATTTATGAATTCAAGTAATGTCATCTAATAAAAAAATTACTTAAATTTACAAAATTAATTTATAGATGCAATGCATTAGTTCAATTAAGTTTATGAATTCAATTTGTAGGGCAACTAATTTGACCCTTCTAATGAAGGGTTCTCGTTTGCAGCTACTGGGTAGCTCCGAAAGCCAGGTCAGGGTAGACTTACTTCGTCTCATCTTTTTCCCTATTATATTTCCTGCCTCGGGCGCCAATTCGAATAATCGAATAATTTAACTGGAAGGGACGGGGGTGTTTTAAACAAAAATAAAATTAATAAGTCAAAATAAATAACTGTTTATTACATAAAAAAATAAATATATTCTAAAATAATTTAACTTTGAAACAAAAACAAATACCCAATTGCTAGCGCGACTCCTTTTTCTCTTAGCTTTGATACGCTCCTGTAAACCTCTTGCGCACCCTCGCCGCGCACAGGACGCTTGTTGAATTTTGCACGGCCGCGAACGAGCAGACTTGGTTAGAGAGCCGTTGTGGTTTGACCCAGTTTCATTAGAAGGTAGTTAGTTTGTCGTCGACCCGGAATTATACTGTCGTACAACACAAAATCAAAAAAAATGAGTTAAGATAGCTATCTTGTTTAATTTTTTTTACTCTATCGATTTGAATTTTCAAAATGACTCTAAGTTGTATAGTTTCCGAGATATTGGGTATCAATTTTGTCGTATACGCCACAAAATGCGGTAGCCTCATTATTATACTGTCGCAAACGCCAAATTTTTGGATATACGACATAAAATCAGTGTAAAATTGTGTAATAAAATTATCCCCAATTATTTTGTCGTATGTGTACATCACATTGTTATTGTGTCGTATGTGTTCATATTTGGTGAATGCGGTTCCATTCTGTCAAGTTAAAATTATTAAATATTACCAAGATGATCGTTTTACAATCAATTTTAAGACGTCAGGAGCCCAAATAAATTTTATGGCTTCATTGTAAAGAAGATCTTCCAACACCAAAAAATATTTTTTGGTGAAATTAATTTATATAAAAATAATTTTCAAGGTGAATTTAAAAATATTAAATAGAAAAAAATACCTGTGGGAAAAAAGTGATATTATAATAAGTCTCTATATTTTTATACCTAAAATTGATTGAATATTACAACAGTTTATTAAAATAATTAATATGGAAGATAGTGGAAACACATAATTTTAGTTTATTACCTATATTTTTTTTTATTCAAAATCAAAAATTTTTATTTCCAAAAATTTTAATTTTGTTATTTTTTGTTAATATAATATAGAATATAATTTGTTTATTTCATTAATTTCATTATTTTTAAGTTTTCTCTATTAATTAGGCATTTTATTGAATATGATTTTGTCGTATGTGCCATGAAGGTGCTATGTATGATTAAAATTTTGTTAAAAATGGCGTATACGACAAGATACTTTTAAACAAAATCCCCTTAAAATCAAAATTTTATTTATAACAAGCTCTATATCTTAGTACCAAAAAAACCGCAATGAAATGAACTATAAGTGACCAGAAAATCGAAACTAGTTTTTCGAGCCAATTTTTTTTAATTGCGTTTCAATCTTTAACATCGATTTCCCAAAACTCGATTTTTCGGATATACGACAAAATAATATCGGGTCAACGTTGTGCTGAAGGCCGAATATTTGTTAAAAGTAAGCCTAAACGGAAGTGCAAGTCAATATCGTAGGATAGAGATCCGTTTGATAAAGTTACGCGCTACTACCCAGAGTAAATTCAAGTGCCGATTGGGGATTTAATGCCATCTGGAATTATTATTAGTGTGACAGCAATTGCTAACAACTCAGAGGGTCCATTTATTTTCGTTGAATTTAATTACGACGCAGTAGTCGTGTTAATTGTCGTCAGTACCAACACCAGTAGTCGACGACCATCGTGTGTGTTATTGTGAAATCAAGTGCACCGAGTTATGTGCAAAGTGGCTTCCTGGTCGAATTCAAGGACTACGTTTTCTTCGGGTGCAGCCGTGTGGGAGGCCGTCTTTACAACCACAAGCAGCAGGACTTCGTCACGTCGCCGACTTCCGTGTTCAGTTGGATACATAGCAGGTTTTGGTAGTACCCCGATTGTCATCTTAGAGCTTGTAAACTTATCTGAGCGCTTGGGTAAGTACACTTTCGTATTACTAATTCCTTGCTGTGTGAAGTTCGAGGAACGCAGTTCGTTTTTGTGTAATGTTAGAAATTGTTGCCATAACTTTATTGTTATTAATTTTTGAATTAGCCGTAATATTGTCACAGAAATATCGATCACACTGTATATAATTGAAATTATAAATAATAAACGAAATACCTTTGGATATCCGGTGTGATCGATGATTAAACAAAATCAAAAGTAGAACAGTTGGAACGCTGATCGAACACGATTACTAAGAAGATCTAAAGTACAAGAATCGATAAAGAACCAATAGAGGCATTTAATTTGATAATGAAGATTGAGGGGGATAAATGTGATATATGGGGGCGAGAGCACGGAAGCGGCAGTTTTCCCGGTAATTACGGTTTGAACAGCGTTGCCGCCGTGATCTATGCCCGTTTGCATCATGATCTCCCACCTATGTGTTTTAGGGTAAGTCATATTGTAAACCTGTATATAATTTTATTTGATCGAATATATGTGTTAAACTTTTATGGTGTATTAAATCTGAGCTACCCCGTAAACCCCCCACGAAACATTCGTGACAATATTGTTGTTACTAAATTTGAAATTTTATTGCGTTTTATTCTACGTGAAAGCAAATTATTATTTTTTTCAGAACCCACGCTCTTTGCCTCCGTAAAATAAAGAGCTGGTTTTAACATCTGGGCTTCACCACGATTTTATTGCTGGAAAACACCTATTTCAGGTGTGGTGAGAAGGCTGTTGCCGTTTTTCTGAGCGGAAGCAGTTTTTTTATTACAGCTTAAAGATTACGCACAGCAAATTTCACCAACGACGCTGTGAAATAGCTCGAGAAAAGTACAGATAAAGATTAATTTATAAATCAGGATTTTATGTATTTTCTGTAGTATAAACCTCTTAAGGGGTCTGGCCCACTTGCAGATTTAAAAAAAACGATTTTTTTTTAATTTCAGTTTCTGCAAGTAAAACATTTAAAAAATATTCCCTCAAAGTTTTAAGTACCTAAGAAGTAATGAAATTGACGAAACTATAATGATAGTTCAAAGTACGCACCGCTCAAACCAATACCGGGTCCCATTGTAGGATTTACAGCATCTGGAAATGTTTTCAGTGATCAACTATTTTCAGAAATTTTATTACTTATAGGTTTCAATGATTTGTGTGAAATTTTGGTTTAGTATAATTTCGTGTTTCTACTTGTTGATACTTGTATTATACTACGATTTAAATTTTTGGTGATTTGTGTTTTTTTAAATTATAATTTGTGAATTTTATGTGCGGTAGGACAATTATTTCTTTTGGAGCTTAATGTGTCCTTTTTGTGTGTTTTTTTAATTTCATTTATAAACTTTTTATGCAGTAGGACGTTTGAACAATTTAATTTAGTTTTTAGTTAGTGTAATTTTTATTTAAAAACAATTATTGGGTAAATTTGCGGTGCGGTTCGACATTCGTTTACAAAAAATTACCCTCTGATGGTTTGACTGCTACGTATGTAAAACCAATTTATGAAGACCTAAACAAGGAGGAATTATTAGAAAGATGCATTGAAGGTTTTAATCAAAGAAATAATGCGAGTTATAATCAAGTGATATGGAAAATTACCCATAAAATTATCCCAAGTGAATTTAAAACTGTGGAACTTGCTGCCAACATTTCCGCCTGTATTTTTAACGAAGGTTCCAGAGCATTTTTAAACATTTTTGCCGCCTTGGGGATATAAAATGGCCCAAACGCACATCGATACGTGCAATTGGAGGATTTACTCTGCTTTCAGACGGCAGACCGCCGAACGCAGCAAACCATTCGGGAAGAAAAAATGGTTCGCATAGAGCGTCAAATCGACATTTTGAAGGCTACAATCTCATCTAAAAATTTTCAATATGAGCCTGGAATAGATGACTCGAAGTAAGTTGCAAATTAATGTTTAATTTTAGAGTAAAGTTATCTTGAAACTATAAACGCGTTTATCTCGAAATAACATTTTCAACATCGGTGACCACGATATATTTAAAACTATTGCATCGATTTGTTTCAAATTTGGTAGGGTTATTTTAGATATAAGAAACTAGTCCTTGAACGAAGGAATTTTTTTTTTGATGTATAGTTTTGTTTTTATTAGCGATAAGGGAGTCATATTTTCATTAAAAATAGAAATTTTTACTTTGAACGTGTGCCATTTTGTCCTAAATTGATATTTTGAGAAACTGTTCGTTCAAGGACTAAATAATTTAATTATTATTATTATTATTAATAGCTTTACATTCTTAAGGAATTGAGCTGTCCTGTTGGACTTACAAAATCCGTTTCAGGGGGATTAGTCCTATACTACATTTAATTGTTAAAGACCACCATGTGTTTTTGCTTCCTTTACAATGGCTCTCCAACGTACTCTATCATTGACCCATTGTCTCCAACCACCATTTTCCATACTTCTCAAATCCTCCGTTACACAACTCCACCAACCCTTCTTCGGTCTCCCTCTATGTCGATTCCTCATGGGGTTCCATAGCATAATCTTCTTTGTCACTTCCTTATTTTCCCTTCTCATCAAATGTCCCAACCATTTAATCCTTTGGTCTTTTATGAATTTTACTATATCCTCTCCGTTCATTGCTTCGCGTAGTTCAAAATTCATTGTTGCTCTTGTCTCTTCACCTCCTTTCTTTGGGCCAAGGATGGTTCTCAATATTCTTCTTTCACATACCCTCATTTCTTCTTCCTCTCTGCTGGTCATGCACAAGACCTCTGATGCATACGTCAACACTGGTCTTATCAGCGATTTATACATCTTGATTTTTGTCTTCACCGTTATTGCTTTATCTCTCAGTATGGCTCTATTTGCGTAATATGCTCGATTGCCCGCTTGTATCTTCGCTCGTACTTCTGTCCTTCTATCGTTTTTTCTGTTTATATCTACACCCAGATAGTTAAAGTGTACCACTTCCTCGAACACATAGTCGTCTAATATTCCTTCCATGTTATTTTCATTTTCTCCTCTTGTACATTTCATGTATTTGGTCTTGTCTCTATTGAAGGTGAGTCCCATTTTGCTTGCTGTAGCCGTTATGTCCTTCAGTACTTTTGCCATTCTTTTTATTGTTCTAGAGACAATCACAACGTCGTCTGCATAAGCAATAATTTGTACTTCTTTGTTTATGATTGTCCCTTTCATTCTGTACTTCTAATTATTTTCTCCAGCACAATGTTAAATAATGTCGCGGAGAGAGCGTCACCCAGTCTTACACCACAGTTGATTTCAAAATTCTCTGTTACTCCCTCATCTGTTTTACCATAGCCGATGTTTCCTCCAGCGTCATTCTAATCAGCCTCACCAGTTTCGGTGGTACTCCCATTTCTTCCATGGCTTGCAGCATTTCACGCCTATTCACCTTATCAAATGCCTGTTTGAAGTCGACAAATAGCATATGTGTATCTATGTCGTATTCATAGCTCTTTTCCCCAATTTGCTTGATTACATGCAGAGCATCTACCGTCGATCTACCCCTTCTAACCTCATATTGGTAATTGCCGATCATCTCGTCTGTATATATAGTTAGCCTGTCATGCACAATCATTGTTAATATTTTATATGCTACTTCTAAAAGTGTTATGCTTCTGTAATTGCTGCAGATTTCTGTATCGCCCTTCTTTTTTATCGCTACGATCACTCCTTCCTTCCATTTTCTTGGCATTTTTTCTTGCAACCAGATTTCTTTAATCAGCTCGTATAATTCTTCGTGTAGTGCTTCACCTCCATATTTAATCATCTCAGCCATTATTTTATCCTCCCCCGGTGCCTTTCCGTTCTTGAGCTTCTCTATTGCTATCATAACCTCTTCTTTTTCCGGCTTTCAATTTCGTCTTCGTCATCATTTGGTCCTAGTTCAATTTGCTGTTCGCTCTGTTCATCATTCAATAATTTTTCGAACTGTTCGGCCCATACTTTTTTTATTTCACTTGCTCCACTTTTCAATATCCCATCTTTATCTCGCATTCCTCTCGTTTTCATTGTATATGTTCTTTTTCTATTTTTAATTTGACTATAAAATTTTTTCATGTTGTGTCTTTTATTGTTATCTTCTATTTCTTCCATTTTTTCGCTCAACCACATGTTTTTCTTTTGCTTATATAGTTTATTCGCTTCCTGTCTTTTTTTCTTGTAGTTCAATAGGTCTTTTCTATCATTTGTGGATAACCATTCCAGTCTTGCTGTCTTTTTCTCTATATTTTTTTCTTCGCATTCTCTATCGAACCATTCTTTCCATTTTGTTTTTTCTTGTCGTCCTAACACCATCTCCGCACTTGTTATTATATTTTCCGCCAACCTATTCCATTCTTCATCTATAGAATAATAGTTTTCTCTATTCCCTTCCTTTAGTCTATTTTTTATCTCTTCTTCATATTTTGTCCTTATTTCTGCCTTTCTTAGTTTTTCTATTGCAATGTTTTTAGTTTTCCTTTCTTTTTCGTTTTCTATCGATGTCTTTTGTTTGACTGTTGCTACTACAACGTAGTGGTCGGTGTCAGCGTTCGCTCCTCTCTATGTTCGTACATCCCTTATCAAGGTGGTTCTTCTTCTTGCTACCAGGACATGATCGATCTGGCTACCCTCCATATTACTTCCTCCGGGCCATCTCCATGTGATTTTATGTGCTTTTTTGTGTCTGTATTTAGTACTACATACTACCATATTTAGTGCCGCTGCCATATTACACAATTTATCTCCGTTATCATTTGTCTTTCCATGGATTGTTTCCTTACCAGCTACATCGCTTATATGATCTTCTTTACCAATTTGTGCGTTGAAATCTCCCAATATTATTGTTGTATCATGCTTGGGAACGGTATCATAATTATAATGCTTCCAACTCACTATAAATTTTCTGCTTCTCCTCTTCTCTGCCATCTTCAGTTGGAGCATACGCATTTATTAACGATAAGTTGTTTGGTTCCATTTTTATTCTGAAGTAGGAGAGTCTTCCTCCCATTGGCTTAAATCTCAATATTTTGTCTTTAAACTTCTTTGTCACTATAAAACCCGTGCCATTACTACCTTGCCTCTCCTCTCCAGAATACAAGAAAACCTAATTACCTCCATTAATTTCACCCTGACCTCTCCATCTTGTTTCCTGTAACGCTACCATGTCAATCTTAAACTTTGTCAGTTCCCCTGTTATCTCTTTCAGCTTTCCGATCTTTAGAAGCGTCCTGATGTTCCACGTTCCCACTCTCACCACCTTCTTCTTAGCTCTTGCATTTCCTTTATTCATTTTTCCATATTCTCGCCTGTTTGTCTCCGATTCCTCTTCCCTATCGTTTCTGTTTAGTTTTTTGTGATAGGATCAGGTGCGTCAATTAATTTTTCAATTAATTTTCCGCTTTGATAATCCCATACTATGTTTTTTTCCGTCATAGAAAGTTTCAAATGTCCCACCTTCACCTTGTTTCCCTTCTCTCTCTCTATTGCAGCTCTTTTTCATATCTCTTTCATAATTTGTCTCTCCATAGGTGTAAGGTGTTTTGGGTAAGGTGTAAGGTGTGTAAGGGTTTTTAATACTTCCATCTTATCTTCCCATTTGTTAAATTCTATAACGCATCGTTTATCTCCTATCTTGTACGCTTTGTTAATCTCTACGCTTATTCCCAACTTATCCTTAACCAGGTTCTTCACAGCTGATGCTAGTTTCGCAGGGTCTCTTTCGTTGATCAATATTCCGCTCATTACAACATTATTTCGTATTTTCTCCTTCTCAGTCCTTTCCAGTCTGCATTCAAGCGTCGAGGATCTTAATTCCAGATTTTCTATTTCCCTTTTCAGTTCTTCAGCTGTTTGCTTGTTTTCGCCCTTTACCATCTGTATTTCTTCTTCCGTTTGTTTGGTTCCACTTCTTACTTCTGCGATTTCATTCCTTAGGTCTCCCATTTCACGTTTAATTTCGCTGACGCTTGTTCTTATTTCGGACATAAAGGCTGCCATCATGCTTGTAAGGTCGTCAATCTTTCTTTCCACCTTTGAGTTTTCTTTTTTACATCGAAACCACTATATTCTTTATCATCAGTGTCGCTATTGTTTTGTACTACTCTCTTTGGGGATCAAACAACCTTTTTACTTCTTCTAAATATGTCATAAGAAGCTAGTCTTTTTTTACTGTTCTCGTCGGTTAAGTAATTAATGCAAAGCAATTGCGAAAAAAGTCGATGATATTGCGTTTTCGAAGATTCAAATCGAACCAAGATCCGGCCAATTACTACAGAGAAAAACTGTTGCTGTTTCTCCCATGGCGCGATGAATCGGTCGAAATAGAAAATGTAGATCATCAAACGACATTCAATCATAACCGAGACATCATTGACGCAAATGCAGAAAAATTTTGCATCATGCATGACGATGTGCTGGAAGATGCTTTACGAGAAGTGCAGGAACAAATGCAACAAATCGATAAAGACGAAATCGATGAATTTGAAGGAGATAAGGTGGATAAAGATCAAGAAATTGACATATTCGAACAACAAGGTCGAGCAGGTGTCGATAAGAAAAATAAATCTGAAATCGTATCTAATCGTTTCGTCACACCTACAAAAATATCTCACGAAGATGTTTGCAAAAAGATGCAAATGTTGAACGATAGACAGCGACAAATTGTGATGCACGTCCTGAATTGTTTCAAAACTGGCAAAACCCCTTTCAAAATTTTCTTAAGTGGAAGTGCAGGAGTCGGAAAGAGTACGGTGATAGATGCGATATATCAAACTGTGAACCAGTACTTTAATTCGGTGCCGGGCGATTTAATTGATGTGATACACGTCTTGCTGTCAGCTTATACAGGAAAAGCAGCATTCCTGATTGGCGGAGTGACGTTACACACGGCATTTGCTTTGCCAGTTTCACAATATGGAGGACAAATGCCAGATTTATCATGTGACGTTGCCAACAACATCAGAGAAAAACTAATCAATATGAAATTGTTGATCATAGACGAAGTTTCTATGTTGGGTGTGAGAACATTTTACCAAATTGACACGAGATTAAAACAAATAATGAGAGTCGACCAAGACTTTGGTGGAATTTCCGTGTTGGTGCATTTAAAACTCGGAATTAAATATATGCTGACTGTTAACTTGGATATTGAAGATGGTCTTATCAACGGTGCTACGGGAATTTTAAGACACATTGTGTTTTCCGAAAAGAAAGATGTTCAAATTCTGTGGTTGGAATTTTTCGAAGAAAGAGTAGGAAAACTCAAAAGATCCAAATGTCAGTCGTACATAACCGCCAACAACATAGCGGCGAATTTGGTACCAATCGAAAAACATTCAAATCGTATCAATGTCGGCAAACAGGTCGATTGCGAAATAGTCAGAAAACAGTTTCCTCTGGTCGCAGCAGAAGCCTAGAAGACTATTCATAAAAGTCAGGGTCAGACGTACATTCAAATCTGTTTGGACTTCAACAAAAAGCAGTACATGACAAGGTGTCTGCTATACGTGGCTCTGAGTCGAGTGTCAACATTGAATGGATTATTCATACTTGGAAATTTTAAACCACCAAAATCACCGAAAGCTAATGATCCATTGATGATGGAGATACAAAATTTGAAAACCAACAAACAACTTGAAGTTTTTTCGAATAACGAATTTCAACCGCAAATAACAATCTTATATCAAAATGTTAGATCGTTGTTGAAATATATGAAAGATATCTCTTGTGATAATTGGTACTGTCGGGGAAATATCCTGATATTTTCTGAAACAAACACGGTTGCAAAGCAACATGTCCATATTGACGGATACAAATTAATTTTCCGAAGTGATGGTGATTCTTTCAACAATCGGCACAGAGGAGTAATGTGTTTCTTAAAGACCAACAATAGTAATATTGAAATTTTACACAGCGCGCAACAGTTTCACAGAAGCGAAACAACCGATGCTTATATCGGACATGTCGATTTGGTTTGTTTGAAATACATTGATTTGTACGTAATAACCGGTTATAACTCTCCAGGTGCACCGTTCAAATTGTTTCAAAACACTTTTGAAAATTTAATTCAATTTTGTAATGGTAAAACAGTCGTCATTGGCGATTTCAATTTCGACTTGAGAAAGGATAATTCTGAATGCTTCAAAAAGCTCATCGACAAACATCATTTGCATTCTTTGTTAGCGGAAAATGAGGTAACGACAAATTTAAATTCACAAATTGATGTGATCTTTTCAAATATAAATGACTATTACACGACAAATGTCTACGAAACATATTTTTCTGATCACAAACCTATTTCATTTTCATTGATCAATAATGACGACTTTGTAATCAACGATGGAACAAATCATGTTGATATTCCTTCGAGAGCAAATAAAACCAGATGGAATACAATTCCTTTAAACAATGTCTGTACCGAAGGTACCCTTATATCGCAATTGCCTCGAGTATCTTGTGATAATGATGAGACATGCGATGTTATAGAACCACACAATGATGAAAATATCTGTCAAGATAAAGACTGTCGACAAAACGACAAAACTATGTCTCCAACAATGATCAATTTGGATGAGGAAGTGTCTTTGATTGAAATATGTAACGATGATCGACATGAACTGGAATCGTTGCATAAATTGAACAAAGTGCAATCATGTCATAGACTTGTTAAAAGTGACATTACACCTATTTTCGTAAAAAACGAGGTATTGACTGATAACATAATTAATAGATTCAGGGAAATATTCAACAGGCAATCTATACTAGATGAAAAATCTTTCGAAATGCAAGATGTCATTTTATCCAGACTCCAGGAATATTTTTCAGCACACACAAATTTGAATGCCCCCAACATACAAATATTATATGATCACAGAGATGAAAGTGACATAGGACATTGGCTATGCACGTATTACGATGGTGAAAAGATCATTATCTACGACAGTCTTAATCCTAATTCAATTGCTGGTTGTGTTCAATCTTGTCTCAATAATATTTATCCGCACAAACCAGCAATTGAAATCAGTCGAGTGCAACGTCAACCCGACGGAATACTTTGTGGGTGGTTTGCAATTGCATTTGCAATAACTTTATATCAAGAAGAAAATCCTTCGTACAAACTATATAATGTCGGATTGATGAGAAAACATTTGTTGAAAATGTTGGAACAAAATGTTTTTGAACCATTTCCGTAAAAAATAAAACATTTCATTTCAAGAAAATCGATTTAAATTCCTATAACAAATGTATTACTAGTATTACTCGTTGATCTATATTGCATTTTCGAATAACAAGAACTTCCAAGAACTTTCCTCAATCAAACTGTAATGTGCAAATCTATAATGCATCTTCAAAAACCATACCCTCCTAAAAATTTTGCTTCAACCTAACTCGAATGCACAAATCTATATTGCATTTTCGAATATCAAGAACCTTCAAGAACTTTACTAAGATCTAACTTGCATTCAGAAGTCTATGTTGCATTTTAGAATATCAAGACCTTCCAAGAACTTTACTTCGATCAAACTCTGATCTACCATTCTATATTGCATCTTCGAATACCAAGAACATCCAAAAAATTATACTCAACCTAACTGGGATGAACAAATCGAATATGGCAATTTTTAAAATAAAGAACTTTCAAGAACTTTACTTCGATCATCCTCGCATGCAGAACTCTGTATAGCAATTTCGAATATGAAGAACCTCCAAGAACTTTACTTCGATCAAATTCTGATGTACCATTCTACACTGCATTTTCGAATACCAAGAACTTCAATAAATTTTACTCTAACCAAACTCGAATGAACAAATCTATATTGCACTTTTAAATATCAAGAACTTCCAAGAACTTTACTTCGATCAAACTTTGCTGAACAAATCTACATTGCATCTTCGAATACCAAGAACTTCAAAAAATTTCACTTCAACCTAACTGATGGAATGCACAAATCTATATTGCATTTTTAAATATCAAGAACTTTCAAAAAATTTTACTTAAACCAAACCGGAATGCACAAATCTAATATTGCATTTTTAAAAATCAAGAACTTCCAAGAACGTTGCTTCGATCCAACTATGATGAACAAATCTACATTGCATCTTCGAATACCTAGAACTTCCAAAAATTTTCCTACAAGCAAACTGGAATGCACAAATATATATTGCATTTTTAAATACCAACAACCTCCAAGAACTTTACTTTGATCTACTCGCATGCAGAAATCTATGTGGCATTTTACAATATCAAGAACTTCCAAGAATTTTACTTCGATCAAACTCTGATGTACCATTCTATGTACATTGCATCTTCGAATACCAAGAACTTCCAACAAATTTTACTTCAGCTTAACTGGAATGCAAAATACTAATATTGCATTTTTTTTTAAATCAAGCACCTCCAAGAACGTTGCTTCGATCAAACTCTGATGAACAAATCTACGTTGCATCTTCGAATACCAAGAACTACCAAAAGTTTCACTAAGCAAACTCGAATTCACAAATCTATATAGCATTTTGAAATATCAAGAACTGCTAATACTTTATTTCGATCAAATTCAGATGAACAAATCCATAATGTATCTTTGAATACCAAGAACCACCAAATAATTTTAGTTCAACCAAACTCGAATGAACAAATCTATACTGCAGTTTCGAATATCAAGAACCTCCAAGAACTTTACATTCGATCAAATTCTGATGTACCATTCAACACTGCATTTTTAAATAAAAAGATCTTCCATGAACTTTACTTCGATCAAACTCTGATGTTTGTTTAATGTTTCGACATTGCATCTTCGAATACCAACTACTTCCAAAAATTTTACTTTAACCAAATTCGAATGCACATATCTATATTGCATTTTTGAATATCAAGAACTTCCAAGAACTTTACTTCGATCAAACTCTGTATTACCTTTCTACATTACATCTTCGAATACCAAGAACTTTAAAAAAATTTTACATCAACCTAACTGAAATGCACAAATCTAATATGGCATTTTTGAATATCAAGAACCTCCAAGAACGTTTCTTCGATCAAACTCTGATGAACTTATCTACTTTGCTTCTTCGAATATCAACAACTTGAAAAAATTTCACTAAGCAAACTCGAATGCCCTAATCTATATTGCATTTTTAAATTTCTAGAACTTCCAAGTATTTTACTTCGGTCAAATTTTGGTGTACAAATCTATCCTATCCTATATCCTATCCTTCCTAAATAATAAAATCTTATCAAAGTTACGGATTTTCTCGACGGTTTTAGCGACCGCTCGTGGACCGATCTACGCGCGGTCGGATTGTCTTTAGATTTTGCTGCAAAGGTCGAAATTTCTGCAGAACATGTTGAGCGAGAATTTTGCTGAGCACTCATCGGCACGAATTTCAAAACCTCCATTGCTAATCTCGAGTTTGAGGGGGGATTTTCCATGTGCGATTATATTCTCAAACCGTACAGTTCCAAAAACAAAGTGGGTCGAATAATTTGATCGACGGACGATTAGATTCAACATTCGAAAGAAATTGAAAGGATGGGTCTTCTTGATGTTAATTAAGTATTTAAAGGTGAAGAGTTTTTGCGAGGGTGTATAAGAACAGGGGCCGGGTCGTTCCATCGGGAGATGGAGAAATCAAAACAATTGCATATCTTACGTTTATTAAGAATTCGAAACGGTAGTCGAAGAAATTTTGAAAAATGTTGTGAGTTTCGTCCGTGGGCGTAACAAAATTTTATTAGATCTACGATTGTACCTTAATAACATTTTATTTCATTGTTTGTACGTTGGCTTTATTTTGTTATTGCGTTTGTTAGGATGGTTAACAATAATTTTAGTTTTTATTACAAAAAAAAAACTTTTATTCGTCTGAATAATATAAATAAAAAAGGAAGATGAACAATAATTATAATGTTTGATTTTAAAATTGTTACAATAATATGTAAGATTTATTTTTGTGTTCGGGAACGTGTTATCCCTTTGGCGGACTCGGTTAAACTGGCTGTTCCAGCTAATAACAAAAAAACCTTAACAACGCTTAGCATTTGCTTTTTTTGTTATTAACCGGAAACATTATCCTTGAGTTCCTGGATTTCCAAATTAATTTCGAATGGCCAAGTAATGCCATGGAATGTAGCTGCAGTGACATTGTCCTGCATGCGTGTGCATGCATGACTGTGCCACCACATTACTCCCCCTTCTAGAGAGAAGAGTAAGAAGGAAACAGGAAAGGAAAGGGTATAAAACAGAAAAAATTATAAACGAACGGTTTACTCCAACAAGTCAGCAGGCTTTAATCTGTCTAGTGACACTGTTTTTTCCTTGTTACGAATTCTAATAGTAAAATATTTTTTATTTCGAGAGACTACTAAAAAGGGTCCTAAGTAAGCAGGCTTAAGAGCTTTTTTTAATGTGTCGTCTCGCATGAAAACGTGGGAGCAAAATTCTAACTCTTTAAAAATAAAAATTGAGCGGTTTATATGGTTTTGTGGTGGTACAGGGTGAACGTCGTCAAAAAATGTTTCCAACGTTTGAAGGAACTCATGCGTTGAGGCGGTGTTTTTACATTCGGTAAAAAAATCACCTGGTACGCGTAAGGTAGTTCCGTATACTAATTGCGATACCGTGGAATTCAGGTCGTTCCTAAACGAGGTTCTAAAACCTAATAAAATTAAAGGTAGCACCGAAACCCAATTTCTACTCTGGTAGCAGTTTATAGCAGCTTTTAACGATCTGTGTAATCTTTCGATTATGCCGTTACATTCGGGGTGAAAAGAGGTGGTTCGAGTATGTTTTATACCTAATAGTAATGAAAATTGGTTAAAAAGAGAGGATTCAAATTGACGGCCTTGATCAGTAGTAATCTTTAAAGGGACGCCAAACCTTGCAATCCAATTAGCTAAAAAATGTGTCGCAACTGTCTCGGCAGTAGCATCTGGAATTGGAATGCATTCCATCCATCGTGTATAACGGTCTATACAAGTTAATAAATAATTAAAATTTTGACAGGTTGGAAGTGGGCCAACTAAGTCAATATGGATATGTTCAAATCTTTCGGAAGGAAGAGAAAAATTTTGAAGAGGAGAATGAACGTGTCTGGTAATTTTAGTTTTTTGGCAAACAAGGCAACATTTAGTCCAAACGGCACAATCTTTATTCATTGCTGGCCAGATGTAGCGTTTGTTTACCAACTTAATTGAAGCTTTTATACCTGGGTGTGACAAATTATGTAAATTGTCAAAAATTTTCTTACGCCATGACAGTGGCAAGAAAGGTCTAGCGACATTTGTAGAAGTATCACAGTATATTAATTTAGTTGAACCAACGATTGGTAATAATTCTAAATTAATACTTGGGAGTGATTGAAGAACTTCTAAGTCTGGATCGGATAGTTGATCTGTTGCTAAAGATTCAAAATCAAAAGAGGCGGGAAAAGAAATCGTGCTGATACGTGAAAATGTATCTGCAACGACATTTTCGTTACCGGGTATAAATTTAATATTAGTACTAAATTGACTGATGTAATCTAGATGCCTTATTTGTCTTGGTGACATGTCGTTTGACTTTTTCGTAAAAGCATAAATAAGTGGTTTATGGTCGGTCAGTATTGTAAAAGGTTTACCTTCTAAGAGATGTCTCAAATGACGTATAGCTAGGTATACAGCTAGTAGTTCTCGGTCGTATGTACTATATTTGGTTTGAGCTGGAGATAATTTTTTTGAAAAAAAATGTAATGGTTCCCAATTTGGATCATTGAATTGTTGTACAACTGCGCCAACACCGTAACTGGATGCATCTACCATTAAAGAAAGCGGAAGGTCTTTAGATGGGTGAGCAAGTGTTACTGCTGTTGCTAAACATTGTTTGCAGGCTTCGAAAGCAGTAATCAAAGATACGTTCCAATGAATAGCAGTTTTGTCGTTCTTTTTGCTTCCGTGGTGCACTGTATGCAAAGGTGCTTGGATGGAAGCTAAATTAAGCATAAATCTATGGTAAAAATTTAACATGCCCAAGAAGCGTCGAAGTTCTACAACAGTTGTAGGTTGGGGGTTTTCTAAAATTTCTTTAGTTTTAGATGGTAAAGGTTGAATACCGTGTTTCGAAATAAGGTGGCCTAAAAATTCTACCGATGGTTGAGCAAAAATGGATTTATCTACGTTTAATATTAAACCGAATTCCTGTAAGGCTTTGAAAATTTGATTTAAATGAAATAAATGTTCTTTTAAGTTTTTTGAAAAAATTAACAAATCATCGATGTATGGAAAACAGAAGTCGAATTTGCTTACGATCGAGTTGATGAAGCGTTGAAATGTTTGTGCAGCGTTCTTCAAACCGAACGTCATGCAGGGAAATTCAAACAATCCGAAAGGAGTAGTAATTGCTGTTTTTTCGATGTCTTCTGGGTTCATTGGTATCTGGTGGTATGCTCTTACTAGATCTAAGGTACTAAAAATAGTTTTATCACGTAAATTATTAGCCATGTCTTGTATATTGGTTATCGGGTACCGGTCGGGGACAGTTATCGAATTAAGACGTCTAAAATCACCACATGGGCGCCAATCACCATTCTTTTTTCTCACCATATGAAGAGGTGAAGCCCAAGAAGATGAAGATGGTCTACAGATGTTTTCAGCTAGCATAAATTCAAAAGCTTTTTTGGCACTTTCCAGTTTTGCTGGGTCCAAACGTCGGGGTTTAGAAAATACTGGAGGACCGTTTACTTTTAAAAAATGTCGAACGCTGTGTTTTGGCACAGCTTTGCAGATTGTTGCTTGAGTGATATCAGGATAACTTTGCAAAATTTTGAAAACGTTGTCTTGTATGTGGCAAGGAGAGATGGATTTTAAAGTTAAAATTGGATTTCCGATCAAATTTATTTGGCCAGGAATAGATAAATTTGCTACGCTATCTACTAAACGTTTATTTTGCAGGTCTACTAGTAAACCGAACTTGGCTAAAAAATCTGCACCAATGATTGGTTTGACGACATCAGCGATTATAAAAATCCAAGGAAATGATCGTCTGAGGCCAAATGACAAATGTACTAATTTTGTACCGAAAGTAGAAATTTTAGTTCCGTTAGCTGCAAATAATTTATAGGAAGTAGGAACAAGTGTAGGTAAGCTGAATTCCTTTGGTAATACGGAAATCTGTGCACCTGTGTCTATGAGGTACGTATGTTTTAACACCGGATCAAAAACATGCAAACGACTATTTGTTGAATCCACAATACCGGTCGCTGCGGTATTGTGTTCATTTAGTTTTCCGATTCTACAAATTTACAAGGCGAAATGCATCGTTTCGCATTACTTTTAAAGCGGTTGTGGTACCAGCATAAGCCATCTTTTGACATGGGTCGACTGTATGATCTTTTTTTATGTTGATAAGAACGTGAAGATGATCGTGAATGTGATCTTCCGCGGTTAAAATTTTGCTTCCCTAATGTTACTTTTAATTCGGCAATTTCTAATTTCAAATTTTCTATAAGAGAAATTATTGAATTGTTGGTGCTATTTATTGAATTGCATTGTACGGCAGCTATGTCACACGAAGTTACTTCTAAAAATCGGTCTGCAAGGATTGCTATTTGATCTAAAGGTTGGTCACTAATAGAAAACATTGCTTGAGCTTGTTGGGGTAATCGTTGCAAAAAAAGAGATTTTAAAGGTGTGTCGGTAATGGTTCCTCCTGTCAATTCACGCATTTGTCGTAATTAGTGGGTGGGTTTCTTGTCACCTAATGTAAGTGAATTTAATAAGATATTCAAACGCGATTGCTCAGATTCTTCAAATTGTTCAAGTAATTTTGACTTTAATGTGTCATATAGATTGACATTCGGCGGGTTTAAAATTACGTCCGAAATTTGCGATAGGATTGAACCTTCTAATGAAGCTACCACAGTATTGTATTTGGTATGATCATTAGTTATTCTCAAGTTGGCAAATTGAGCTTCAATCTGACAAAACCAAATGCGTGGATTGGCTTTCCAGAATATTGGAACTCTGACACTGACTGGGGATAAATTTTGATTTTGTTGCGCGTTTAAAATAGGATTAGGTGAAGCAGGGATAGGAAAAGATTATCAGGGACATTTTGATTAGCCATTGGAGATTAATTAAAAAATGCAAGAACAAAAAGATACTCACGATTGACAAGTTTGGAGCACAATTCGTAACACTTTGTAGCACAATTAAGAATTTGTAGCAATTCCCGCTGGAACTCCTGTGCAGCGCCAAATACCGGAATCTCTTCCAAATCTGGAACTTTTCTTTGCAAAAATCAAACTTCTGTGCAGGGCCAAATACTGGATCTCTTCTCCTGACTATATTATTCAGATCACGTCGGTGGTCACCAATTGTTAGGATGGTTAACAATAATTTTAGTTTTTATTACAAAAAAAAAACTTTTATTCGTCTGAATAATATAAATAAAAAAGGAAGATGAACAATAATTATAATGTTTGATTTTAAAATTGTTACAATAATATGTAAGATTTATTTTTGTGTTCGGGAACGTGTTATCCCTTTGGCGGACTCGGTTAAACTGGCTGTTTCAGCTAATAACAAAAAAACCTTAACAACGCTTAGTATTTGCTTTTTTTGTTATTAACCGGAAACATTATCCTTGAGTTCCTGGATTTCCAAATTAATTTCCAATGGCCAAGTAATGCCATGGAATGTAGCTGCAGTGACATTGTCCTGCATGCGTGTGCATGCATGACTGTGCCACCACACGTTACTAATGAGATTATTAAATTTTATTATTAAAAAAGGGTAAGTGTGAATTTTTATATCAATTCAAATTATTGCAAATAATAATTAATTATCGCAATTACGTGTACAATGTAGTCAACCACAGTCTTCCGATTTAATTTATATTAATAATTTTTGTTTTTTTATTTTTAGATAAAATAAAATGGCATGCAATTTAGCAGAGGCCCTTCAGGCCCTTAACATGAAAAGCGGCAAACCCCATTCTCCAGTGCGGTTTCCGCCACAACCACCGGCCAAGCAACCACCGCCGGCCAAACCACCGCCGGCCAAACCACCGCCGTCGGCCAAACAACCGCCACCTGCCAAACTACCGCCGTCGTCGCAACCACCGTCGTTTCCAAAAAGCGATTTACGGAGGAGGTTGGGGCGGCGGCCTCACGTTCATCGCCGTGAAGATCGGCGATCTCCGAATCATCGGAGCCGGTCGCCGGTCCGGCATATATATAAATTTTGCACAGTAAATATTGTAAATAATTGATTGTTTTTTTTTTATTATTTGTTTTCCGTTCTTAGTTAATATTATTGTTCCGTTTTTTTTTCGATGTTATTTTTTTCTTGTTAATAAAAAGTTTTTGTTCTGTTAGTATTTAATTTTAATTTTGTTAGCGGTAAAAAGAACTTTTGAATATCAAGAAAATCGGAAAATTTTTTTAAAGGCCTTAAAAGGCTTTATCCAGAATAGGTAAAATTAATCTTCTATCTGTCGTCTGTCAAAAATCACAAGTTGTCAAAGTTGAAACTTTAAGAGTGAATAACTCAAGAAGTGCTGAAGGGATCTTACCCAAATTTGGTACGTAGGTACATTGATCCTAATGGATATGACAGCATATGTAATCCTTCGATAGAAATCAGTAATGCAACATGAAAAAAATGAAATTAACTTTTTTGGCAAAAACATGAAAAAAGTTTTTGTCGATCGATTTTCTTCGGCATTTCTGAGTCGATTGCAATCAAACTTATTAGACGTATGCCTCATGGGCTCGAATGGTGAAAATAAGGTTTTGCCAGAGAAATCTTTACCAGGGCCACCACAATAAAATAAATTTAAAAAAATGAAAATGTCGTCGTATCTCCGGAAATGTTGAACCGATTCAGCTAAAATTTGGTGTGCCGATGGAGCTTTGAAAGTATAAGTATTGGTGAGAAAACAAATCGAGCCAATTGTAACAGGGCGGGCAGGTCAGAAAAATTACAGAAAATATTAACTGAAATCTTAATTTATATATTTTTTGTGCGAATTTGTCAGATAGCTTGCAAAAATTAAACAATATATTCAAAATTTTAATAAACGTCATAATTTTGTGACATACGTGTCAAAATTAGGTTAATATTAATATTTTAATAATAAATAATTAATTGTCAAAAGTCAAACTTGACGCTTTTTAAAAAGTTTCCAGAATATTACCTTTTTTTAACAAAATTACCATAATTTATGCTTAAATGGGTAATCGATTGTAATTATTGAAATGGAAAGAAGCGCAAGGATAATTGGTTGCGCAAATATCCCGATGCGCAATACAAATCGGGATAGTGAGGAAGTGTTGGTTAATTCCACTTGCCCACTGTCACTAGAATTAACCACCAGAACGGATAATCAAAACCTACCAGTCCCGGCTCCTGTGACTGCACATAATACAATAAGCTTGTCCTCAGGATCATTGATCCAACATGAGAGGATCGCTTGTGGAATAAAGAAACGCATAAAATGGACAAAATTAATGAATATGGAAATAATGCGTACGTTCTTACAAATAAATGAATGCAACGAAAGTCCATTGCCTGGATGGAGAAGAAAATTTCACTTGGCAGTTACAACAAAATTTCCTGAATTACTACTATCAGAACAAAATGTTGTTGACAGGAAAAATGTAATTGTAAAAAAGAAATATCTCAGCGAATCTGAAATTGCTGAAATACGTAAAGAAGTTGGAAACGCCATCTATCAGCGTCAACATTTTAATGAAGAAATACCAACTAACGAGGAATTAACACCAAGTGAAGAAGTAAATCAAGTTCAGGTAGATGAGACAGGTAATGATGAGCTTTATCATCAAATACAGGAAGATTTTCTATCAAAAATTCAGTTATTCGATGACACTAATCCTTTAAGTAGACCTAAAATTCCAAATTTAAAGTTTACAAACTATCATAAAATAAAAGGTATTTTCGATATTTTGGACAAACTAATTAATGTATATTTAGAAAATCAAATATCAATCTACCATATTCATTTGGCATTGTACTGTGCTGCGACAGTAATAATCGAGAAAAATGAACAACATTTAATATGTGGCAATACTAAAAATAAATCGTCTTTTGAACCTTTTTGGAAAGTGCGTCTCAATAAGAAAATCATAAAATTAAGAAAAGATATTGGAATTTTAACAGCTATTAAAAGTAATTCTGAAAATGTGACACCTAGAAAAATAAGTGACATTTATAATAAATATAAGTTAAACAGTCAAGATGCCAATTTCGAAATAATATTTAACGATAAATTAGATTATTTAAAACAAAAATTAAAAGTTACAGCTCACAGGTTGAAGCGATACAGTAATTGCACCATAAGAAAATTTGAAAATAAACTTTATTTAGAAAATCCTAAGAAATTTTTTAGGCGTTTAGAACCTGTACCTAAAACACAAAAGTTTCCGCAGAGTCATAATATGTCACAATTTTGGTCAGATGTTTGGTCTCAAAAGTACAATTATAACCAGAATGCATTTTGGATAAAAAAATTAAATCATGATTCCGCAGCATTTGAATGGAAAGAAGGTGATCTTATAACTTTAGAAGAACTTAGCGCTGCAATAAAGCGTTCTTCTAATTGGAAATCGCCAGGATTGGATGGCATTCAAAACTATTGGTTGAAAACATTTAAATCGACTCATTTACCATTACTTTTTTGGTTTAACAAAGCGTTAAATGAACCATCAATCATACCAGATTTTCTATGTACCGGTGTTACATATATGCTCTTTAAAGACGGAGACCCACTCGAACCTAAAAATTATAGACCTATTACCTGCTTGCCAACTATTTACAAAATTTATACATCCATTTTAGCGACAAAAATTGAAAATCACTGCAAGGCAAACGAAATTATGAGCATTGAACAGAAAGGTTGCGTCAAAGGTTCCCAAGGATGTCGAGAATTGTTAATCGTCGATACAATAATTACAAAATTGGCAAAAAAAAATAAAAGAAATTTAAATATGTGCTACATAGACTATAAAAAAGCCTATGATTCAGTTCCCCACGACTGGCTTCTCGATATCTTAAAGATCTACAAAATTAACCCAAAAATTATTAAACTTTTGTCTTCAATAATGTCGAAATGGAATACTTTAATTACTCATGATGGAACTAGTTTGGATTCAATCAAAATTAAACGTGGAATTTTTCAAGGTGACTCTTTAAGTCCACTCTGGTTTTGTTTGGCTATGAATCCACTTTCGGCATTATTGAATGATTCCGCGGCAGGATTTAAACTCAATTTCCGAAATAACGATGTCATAACTCATTTGCTTTATATGGACGATTTGAAATTATATTCTAGAAGTACCGATCAACTTCAGAACTTAATAGAAATTACTAAATTGTTTAGTCGCGATATTAAAATGGAATTTGGTTTTGAAAAATGTGCAAAAATTAACGTTGTAAATGGTACTCCAATTGCAAATAATGAAATTCTGGACAAAATTCCCCAATTACTGCCAAATAAATTTTATAAATATTTGGGAATGCAACAAAATTTTGTTTTGAACGACACTTTACTAAAAAATGAATTTCGGCAAAAATATATTACTAAGTTAAAATTACTCCTCAAGTCTAAACTCACAGCTAAAAACTTAATATCGGCAATTAATATATGGGCAATACCGATCATAACCTATTCCTTCGGTACTCTTAAATGGTCGAATACAGATTTGAATGCACTGGATACTTTAACTAGAAAATTTTTGTTCAAATACAGATATCTACACCCTAAATCTGCTGTAGAACGTTTATACATAAAAAGAAAAAAAGGAGGTCGGGGATTATTAAATCTATTTAATCTGTGTAAAGCGCAAACTGAATTATTGCGTGAATATTTTTATTCGTTAACCAACCCTTTCATTAAAAGTATAGTCAATTTAGACAAACATTTTACGGGACTTGATCTTAAAAATAGAAAATTAAATTGGAAAAATAAAGTTTTGCATGGTAAACATGCTACAATTTTGGATTCTATTGGCATTGAAAAAGAGAAATCAATATTATGGATTAAACAAGGAAAATTGCATTCAGAAACGGAAGGTTTCATGTGTGCAATTCAAGATAGCGTAATTGCCACCAGAAATTATGCGAAATATATAATGAAGAAGCCTGAAGTTGTCGATATATGCCGTAAATGCAAACTACCGAACGAGACTATCGAACACGTCATAGCTGGTTGTTCAGAACTAGCGCCCACTGAATATCTTTATAGGCATAATTTAGTATGTAAGATTCTACATCAACAGATCGCACTTAAATTTAGCTTATTGGTCAATGTTAACCCTTATTATAAATACATGCCGGAACCTGTTTTGGAAAACAATCATACAACCCTTTACTGGGACAGATCAATTTTAACAGATCGACATATCAATCACAATAGGCCTGACATTGTTATTATAAATAAAGATGACAAATCTGCAATTCTTATTGATGTTGCAGTGCCCCTGTCTAAAAACGTATTATCCACCGAAAAAGAAAAAATACGTAAATATGAGGATTTGGCAATGGAAATGACGGCTGCATGGAGTCTCAAAAAGGTCAAAATTGTGCCAATAGTAATATCTGTTGAAGTACGAGGTACCTTCCTTCTTAAAAGTGGACTGTATATATTTTATAGGTTTTTGTCTTAATTTCCTTTTTAAATCTGGAATTCTTTACTGTCAAATTAAATTATTTTTATTTCGAATTCTTAATACAATACAATACAATTTGTTTTTCTACTTTTTTCAAAGCAACTAGATAAAATATATAAAAGCTCGACTGAACATGCCGGGCGCCTTGAAAACGCCCAGTTTTTCAAAAACTAATAACATTATTAAATAAACAACAATTACTAAACTAAAATATTACAATTATTCAAAAGGTAAAATACATATTTGGTTGACTGCGCGCGTCAATTCACCTTGAGGCACTTTTATATCTACTACGCGAATAACGTTATCCCTTCCAGGATGCACGCGAACGATTCTTCCCAACTGCCACTGCATACTTGGTATATGCTCGTTTTTTATTAATGCTAGCGCGCCAATCTTGATTAAATCACAAGCTTTGGTTCGCCACTTCACTCGGGTCTGCAATTCTGACAAATATTCTTTATTCCACCTTGTCCAATAATGTTGCGCCATGGCCTTAATACGTTGCCATTGCCGTAAGCGGTTTTCTGGCACTTCCATTAGAGACTGTTCTGGCAATGCTGTCAGAGTTCTTCCAATTAAAAAATGAGCCGGGGTTAAGGCTGAGAGATCATCAGGATCTTCGGTTAAGGGACATAAGGGACGGGAATTTAAAATACCCTCAATTCTTACTAATAATGTGCTGAAGTCTTCAAAACCAATTGGAAAATTTACAATTCTTTTTATATGGTGTTTTACGCTTTTTATACCCGCTTCCCAGATTCCACCAAATGTTGGGGACCGTGGAGGTATGAAATGCCAATTTATAAATTCATTTGCTAAACTATTCTTAATTACATTACAATTCTGATTGACAAATTCAAATAACTTGGAGAGCTCATTATTGGCTCCAACAAAATTTGATCCATTATCTGAATAGATATTAGCCGGTCTTCCCCGTCGAGCCGTAAACCTATTTAATGCAGCCAAAAATGCTTCGGTGGTCAGTTCCGATACTAATTCAATATGGCACGCCTTTGTGCTCATACAAACAAACAGGCAAATATATGCCTTTAATATTTTTGGCCCGCGCGTTTTTCGGTCCTTTAGAGCAAATGGTCCGCCATAATCGATGCCAACATTTAAAAATGGGGAACAATTATTTACTCTCGTCTTAGGTAGATCACCCATTAAGTAAGTGGTTTCTGTAGGCTTTGCCTTGAAACAATTAAAACACTTTTGTATGACTTGTTTACAAACACTACGACCTCCGATTGGCCAGTAAGTTTCTCTTATAGAGCACAACAACGCTTGCGATCCGCAGTGTAACAACCGTTCATGTTCCGTTTTTAAAATTAAACAAGTTAAAATGTGACTTCTAGGTAAAATGATTGGGTACCTTTTATCAAATGATATTTTTGCGTTTCTTAATCGGCCCCCCACCCGCAATAAATTGTTTTGTATAAACGGATTAAGAGCTATAATAGTGCTGTGCTTATTAATCGCTTTATCATTTTTTAAGTCCTTTAATTCTTCCGCAAAAGACTCTTTTTGCGCTTGTCTAATAAGTGCATTGCGTGATTCAATTAGTTCTTGGGTTTCTAAAGTCCCCCTTTTTTGTAACTCTTTATTTTCTAACCTTGCGTTAGTAATAAAACGTAATACGTACGCCACTACGCGTTGCATTTTATTTAATGATGAAATTCTGCGTATGACATGAAATATCTCATTTTCTATTGTTTGTGTCAAATTCACAATCAATTTTTGTTCGGGAATTTCTCCTGTGTGCTCGCAATCTTCAAATTCCCATTCAGACCTATCTCTTTCTAAAAATTTAGGTCCTTGCCACCACAACTTATGTTCCACTAACTCATTAGTCAAAACACCTCGTGACAATAAATCGGCGGGGTTTTCTTCCGAGCGTATGTGTTTCCAACATTCAATTTCTGTAAGTGCTTGTATTTCACTTACTCGATTGCCCACAAACACTTTCCATCTATTTGGTGAACCTTGTATCCACGCCAATGTAACCATCGAGTCCGACCAATAATATTTTTTGTCGAATGTTATTTCTAAAGCTCTTATAACCTTCTCGCTTAAATTCGCTAACAGTACTGCCCCACATAGTTCTAAACGAGGAATACTCAGTTTTTTTAATGGCGCCACTCGCGATTTAGCGCACAATAAGTTTGAAATAAATCTGTTTTCCGATAAACAACAGCGAACATAGCAACATGCACCGTATGCTCTCTCAGATGCATCACAAAACCCATGAAATTCTAATTTTATATATTCTGACAAAACAGTTTGTCTTGGAATTTCAAACTCCGTTATCTGTGGCAATTCAGTTTGAAATTTAAGCCACTTCTTTGCCAAATCCTTTGGTATTTCTTCATCCCATTCTAATTTTAACTGCCACAATTCTTGCATAATTAATTTTGCAACTATTATTATTGGACCCAATAGACCCAACGGATCAAAAACCTGACAAATGACCGACAATATTGTTCTTTTTGTTAACTTATTTAGTTTAATAATTTTGTGATGAAACCCAATTAAATCTTTGTTTGCGTTCCAATATACTCCGAGTGTTTTAGTTTGCTCGTTTTCCCCAATCTGGAGAATACTAAGATCCAGGTCATTTATAACCTTAAATTGCTTTAAGATTTCTTTGCTGTTGCATAAAAATTTTCGTAATTCAAAACCTCCGTCCAGTAAAATTTTTACTAGTTTGGATTGAATGTCAAGTAATTCCGCCTCTGTATTAGCACCCGTTAAAACATCATCCATATAAAAATCATTTTTTATTATGTTACTCGTCACTGGAAATTCGCGTTCATTTTCTAAAGCTAATTGAAATAAACATCTTACGGCAAGATATGGTGACGATGCATTGCCATAAATCACCCGATTGATTTCATAAATTTTTATCCTTTCGCTGGGGTCCTTTCTCCATAATATGCGTTGATATTTTATTTGCTTTGGATTAACGAGGATCTGTCTGTACATTTTTGAGATATCTCCCGTCATTACGTATTTATATTTTCGAAATCTAAGAAGTATGGAGAAAAGATCTTGTTGTAGGGTTGGTCCTACATGTTGTACATCATTTAATGAAAGCCCGCTGCTGGTTTTTGCCGACGCATCAAATACTACACAACATTTTGTAGTTAGGCTTCCGAATTTTATCACCGCATGGTGTGGTAGAAAATAGCCATCCACAACTTGCTTATTTTCGTGATTTTGAATTGATCGCATATGGTCTAAGTTTTCGTACTCTGTCATAAATGCCAGATAATCTGTCTTTAATTCTGAGTTTTTAATTAATTTTTTTTCTAACATTTCAAATCGACGTAGTGCTTGCTCATACGACTTTCCTAACTTGTTCAGCTCTAACTTAAAAGGAATATCAACAATAAAATTTCCCTCTGCATTTCTTTTCGTTGTATTTTTGAACACCGTCTCGCAATATTGTTCATCTATGGATAGCAGTGGTTTGTGTAATCCCACTTCCTCGATATTCCAGAATTTTTCCAACTTATTTGCCAACGATTCATTGTTATCTGAGGTCAAACAATTGACGAATGTTTTTGGACTTGGTTTCAAATTTAAATCACCTGCAATTATCCAACCTAATTCCCAAGCAACAAAATAGGTCGAAATTACGTTTATTCGACCTTCTAATAGGTTATAAAGGGTGTATGACCAAGCTCAATTTACGTCATATAGACGTCGAGAGAAGGTAAGTGAGGAATTAAGTTGAAGTAATTTGACGGTCGAAATTAAGTAATGCAAGGCATTTCGCCCTATAAGTCATAGTCTCATTTGGTCAAATGGACTAACATTAGGTCGAATATTGGTAATATTTTGGTAATTTGGACTTAATTCTAACCAATTTGCGCCCTGTTATTTTGACAACGCAGCCTTTGCTTTCGAAACGTCTAAACGGCAGCGTTGTACATCACGAAAATATATAATAATACAATTCTTAACTCTTTCTAGAAGGCGGTGCTTATGTTACAGCAATAACATGGCAACCAGAGAATAACTTGGAATTAAACATCAACATATATTTCACTGTGAAACCGAATATCGCGTGACATGACAGAAATATAAGTACGAAAGAAAATTTTTTGTGCAGATTTTCATTTTAGATCACTAAAATTAATGCGCTTTCAATAATATATAATTTAAACAATTATTAATTAATTTTTAATTATTTAGCAATAATAAATTTTGCATTTAGTACGCTAAAAATATATTAATCTAACACCTACATGAAAATTATCGTTTAATAGAATGTTTTTTGATTCTTAGTCACGCCGAAAGATTTGGTATGATTTATTTTATAACGCCTAATTTTTACAAGCGTAAAAATGTATCATGGAGGACATATTAGTTCTCATAAAGTTGACTGATTTCCAATTTTCGACCAATAAGTCGAATTTCCTTAATGCGAAGGAGAAATGCCTAACTTTGAACACAGATTTCCCTAATCAAGGCATTTGTACTTCAAAGTCGTTGACTTTGAAGTCGTCTAGTCGACTAATAAGGCATTCTGACTAATAAGCCCAATTTTCCTATTTATAAGTTAGTTTGACTTAAAAGTTTAAAAATTAAAAAAGTTAATAATAAAATTTTAAAATCGAGAATGCTGGATCCGAGCCATTGAAATATACCTAGATAGAGTATTGCTATGCTAATACACAGATGTGTTTTGAAGCAAAATTTAAGCAGTACTGTAGGTAAACATAACACGTGTTATGTCCAATGTCCAGTGGCGTACGGTATATATTTTGTTCTATTAAGAAGTGACCACCAGTTTTATTGTTAAAATAAGTAACACTTTTAAGGATGCGTGGAAGGGACAAAGATAATTTTATAAACCAAGAATATTTTATTTTAAATTTGGTATTTACATAAATCATAAAACAGCGGTATCAAGCAATTTTTCACACGCCCTCCAGTTGCGTTTAAATTTTACAAATTTTTGAATCCTCCAGGAGAAGCTATAGTTTTCATCCAGTGGCCTTAAACTGTCAGTTTTGAATGTATTCGAGCGAACAATAAGGGCCCGGATATTAAATGAACCCGGCTCTGTCACGATCAGAAAAATAAAATAATTTAATTTGAAATAAAATTTGCACCCCCCCCTTAACCTTCTTTGTATTATATGAAATGAAAAAAATACTTTCAAACAAAAAAATAGTATTTTTTTGTCTGATAAATTGTAACTAGAAGCAATAGGCACTGACATGTAAAATATTCATATATCCAAATGTAAGTATTTCGACCGCACGTGTAGCATAAATTTATTGTTGTAGAAATATATACCCTTATGAGACCATCAAGTTTATTTATTTATTTGTAAATTTCGATATTTTTTTTTTAATCTTCTTATACAATTTTCAAAACTGATTTTTATAATAGACTTAAATAGACCCCTTTTTGGTTTTAAATAAACAATCTATTGAATAATTAACGGTAAATGAAATAAAATTTCAAAAACCTATTGTCGACCGTAAAAACTAAATATAAGAAATATAAATAGTTGAGATAGAGGTCGTTATAATCTACAAAGTAGATACATTTCAAAATACAAATTCGTAGTAGGACATCGGTAGTCAGGACCGTATTAGGAATCAATAACGAATAAAAAAAATAGCAAGAAAAAAATTATTAAATTCAAAAAGCCTTAACGAACGACATGTTTCGGACTTATTCGGGGTTTTACCCAACGAAATTGACCTCATCAGGTTCGTACTGACAATGAAAATATAAAATTAAACTTACCATTTTTTCGTATTTTTTCATTTTTTCAGTATGGCATTCGGCTAGTTTAGAGCACGTGGAAGGTTTCATGATCGTTTGAAAAAATGGTAAGTTTAATTTTATATTTTCATTGTCAGTACGAACCTGATGAGGTCAATTTCGTTGGGTAAAACCGCGAATAAATCCGGTTCGCATGGACCAATTTGTTGAAGTACGAGGTACCTTCCTTCTTAAAAGTGGACTGTATATATTTTATAGGTTTTTGTCTTAATTTCCTTTTTAAATCTGGAATTCTTTACTGTCAAATTAAATTATTTTTATTTCGAATTCTTAATACAATACAATACAATTTGTTTTTCTACTTTTTTCAAAGCAACTAGATAAAATATATAAAAGCTCGACTGAACAATATCTGCTACTGGTGTAGTATCGTGTAATATGGAGAGACATTTATTAAGTTTAGATTTAACATCAAAATTATTTGAAAATATTCAAAAAGCAACTGTTTTGGCAACTTGTCGTATAGTTAGAAAATTTTTAAATCAACATTAACTAATTTTATACTCTTATTACTAAACCATTTTCAAAATTATTTATGTAAATTAAAAAAAAAATTATGTACATTAATTTATTTGTTAGGTGGTTGGTATTGTTCCCCCACCCAACTGTAACACCACAAATATGTGAGAGTCTAATAAAAAACTATATAATAATAATATTATTATTAAATTTATTTTATAATTTATTTTTATATTTATTGGTCTCAATAAAATAGTAATAATACCGATAGTGATATCGGCTACTGGTGTGGTATCTTCCAAGTTTAAAACCCATTTGTTAAAGTTAGATCTATCTTCAAAATTATACCCAGAAATTCAAAAAGCTGTTATTTTGGAAAGGTGCCATATTGTCAGAAAATTTTTAAATTCTCAACATTAAAAATGTACTAAACAATTTAAAATTCTAATTATTTAGTAGTAGATTTAAGTAACTTTTATAATAATTGTTCAAAATTAGCTTATGTGAAAAATGTATAGAAAAATAATGTAATTAGGTGAAACACACTGTAAAGAATAAGATGGTTGGAGCTAAATCCCCCAACTTATGCTAATTACCACTATATGTGAGATCCGAAATAAAGGAAATATTATAATAATAATATTTATTATATAAATCGCAGATACATGGATTTACAGGTCAAACAGAAGTACTTGTTTCAAGACAGTATGAACTTACATAAACACTATAACAAAGGCAGTTTACATGAAAAATAGGAAACCATACAATGGGTTACATAATCGTTACCATACAAAAACATCCAACCCAAACTAAACTGAGGCTAGAAATTCAGCAACATCGTAGTAACAGCCGAGTAAAAGCATGTTGTGAAGCTTCGACTTAAAAAGCTTACCAGTAGCAGCGTTTCTAATGTCGGCAGGTAATTTGTTATAAATCCTGACGCCCATGCACCGTGGACTCTTATCAGTGAGGTCAAGTCGGTGTGTAGGGAGCAGAAGTTGCCTTCCAAATCTGGTATTGTGGCTGTGAATATCTGAGGCAGTCTGAAAGCTATCGAAGTTGTCCCGCACAAATACAGCAATAGATTTGATGTAAAGACAAGGTAGTGTTAAAATATTCAAATCCTGAAAGAGTGGTCTGCAGGACTCCCAGCGATAAGCACCCACCATACACCTCAATATACGCTTCTGCATCAAAAACACCTGTCGCGCATGACCCGACATTCCCCAGAAAATGAGGCCATACACCAGCCGTGACTGCACCTCCCCGAAATAAAAAGACCTCAACACCGAGAGGCTTAAGACAGCCGAGAGTGATCTAATCTGGTAGCAGACAGATCCAAGTGTACCAGTAACCGCACGACAATGATTCTCCCATCGTAGAGTCTCACAAATATTAAGTCCCAGAAACTTAACGCTCCTAACACGGGAGAGCTCAGAATTATGTACCTGAAGAGGTAAGTCACCGTCAAAGACTCGACCTGCGCAGAAAATCATAAAAACTGTTTTATCAGAGTTCAGATGAAGCCCGTTAGCACAAAACCATTCAAAAAGGGAGTTGAGTACTAGCTCTGCCTGGTTGAGACTGTCACTTAAGCTATACTCGCCAACAATCGCTGAGGTGTCGTCAGCATACAACGTGAGGTAAACAATAGTTATAAACTTAATCAAATCATTAATGAACAAAATGAAAAGTATTGGAGCCAATATAGAACCCTGCGGAACCCCCATGTCAACAGGACTGTCATCCGAATTAACTGTATTAATGCCGTTAACACCTAAGTTACGAATGGCAACGCGCTGGTAGCGCCCAGACAGATACGACTTGAACCAGTCAAGAACCACCCCCCTCAAACCATATCTGAATAGTTTTTCCAGAAGAAGGTTGTGCTGAACACAGTCAAAAGCTCGACTAAGATCGCAGAAGATGCCTATAGGTTTCTTGTGCTCTTCAAGAAGACAAGAACCTGTTACGACGATTAACATTATTTAGGCATCTAGATTGATTATTCAAAGCCTCCTGTGGCGTACAGCGTTCCTCATACGAGAGTAACAGAAATTTATGGTCCGGTATGAAAGTATCACCCGTCCGTACTATACAGCTGGATCTTAGATTAGTAAAAATAATATCAATCCTAGATGAGGAGGTACCCATGACGCGAGTGGATTCAGTATCATGAGGCGCCATGCCGTAGGTCGCCATTAAGTGCATCAAACCAGATCTGGTACCGGAGTCATAACTGAAGTCTACGTTAAAATCTCCGGCGAGAATGAGCAATTGACCTTCCCGGAACAAGGAGTCAAGAACCAACGCAAGATTATTCAGAAAGATGGAGAAAAGTCCGCTCGGCGCCCTATACACAACCAGAATAATGGCAAGTCCATATTGTGACGCATTCCACTTAGCTCCACATATTTCAAAATTCATACAACTGCACATAGAAGACAGATTAATAGGGCAAATGATAATGTTGATAATATAATGTTGATTTGTATACCGAGTGCAGCAGGGGCGGTTCTACCATAGGAGCTGCAGAGCTGCAGAACCGCCAAAAATAAGAATGAAGTGTACTATAATTAATTATTACTTATTAAGTTATTAGTATACGTAATCACCACATTTCAGATTATTTCAATAATTGAAGAATAATCAGTTTGGGTTTCAAAGTCAAATAAGTGCTATAATAATTAATATACATGTCCGGTACGCTTTTGAAATCACTGTTTAACCACGACAGAGCTGCATATTCTCGTGAACATGAAATCCGTAATGCTATGCACATATTCGTTAGGCTACGGGAGCTATCGGAGAGAATCGTATACCCGGATTCATTTACATTACAAATCGAGCTGTATTTTATGCAGATCTTAGATGCAGATCTACGTTCCGTATTTTGTCATTTAAATTTAGAATTTGATTTATGAAAACAATAATTAAGTAAGTTAATTTTTGTTCATTGATTGTTCAACCACAATTAAGCAATAAACTACAATAGTTTAATATTGGTAATATAGTGTAATTTGAAAATTTAGTACAAATTTAAATTTTACTAAGTTTCTTATAGAAATAACTATTATCAACATAGAAGTAAAATTATTTTTTGGCAGATCCTATATTAGAAACTCACATTCAAATTACGTTTAATTATTATTAATATCAGTAAAATTTAAATTTATCTAGTTTTTTTCAACTCACAATTTATACATTATAAGATTGTATAATACAACTATGGTACAAATACAACCGTACTGCTCATGATGCAGCGCTGAATACCTACTACTGCCTACTACATAAAATAAATGCTTATGATTATGAATTTACAATAATTATTAAATGAAGAAAAAATAAAGTGGAACATTATTAATATTTTTAACACAACTTCTCTCAAGCCTACTTAATAACATTTTTTGAAAATAATTTAGAATTGCAATTAAAAAAATCTAAAATAATATAAAATTACAGACATACTAGATTAGTGTTGTTCGTTAGATTTTATTAGTAGCAATAATTATAAAAATTAATGTATCGTAGTATACGCATAAATAAAATTTATTGTATTACAAAAATTTCTGCGTTGTTTGATTTATTTCGAACCCATAGAGGTACTAAATTACAAAGTGTTAAGTTTTATTTTTAAAATAACAAATATGCAACAGTGACAGAATTATGATGTGAATAAGCTAAAAGGGCATAATTTTTAGTCGTTCTAATAACTTCTTACAAAGAAGGTCTAATAGTGTTTTTAAAATGGATGCAATTTTTAAATTAAGTGAAAAAAACTTTTCTAAACTGAGTTATCACGAACAACTAGTGGTAAAACAGCAAGGGCGGCCTACACCAGAATTAAACATTGAAATTGATGGCACAAGTCGAGGTAAAACCTATAAAAGACAATTTAATACAAATATTTATTTACGAAACAATTGGATTTGTGGATGTAATCATAAGAACGCTCTGTTCTGTTTTCCTTGTGTGTTATTTTCTAAAGACCGTGGTGATAAACATTGGACGGAAACGGGGGTGAGAGATTTGATACATTTAAGTGAAAAAATTAAAAAACACGAAAACTCGAAAAGCCACATTAATAATGTAATAAAATTTTCTTTATTTGGAAAAGTTAATGTACATGCCCAACTTGATTCCGCTTACCAGATAAACATTCAGAAACACAATGACGAAGTGACAAAAAATAGATACATTCTATCCAAAATCATAAACTGTATTAAATTCTGTGGATCATTTGAACTTGCACTTCGCGGACATGATGAATCTGAAACATCTGAAAATCCCGGTATTTTTCGAGGTTTAGTTAATTTTTCGTCAGAACTTGACAAAACCCTTAACGAACATTTAAAACATGCAACCGTTTTTAAAGGAACCTCAAAAATAATACAAAATGAGATTTTAGATTGTATGCTAGTAGTCTGCCATGAAGAAATCCTTAAAGAAATAAATGAAACGCCATTTTTAGCAGTAATGGCGGACGAAACCACAGACGTTTCCGCAAAATTTCAAATGGTAACTATTCTTCGATATGTAACAAAAGATGGCGATCCAGTTGAACGATTCTGGAATTTTTTGCTTCCGATGAAACATGATGCCGAAACGTTGTCTGCACAGTTATTGCACGTTACAGTTATTGCACGTTATTGCACAGAGTTACGACGGTGCCGCGGTAATGAGCGGAGAACATGGTGGAGTTCAAGCGCGAATTAAACAAAAATATAAAAGTGCTCATTTTGTGCATTGTTATGCACAACAATTAAATTTGGTTATGTCAAGAGCATGTTCTATAAACTCTCAGGTGCGAATCTTTTTTGGAGACTTACACGCCATTCCCGGATTTTTTAGTCATTCCCCCCAACGGGTAGCAGTATTGGACAAATTAGTGGGACGAAATGTGCCACGGTCTGTTCCTACGCGCTGGAATTTCAATATTCGCACAGTTAACGTTGTATACAAATATAGGCTCTCCATTATTGAATTCATGGAAGAGCTGGAAGAAGAGTCTAACCAGTTGACTAGCAGGCAAGCTGCAGATATTAGACGTATTCTAGAAGATGCGAATTTTATTTTTTGGTTGACTTTTTTCCATTATGTAATGCCGCATGTCGACATTTTATATAGTCAACTACAAAAAAAGAGTATGGATCCGACAGAAGCACAGAGGGTTACAAGTGTATTTGAAAAAAGCATTAATGGCATTAGAAATAAAATAGACATCATTAAGGAAGCCTCAAATTTTTACAGTGCTCCCAGCGATACAAGGAGGAAACCTAATAGCAATAAACTAGATCACCGTGTTGCTTGCATAGAGGTATGCGATATAATCATAAATACTGCAAAAGAACGTTTTGAATTCACTGACCATTTAGTAGCCGCATCACTTTTATTTTCTGAAAAATTCGTAGAATACGATAATAAATTTCCCGACGATAAATTAAATTCGGCTTGCATAGCATATAATGTTTTGAATAAGCAACGCCTGAAAACTGAGCTCTCTGTAGTATATTCTAACCATGAATTCAGGCAATTACATGGAGCAGTAGCTCTTCTTAAATTTATAATTTCAAATAATTTGGATGACACCATGGGGGAAACCAAGAAATTGCTACAAATTCTTGTGACAACTCCAATGACTACCGCCGAAGCGGAGCGCAGTTTTTCCACCTTAAAGCGGATAAAAACATTTTTAAGGAACTCCATGGCTGAAGATCGATTGACAGCTCTTTCGATGTTGTCGATAGAAAAAACATTTATTTCGGGAATATCAAACTTTAACGAAAAAGTTATTGATAAGTTTGCCACAAGCAAGGACCGGCGCACGCCATTAATATTTAAAAACATGCAATAAGTAAGTTTATTTTTTAAGATTGCCATTTTACTAATATCTTGCCTTTTTTATAATGCAGAACACCCAAGAATATATCTCACGAGCCGCCACTGGAGTGCAGCATAAGAATTGAGTTTAGGGCTTGTAACAATTAATGTTAGAATACAAAAATAGGTGGTTCTGTGGGAAACATTTTATAATATCGTCGTACGGACTGACGGAACGTTACTTTAAATGTAAAAGGTTCTGCCACTAGGTAGCGACCAAGTTTAGGCTGTTTGTTAAATTTTTTCCAAAATGTTTTCAGAATCAGTAAATCGACAGTCAGTAATTTACAAAAATTTATTTTTGAAAAATCAGCTAGATGTCCGAAAAAATTTATTGTACCAATCTTGGAGAAATTTTATTTGTGACTTCTTACGGTATTATGTGACGTTAATAAAAATTTTGGAAAAAATTCAGTGGCGTACAAAAATAAAAAATTTTTTTCATTTTGGATTTTGTTAAAAAAAACTTTTATAGATAGATTTAGGGTAGGGGTGATACATATATATATCTTTGCCAGGGCTACCGATATCTTTGTTAAGGCTACCACAATAGAAAACAAAAATGAATGTTATGTCATCGTATCTCCGGACAAAATTTGGTGTGCTGGTTTTTTTTTGTGAAAATATATTAGGTGGCTTATTATATTAATTTTGCAAGTTTGACAACAATACACAATAATAAATTATTGTTTTATGATTTTCTATTGAGCACGTACATTTTCAATCAATTCAAAAAATAATTATTATTAACAATTACTGATAATTGACATAGATTTCATCACTTTTTTAAATATTAATTTTATTAACTTATTAACTTTTTAAATAATAATGATAAGTTAGTATGTGTTGTATCTCCGGATTAAAATTGGTGTGCTGATGATTGGAGGTATTGCGGCAGAAGTGACGATATTTTTTAAATGGTCGAGCGACAAGTTTGGACCACTTGATATGGAATGACCCACGTTATTAATAATTCTTTTGCGTAAAATAAAATTTTTTTTTTAAATGTATTTTAATTTGCATCATAGCATTGTTTTCATGATATCCAGGATGTGTTTGTATCCACCATGAAAATATTGTACATCCCTTTTATCATTCATTGCTTTAATATTCATATGGATGCTAATAGCCTCTTTTATTTTACGCTATTTGGTGGATACAAACAGATCCTGGATATCATGAAAACGATGCCATGACTTTTGGTCAAACTCTATTTTTTTTTTTTTTATGTTTTTATGTTATGTTATGTTTTATGTTATTAAGTTTTTATGTTCAATTTTTTGGGATTTAAAAGATTTTTTAAATTCATCATTTTTAGTCAAATGTTTTAATTTTGTCAAAGTAAGTAAAATTTTTTTAAAAATCTTTAGATTTTTAATTTAATATTGTAGCCTTTGTAAATGTGTTAATAACAACACGGAACGTCAGACAATATAATTGTTTATAAGACCTTAAATTTAACAATTTAAAAAAGTGACAAATAATTTTACTTACAGATTTTGGACCACAACCGGAATGGCTTTCGTTGTAAACCACCGCACAGTGGAACGAAATGCCAAAAACCGGGACATTTTCATATTTTGCGTGCTAGATTAATTTATATAGGTACTGTTTTTTTTTGCATGAGCAGAGTAATGCTCTACTAGGGTATTTTGGCGTTTCAAATGCATATTTATAAGAATAGTACTTATGTTAACTGCCTGGGCTTTATTTGAAGACGCTTTCTTTTGATTTAGAGTAAATAAACAGTTATTTTTAAAGCGACATTTATACTGACTTTCTTCAAAATGTCCAAAATTGTCCAAGGTGCAGTTTGTTCAGGCGTTATTATTGACTAAATAGCTACATTACCTCCAAATATCTCGTTCCCCTTTGTCCCTCTTAAAGAGATATTAACATTTAAAAAAAAAGGATTTTTTCTCTTTAAAAAGGGGATCTCTTTAAGAAGATATACAAGATACAAGACAAGAAGAAGAAGAAGAAGATATGTCACCACTACAGAATACGAGATGGCGTGAGAATGTCAAATTTATATTTAAATTAAATGAAATAATTAGCGTGGAAATTGGGTTATTTAATTTTTTGCACGTTACAAGCCTCTTTCAAGCGACACCACTAAATCGTTGTTTGTTGCGCGGGAACCATGTGTGAAATTTTGATAGGCAATTCAAAAATAAAAAAATCGTTCAATTTTCAAGGAGGTTAACGCGTAATCATGTTTGTCCATTTTTAGTTTTGAAATCTTTAATTTTTATTTACTTTTCGACGGATAACGGGTAATTATAGTTCTTTTCACCTTTTACGTTTTACAATTTGTGTTAACAAATTAATTTTAGCACCCAGGCTACTGGTTGTTAGATTTCGATAATTATTCGTTTATTCGGTTATCATTTTTGGTTTCATCGTCGTAAAATGTGTGACTATCAAGGTTGGAAGTCTTTTCGTATCAGGACATGGTTGACAAGATATATTTTACCTTTGCGATGAGGTGAATTTTATTCAAACTGTTGGAAGATATGAGGTGGTTACTTGATTTTATTAAAATTGGATTGGTTTGATTTAAATGTGAAAAATGATTTATTTCGATCTGTAGATCTTTTTGATTCACGATGTTTTTTTTATCTTCTTCACAAGAGGAGGTTTTTCTGTGAATTCATTTATACTGAATAGGTCAAGAGTTGTTTTGGAGATGACAAACCGGACTTCAAGATTTACCTTTCCCATATAACATCATATTTTCTATCCCGAACGCGGATTTCTGTTACATATCAACTTCAGACAGATGATTATTTTATTTGAGGATTAATTGAATTAGAAGTCACACTTATTCGTTTGATGAGTCTTAGAATTTTCAGACATGTTGATAGACTTTTATTCCTAGATGGTAGACCAATTAATGACGACGTAATGTTATTGATTTCGAAAGGTCCTGACGAAGGAAAGACACTTGCAGAGTCGTGAAAATTGGTGGTACTGCATTCAAGGTAACTCTCATAGAGATACATAATACTGTCGTGAAACGAGTTATTCTGTTATTATTTTTTTATTTTATTTTTCATAACAAGGCTGGTACTTAAAGCCTGGTTCTAATTTATTCAAAATGCCACCGACAGGTACTTTTATAAACAGTAATAACACAAAAACTTAAACACAAAATAAAATTAATATTAAGAATTTGTTAGTGCCGGTCCTGCGAAATTATCGTAGTGCGATTTTGGTTTTTAAAAGTTGGACAGAACTCGACGAGCGAGTCGAGATAAGTGAGTGAAACATTTGCGCCGTGCAAAATTGATTTGCGAATTTTTGGATTTTTTTCACTTGGTGAAAAGGTGAATCTTGTAGTATTTTTTTGGAATCGAGAATTTTGATGCTGGAAAGCATCATAGCCAAGCTAGGATAAAAGAAAATATAGTGATATCACTACTCGTCACAGAGTATTAAAGGATTTTTTCTGAGTTTTTTTTGTTAATTGGGAGCCGTATACGTGTGGTAGAAGGCACAAGGTGATTTGCAGGAGTAGAGCTGCGAGGAAACCGTGCAAGGATGGCCCTGTGTGTGATAGCGACGGTGTCAGCAAGTTAAAGGATAAGGTTCGTGATAACAAAACAAATACAATTTTTAATAACAAATTTATGTTGAACACCTAATACTTACACTACCGCACATAAGTGTATCTACGAAAATCAAAATTTAGCTTATAAAATTTGAAATAGTAAATACAGTTTTGATTTTCGAGATTCCACACCGAACACCAAGTTAAACCTGTTTAATAATATGAGATTTTTCATAAAAGCTGCAAATTGAATAAAACCATTTATTATTTTTTTTAAATATTCGAGTTGCATTATTTCTCGACAACCGAATACCCGATATTAGTTAAACCCACTCCTGAGAGGTCTTGCTTCCGACTTCTTAAGCTAGCTGGCGAATCAAAGACCAAAAAGGAAGTGGGATGTGGGATTAAAAAAAAATCCAACGTTTCACGACAATACTTATTAATTGAAGATGCTGTATGTCAGATTCTATTTGGTTTTCAATGACTCCGAGATAATGAAATTCGGTATGAAATTAATCTTTGCTGGTCACTACTATCTTTTTATTTAATTATTATTATATATATCCTTTTCAAGTATACTCAACTGTATGCCCACCAAAAAAGATAAAAAAATATTGACCGCTGCTGCAATTTACCAGTGCCCTGTGCCTCAATGCAGCATTTTTCATGACGTCACGGATTCGCAATGTTTTTCACGTTAACAACGCAAATTTCATTTAGGTACTACAGAGTAAACTCCGTGCTGTAGTGGGAAAAGAAGAAATATTCAAGTAGTTGCAGCAGTACAAAGCTCATAAACTAAAATTTTGACAAATTTTAATTGGTATTCGGTATTTATACTGATATCCTACATATACAAAACTTTTAATTTTAAATTCAAATATAGAATAGCAAAAAGAAATATTGGTAAATCAAATATATAATAGCGAAAACTAAATTGAGAAATTTCAAGATAATATTATTTATCTTTCCTTTATGTGTTTTTAGCCTCCCGCACGTTTCCGCAAAGCTAACCTTGACAGATGCACGGTCATTCGTGTACGTAAATACGGTCTGTCATGTAAAAAAAAATGCTGTATCGATTACGAAATTCCTAGCTATGTGGAAAGTAAGTAAAAACAAAAATTTAGATAAATAAGTACAAATCTAACGATTTTCTTTTTAGGGTTGCAGATGTTGCTTAGTGAAAACGTGTTTGACCAGCATAAATATAGCAATAGCTGCTGTTATTAATGCACTGAGAGCTCATTTAGATGAAGAAACCAAAGTTAAAAAAGCCCTAACGTTTTCTTTTCACGGGTTAACTGGTAGTGAAAAAAATTACATGGCTAATTTTGTAGCAAAAAAATGGTCTAGAATGTAATTTTGTACATCACTTTGTCGGTAGAGGATTCGAATTGGAGGGTTCTTTCCTGCAGCACAAGGTACTTATTACCCCTTAAAACTTTTTTTCACGATTTAATTTATATTTTTTAGCAAAATTCTATTTAAAATTGGATTGTTCGAAACCTGACCCTGTGAAAACCCTGTGTGCCCTATAGAATTATTTATTTTTGATGAAGTAGATAAGATGCCGCCAGGGGTTTTAAATTCCATTAAACCCTAATTGATTTCGACAAAGCGAGCAAATAAGTATTTTTATTTTTTTCTCAAATACTGCTGAACATTTGATAAATATCACCAACGATTTATGGAAAATAGGAGTTAATTCCATAAGAATGGAAGATTATGAAAATATAATTGTAAATCAAGCTATTAATGAAGATGGTATGTATTTGAGAACATCATGTTAAAAATTTGATTACTATAAAGTTTAACTTTTATTTTAGGCGGTTTCCATCATTCGGATACGATAAGAGGCAGTATGATTGATCATTTTGTGCCCTCTATGCCATTACAAGCAGTACATGTCAAACAGTCTATTTTGTAAGAGTGGAGATCAGTCAATAAAACAGGGTTACAAAAATATTGGATTTGAATTTGTTTAATTTCTTTAAGCTACATACATTCTTTCCAATTCATTTTTAAGATTATACACTTTCAATCTTAGGGATTTTTTAGAAAAAAACCCAGTTTCATCAAACTAATACCTTAATTCTTGAATTGACAAAGGTTGCTTTAAAGCAATAATTCTTTTATGGTATGGTCTTGACCTTCCAGACTGGGCTCCTCAAAGTCTCAACGAGTTCAAAGTGAATATGATGGAGCGCTTGAAAGCATCAAAGTAGAAACGTAACAAAATTCTTTTTTTTTGTGGTGTAACTGACTATACAAAATGAAAACATTTCGTTTATTCCTTCCAGCCTTTCAGCCTTCCAGCCTTTTAAAGCTAGGTAAATTATAAAAGAAGAGTTTACATATAAGTAAGGCTGGGATTATGGGGAATTGTAAACTGCCCTCCGAACAAAAAGGTCGCCAGTAATCCCACATGTAAACTGCCCTCCAAGAAAAAGGTTGCCACTAATCCCACATGTAAACTGCCCTCCAAACTACCTGAGGCTTAATTTATTAATCCCATAATTTTGGTTAATTTACAGTACAGGGTGTTACAAAATTATTATTACCTACTAGATTCACCCCAACCCACGGATTTAATAATAGTAACTGGATAGCTAATACCAATACAAATTTTTGTCTCGATACCGGCGGCCGCCATACTGTGTTATAATGCTATTGGCTGACCGACCACAAATAAAATCAGAGCTATTGTACCGCGCAATTCAAATTACAAAATAGCTCTTTTTTGTTTGTACATTGGCTTTTTTATTCTCATTAATCAAGAATCGTGATTTTATAGTGATTATTGATATATAATAATATCAGTTTATTTAAAGCTCTTTGAACTTCTCTAATTTTTTTAATTTTATTAACAAAATTAAAATTATTTTAACTTATTCAGGCTGCCATCATACATTTTATATTAATCGTGATTTTATATCGAATAATTGTTAATAATGGATTTAAATCCTAAAATTAAAATAAAAAACAATATAAGTTCAAATAAAGTTTTTATTGATGTTTAAACAATATAAGTTTGTTTAAAGTTTTTCGAACTTTTTCGCCAGAAATGGTTTCATTAATATTTCTAGCCAAACTGTTAATTCTTATTCCCGAATAGCTTTTAATAACTTCGTTAATCAAGATTTTCTTGTGGGAAGTTTCTAATACATCTAAATCAAAACAGTGATCATTTAAGATTGGGAACAGGTTGTCATTGGATAATAATTTCGAACTTTCTCTTAACAAAGTGTCGATCAGAGCAGTTTTTGCTGGTATGGCCCCTTCAACTTTCATTACAATTTGAAGTTTTCGTTCCACGACTTTGCAAACTTCCCTCAAACTAATCGATGGTAACAATAACCCACCATGAGATTTTCTGACGATCAGCTTTAATGTATTATCACACTCATCTGCATCAGAAAATCTCAAGGCTTCACGGCATAACGGACATTTTATTTTTCTCTCTACCATCCTAATCACAAAGCTTGCAATGTACGCTATTACATTTTCTGAAAATTCGTTCAAATGAACAGGTAGAAATAATTGTATTTTTTTTTCAGCTTTTCTACTTCTTCATTTTCAACTATTCGGTCTAAATGCACATCTGTCATTTCCAGTTTTTTTTTGACACTAGAGACCGTTAAAATATTTGTTTGGTCCTGAGCAATACAATTCCCGGTGTCTTTTTTAATAGCTTGGTGCAACAATAACCTTTTGTACGTCCCCATGAACTGCAAACAATTCGGGTTATTGTTCCAACTATTTCTTGACCTACAACAAACAATCAATGTAGAAATATGTGATTGCAAAGACAAAATACAAACCTTATACTGCAAAAGAATAGTTCGAGATGATCCTGGCTAAATTTATATGTAAGGATGTACTTTAGATTTTGATCATCCAGTACTTGGTCTTTATAAATTTGCAAAAGTGATATGCTCGATATTGCAAAACCAAGATATAGAACCTTCCGAGTAGTTTTATATAAAGGAGTGCCTGAAGTGTTGGTTAAGTGTAGAATGTATTGGATAGTGTCTTCTAGAAACGGTTTCCAATAATTTTCATTTGATTGCTTCATTGGAGTTTTCATTCCTCGGCCATACGGGTTTCGAGAATTAAGTAAGTCAAACAGTTTATCAATTGTTCGAATAAATTTTATTGTTGCCTCTGCACCTTTAAATTCGTCCAACATAAGGTCTTTCGATAAAAATTCTAGTGCATCAGCTACACTTGCACTGAGGGTTTGTGCAGCCAAATTAACCTGGAGTTGATGAAAAAATTATTATTTTTAAAAGAATTCATAATTATTGTTATTTTACCTTCATAATTGCTTTCTTCCATTGCATGTGTCTTTTCCGGATCTTGTTAGCTAAGTACAGAACTTGGTTCTCTTGAATTATGTGTAGTTGATACACATAGTCCCATTTGATTGAATTGCCTTCAGGATCAAGAAGAGTGCCAACAGTTGCCCAATTATTCCTGACCAATTTGAGCATGTGGCATATATCAAATAAAACATAGACGTTGCCACCAGTAGAAGGATTTTCAAAGTAGGTTTTAAAATTATCAGGGTCCGTTACTGCACATCCTAGTTCGGTCATCATTTTGAAATTTACATGTGGACCGTCACATGTGATTGACAACACTTTTACATATGCCATATTAAGATATTTTAATGTCTCTTTAACAACATTGGCCCTTTCTTCTCCATTTAATTTATTAATGAAGAAATACGCCACAGGCAATTTAAAATTTAAATTTACGCCAACGACCATTAGAACCAGAGCCTCCGTTGCCGCCTCTTGCAAGTTGGAATATTGAATATCGGCACCAAAATCTACATATCCCCAAACATTCTGTGTATTCTTTTCAGAAACAAAAAAGTCTGTGAGTCTCACGTCTCACCTTTTTGAGTTCTGCCGCGCTCAGAGCTGTTTTAAATTTGGTTTAGCTCTCGTAAAAACAACGTCACAAACTGTCCGAAGCGAAACGAAGGGTTCGTAGGGTATAATGTGCGGCGCAAAACTGTGGAAACTCTTCTAAAAATTGTTGGCGAGGTACACGAAAACCTGAAAAAGATGGAAGTGAAAACTGGTCAAGGTGAAAATTTTCTCTTTGCAAACGATCCGCATTCAAACATTACTGTATTTTCCCGCAACACAAATTTGACTGCTTTGACGAGAGCTGAGGCAATATGCATGGATGGCACATTTGACTATTGTGCTGATTTTTTTACACAATTGTTTACTATCCACGGACTTTTTAATGGGCATTATGTGCCGCTCGTGTTTTGCCTGCTCCCGGATAAGAAACAATCGACATACATACACGAATTGTTTTAAAACAATTTCCAAGCTTAATAGTGGATTTCTGATCAATGACAGCTTTTTCGAAACGTTTCAGTTATTCAAATTTGATATAAAAGTTACAGACTTTGAAGTGGGGCTGAGAAACGCATGTGAAATTCAATGGCCACACGCGTCTCTAGAAGGATGCAGATTTCATCTGGGCCAAGCATGGTATCGATCTCTCCAAAGAAACGGTGTGGCATCTGAATACAGAGATATGAATTCCGAAATTGGTAGATAGGCGCGATATTGCTTTGGATTAAAATTTTTAAAAGCTGGAGATGTCTTAAAAACTTATAATGATCTACATGAGTTAAAACCAGCTCTATAAGTTTTCAGAATATCTGTTTACATAAATATATTATGTGGGGGACAATGCGGTATTTCCTCCCAGAGTATGGGCCAAGGCGTCTTAGGATTTACTTTTGACTACAAATTGCTGTGAATCTTTTCATGCTGGTTTCAAACAGAATTTTAATTCTTCTCACCCTAACATATATCAATTTTTGAATTCGTTGAAACAGTAACAGAACAAAGTTTATATTGCTTTGAATAGTGTTGGAAAGCCAGCTACACAAAGCAGAGAATCTAAAAACAAACACAAAACTATTGAGGCACTGCACAGTGGGTCAGACGCTTGGAAAAGTGGCCAAAAATACATTTTTGTCAACTTAACAGTATTGCCACAAAATTTAGTATATCTTTAGAGAAAACATCAGTGCACCTTTTTCTCGAATCTCAAGTGAATTGAAAAATATTTCTGCTTGTTAGAGCGATGCAAAAATCACCTTCTATTAATCGCTGACTTGAGTAGCATTTCGCTCCATGCAACACCAAGTTTTGACGACTTATTGTCCAGATTTCAGCTTCGAGTTTAAATTGGTATTTAATAGAAAAGTTGTCTTGAAGTATGTACTTTCGAATAAAAAAATTTTTAGACAATACAATGGTGCAATAATTAAATACATTATTTCATTCCGGGAGCTGCTCAATAGAAAATCTCAAATAATTCTCCAACTTTGTGTGGACTTATAAACAATTTCCCGCAATTTCCCGTTTTGAAAAAATACGCAAAAAATACATTAGACATTTCTCAAACAATCTATGTAAAAATTGTTTGTGCATTCAAGTGCGTTTTTAAATAATTCGCGATTTTGAACAACGCGACGGCGACGCGCTCCGTGTCACATAATTATGATTATATTGCAATTTATGTATATAATGTAGGTACTTATTAAAACATGTTTTATACATAAAACTTAATTTTTCAATTTGAATGAAAACGTCTGTGATTTAGGTACAAGTGATAGCGTAGAAGTGATAAAAATCATTATTTAGACTAAAAATATCTTCTAAAAAGCACCCTGCAATTCAATCTTTTTAAAATAAATTAAAATTCAAACTTGCAATAACTTTATCAAAAACCATCCCTTAGAACACAGAGCACACCCATGGGGTCTCAATTTTGTTTTTACTGTTACTGTATTGCATCAATGTTGTTTAACATAATTAATGCGAAAGAAAATATTTTTTGCTGGCCGTATACAAAAACCATCCTCTAAAATCAACCCTCTTTAGTTTTTATTTTATTTATTAATTTTTCTGTATTATTTGAGCCAACTTTAAGTCATTAAAATTAAAATCATATTTTAATAACCACTCGTATAAAAAACACCCTTCTAAATCATCCCTGTTAATTTAAAATTTTTTAATTAATTTTCCCGTGTTATTTATGCTAGTTTTAAGTCATTAAAATCAAAATCTGATTTTTGGCCACTTTTTCGTGTTTTCGACCCACTGTGCACTGTTTCAAAAATACAACCTAGAAGAAATATCGCGGTTGCAGTTTATAAAATCAGTCTCGTTGTACAGCCACACCAAATGTTAAGAATTTCTTTTCTTTTGTTTTTTTCAAATTATTTTATGTAACGTGATTATAATAAATACCTACTTTTAATAAATTTAAAATGTTTTATGTTTATTATTAATAATTGTAATACTCAAATGGGGGGGGGGGGTCAGGTGAAATCTCACCGGATCTCGTTGAAAGGGTCAGTGAAACTTTTACGTCAACTTTTTATTTCAATATTATATAACAACGACAGTTGTAGACGTTTGCGAGTCGGCATTTAGGTGGGTACTTTGGTCGTATTAACGACGGCTTATTCCTAACGACTTTTAAAAGGCTTGAATGACAAAACAATTATTCCTGACCTTTGCGAGTCGGCAGTCAGTATTGTAACTTTGATTGGATAACCGACAGTTTACTCACGACGTCGTGTAAATGGGTCTCGGCTCGAAAACAAAAAACAAAACCATTATTCCAGACCTTTTCGAGTTGGCAGTTAAATAACAGAGCTTAGACTGGATAATATGGACGATTTATTTGTGACGTTTTCGGAAAAATTCTAATTCTAAGAAATAATTTGAATTAATAGTAATTGCTTGGTGAAATATGGATGGTTCTGTAAATTACAAAAAATAATGGATTAAATAATTATTTTTTATCAATGAAGAGCAGTTTACCAACTAACGTGATCAAAGCAAATAACTTATGTCAACAATAATTTTAACTATTAATTAATATAAATAAATAAATTTATATGCATTAAAGATTGCAGTTGTTGGTTGCGTTTCTCCAGCAGTGTCGGATCGGTTTGAGAAAACTTAAAAGTGAAACGTTAAAACCGACTTAGCTCTTTAATAATAAAACGAAATATACGTGTAATAAATAAATTCAACGATGGTCCGTATATGTTTCAAAAATGAGAAAAATATTTGAATTTTGCCAAACCAACGTCGACTGACGTATAAACACAAACAAACATTTATTACCGCATTTACCAATATTTGTAAAATTTTCAGAATTTGATTTTTAAAACATTTATTTCGATAGTATAATTCGTAAAAAGAATATTTGATTTGGAGTTTTTAGAAAAAACGTTCGGTTATGCCTAAAACACGCATTATTTGTGTTGTGCAAATTGGCTGGGAATTTTAAACGAAAATTTAATTTTGCGATTTATTCAGCTATTAAGCGATTTTCAACAAAATGTTTAAGATACGAAAAAACGCTTCTTGTAAAATGAAATCGGATAGCAGCAAAAAAATTTCCAAAAGTTGCATGGTTTCCGCGCTACTGGCGCAACAATCGCAAAATTTGAAAATTTCTTTATACGGCCGTAGTCCCGTAGCGGCCATATTTATGGACTGATTTTTAAATCTTAAACGATATCGCTTGAGTCCGGAGTTTTACCACAAAATCCTTGGGATAAATATTTGCCTCATCTCAATCAGGAAAGCCGTAAAATAGAAACAAAATTTAGAAAGAATAATGTCAAGGTATGCCTTGGAAAATATTTCGGAAAACTTTGATAAATTTTTTTTTAATTTAACGGCAAAACCGAGTCGCAGTCGTCACAGAAGCATTTTGAGTGGTAAAAATTTTTATAAAACAATTTTTCTTTGGCGTAAAAATTTGAAAACGATAGAGCCTGCCATGTAGAGCCATTTAATATATAATAATAATTAGGAATAAATTTAGAATTAACTGTATATTTCCAAATACACCGGCGAGATATGTTTCGAAAAAAGTATAGTTTATAGCTGTTCTCAAAAAGGTATTCGATAATTCATTTTCAAAAAGAAAATACCATTTTAAGTACTCATTCAGGCCTATTATACGTATCACAATCGTTATTATAACAGTGACAGTTATGAAATAAAAAATTGATGAACCGCGTTTTGATCCGAAAATAGAAATATTACTTTCTCTTTCTGACACATGTTAGCTATAATAATGTTTCTCGCTTTACGCTATTTTGAAACTTTATTATAAAATAAAGGTTGACCGTTATTTTTAGAGGTTGTGATACATAATAGACCTGAATGTTTTTATAGGATTAATTTCTTACACATTTTGGAATTCCTTTCTGTGAGAAACCATTTAATTAAAAAATTTTAATATAAATATCTCACAAAAAGGTCACCACCGACCATATCCTCGTCTCAGAGAAACAGTAGGACATGTATAAAATCTTAGTTGGGAATAAATTCGATTTTATAGTTTAATTATTATTTGATTTTTGAAATACACGTACAATATTATTTGATGACTATATCGTCACAAAATTAACTTATTGTTCTATTCGATGAAGGCATTATTTACAATGCCAAAAATATTCTTATAATAATAATATTTCTTGGTCCATTTCGATGCAAACTTTTTGTCGATTCCTTAACTTTCGAACCATCTTTGGAGTTTACGAAAACACTCGAAACACTTTTGCTTAAATTAATAATAAAATTTTATAATTGAAACTTTGCAAATTTGTTAAAACATCTTTATTCAAAACAAATCAAAAATACAAACTAAAAATTTCACCCGTAAAGAGATTTTCGCCTGTACGTCTACCTCATATGCACTTTAATCTGTTGTCTTCGGTTTAATTTTCTTTGGTGTTGAAATTATACTGGACTTCACATCATCGTTATTTAATAGCTAAAATTTCTTACCAACGTTTAAGTTAGGTACAATCTCGGAGTCAAACAATTAATTACAAATCTTAAAAAATTAAATACAAATTTCATAAACACTGCAGCTTCGATCAGTTGCAATAAACTGTTATATCTGAGAGACGAACACAAATTGCTGCAATTTGGTAAAACCGGATAAAATGCCTCGAAGCGTTGCACCAAACCCAACAATCTGACATCATTTAAAATCACCTAAAATGTAACTTCGATAACTTTGCTTTATAATAATAAAGCAAATTTGAATGCTCGGCAGTAAAAATGGATTTTCAAAAACGTAAATCTTTTGGATACCAAGAACACACCTGGCACGATTATAAACAGTTTAAAATTGTTTCGTAAACACACACACAATCGCACAACATCTGTTTTACATTTTGGAGAAATTCGAACCTTCGAAACCTTTTGCATGTAGATTTATATATCATAACATGAGTGTTTTTCGAAAAAACTTGGTTTGCATCTATCTAGATCTATTTGATGTGGAACGTGAAATAGGCGAAATATTCTCGGCTTTGGTACTTTGCTTTGGTATAAAACTCGAATACAGAACTTGCCTTTCGATGACTTTTGCGATTGCTGCGGTGAACAGTTCCACTTATCTAGTAAATTTATTAGGTTAAGTAATTGCACCACAATAAAATAATATTCAAACGTGTAAAGAACTTGGCGACCTAAAACAAATAAACGATACAAACGAAGAAATTTAACAAAAAGTTATAATTAGCTTACCTAACCTTCAAGTTTGTATCGAATGGATACAAGGATGAAAGGATATAAATGGCTTACCCCTTTAAAGTAGTTATAAATAAATCCATCGGTGGTCCGTAATCGTATCGAAAATGCAAAAACGTTACAATTTTGGAAAAATCAAATAGATTTTATTTAAAACTTTAAAAATCGTCGGAAATGTTAAATTAATTATTTCCAGTAATAAGTAGGCGTGGCTAAGTCAGTTTGCTGGCAATTTCGAGGCCCAGTACGACGCGACGTGGACGCGACTCGTTTTCCGTCTAACTCGGTTTACGTGTGCGAGAAAGAAATGCGATAGGCTACGATTCAAAAGTTGAACGTGGGTTATCGAAAATCGCACAAAAATCAATATTTTAAAATCAAAATTGTGGGATCGATCGGTAATGTAACGTAACTTAACCTAGCCCACACCGAGCGGGATTTTTTTGTCAATTTTTCGAGACATCGGACGGGCGGCTACGCCGCCCCTTTCGAAAGCCATTAGCTTTTTCAGTCGGTTTTTTCGATTTTAGGCTTCGAGCTTTAGTATAAGGAGATTATACTACTACTATTATTTTGTATTAAAATATGTAAAATAAATTTTATTATTTAAAAATTAAAGGGTAAATTTCAAATACGGGGGAGGTAATCTCTCCACATCGTTCCAATAAGGAGAGAGGTAAAAAAACATAGACGTCCCCAAACAAATATCGTTGTTGCAATTTGTAAAATCAGTCTCCTTTCAGTCGACAACCTACATTTTAAGAACCGCGAGGGATTTAGGTTATAATAATAATATAACTCAATATATAATTAACAATAAATTAAATACATAAAATGATTCAAACAAGAAAAATTAAATACGTAAGTTTACACCGATGAGAATGCTTAATTCTAGCAATTCAACGAGAAAGTGTCATCAGTGCAATGAGTTCCCATCACACTGATGGCATTTCCCCGTTGAATCGCGATATTAATAATATAATATTATTAATATATTAATTATAATAATATTATACATATTATTATTAATAATATTTTAGGTTGTAACGTTTTTCTTTGATTTTGAATAATTAGTTTTATGTGATGTGATTATAATAAATACTTTTAATTTTTCTTTAATTAAAAATTTAAAAAAATTAAAAATTAATTAAAAAAATTATTATCTAAAAATTTTATAAATTTTAACTGATAATAATAATGTTTATCTTAAATAAATTTAATTGCTGTATCACCATGTACTTAGTATTAATCAGATTAGTGACAACCTTTTTACTTGGAAGGCAGTTTACATCATTTTGTTCGGAGGGCAGTTTACAACTGGGATTACTGACTACCTTATTGTTAGGAGGGCAGTTTACACTTTTTCAATTTTCCATTTTTAGTGGATTAGGGCAGTTTACATACACCCGGGATTATACACTAAACCAAAAACCGTCATAAATATAATGAAAAAATCTATAGTATTAATGAAGTTTTTCATTAATTCTCAACCAATGATGTAGTTCATTGTAGCTAGAAACTCACGTTCATTAATGTAATGATACAAAATAAAATGAAACAATAACAAATTTAATGAAAATTATCGTAGTTTTAATGAACAACGCACTTCATTTATTATCAACCGATGATAAGTTGATTAAAACTATGAACCAATTTTCATTAATTTTATGAAATAATATGTCACTATATCTACGAATTGAGTTCATTGCAATTATGACAATAGTTCATAGTATGCAATATGCATAATATGCAAATAGTTCATCGTATCCATGAAAATAGTTCATAGTATCTATGAAAGTAGTTTATTATATCTATGAAATACGTTATTTGTATGTATGAAATAAGCTGATTACATTAATCTGGGTTTAGAGCATTAAGAAAACAGTTCAAGCAATTCAACCGTACTACCGCAAAAGCAAAACAAAAAAAAAGTAAGATTAACATAACAATAACTTTATTACAATTAATTATTTAAAAAAAATTTTCCACAGCTTTAATGACAATTGATGATTTTGCCATAACGCTTTCTTCTTCAATTTTATACAAAAACGTTTGTATAAAATTCCAAAATGTAGCAGATTCCTTAGCACTTTTATCATTACTTTCGAGCAAATTTAACTTTTAGGCTTCTATACAACGTATAGGAAGAAGCCTTATGATCTAGCTCCGTGTCCGTCTGTCCGTCTGTCCGTCTGTCCGCATAATTCAAAACCAATCAGAACGCACGTTCTTAAAACAATTTTACTTCATATAGAATATTTTTAGATTGGTATTAATTATTCAGATTATTTACATATATATTTTTTAATCCGATATTCTTATTTTGTATTTTTAGAGTAGGTATTTTACGTGTTTCTAATACGGTATTCGGTACGTGTTTCGGGCAAAGAATTAAAAGATTAAAAAAAATTAAAAGATTAAGGCATTAAAAATTGGAATAAAATAAAGCCCAAATAATTTAACCTACCGAAAAAGTAGATGTATAGAAGCCTAAGAACTGTCGCAAAAGCGAGTTCCACCTTGTTTGGACTAACTTTTTAAATTGCGATATTACGATATATTTAATCTGTTCCTTTTTTTAGTTAAAAAATAAAGTTATGGTAAAGCTCTGAAAGTTTTGGAAGAAAAACGTCTTGGAATTTGGTCAAGTTAACGTTATACCATTACCGTTAAAATATTTGCCTATTATGTTGCTTTATTTGTTTGTAAAGCTTTATTACAGATATTAAATATAGTAGCTAAATGGATTTCCTTGGCCTCGGAAGGTGCTGGTAGATCACACCTACCTGTTGTCGACTCATCATTCCGTTTTTTTCCAAACAATTTTTTCCACACACTTAGTGCATGTTTAAAAGGTACTAATTTAACGTTTTTAAATGGCTGCAATATTTTGTTTATGTCATCAATAGAGAGCGGATTTCCTTCCATTATGCTTATCGTCAATATTTAAGGCAGCAATAAGATATTTAAAATGTGTACGATTTATGAAGAATTTTGTCATTTGACACTAAGTTTTTTATGCCTTTTTGAGCATTTTGTGCTTATTTTCAATTTTTATGCTTATTTAAAGCTTATTTTAGCTTTTTTTTGCAAAAAGCAATTTTTACTGCCCGAGACGCCCCTGAACAGAATTTGAATTCTTTACCTGATTTGAATTTTGAAATTTGAATTTTTCATATGGTACCAACCTAAGCATAAAAATTTGTTATTGCAAAAAAATCAATGCATTTTGGTATTAAAATCAGTTTAAAATCTAAATTGGTAAAAGCAAGAATAAAATTTATTGTAAATACTATTTATGTAACTATTTTATTTTTATCGTTTGTACAAATTTTGATTGTTTTACTACTGATTGTTCTACTATTTGTAGAAAAAAAAATTGTGATCAAGTTCCAAGCAATAATGCCGAAAGTGAAACCCGTAGTAGAAGAATATATCAAGGAAATTTAGAGCGGCATTTAGTAGTTAACTGTTTCCAGGAAGCAGTGTAGCTACTTATGTTTTAAAGACTTTTAAAGTATTTTTCTGTTATTTAATTATAATTAAAACAATTTTTAAGTGTAGATACTACATTAAAAAAAATTTTTGTGCTATTTTAAGCGCCTTTTTTGGCTTTTTTAATGCCTTTTTATCCGCTCTCTACAATATGCGAAATTTTTAAGTCACCTATTAAAAATCCTTCGTCTGAAACTTAATGTTTTAAAATACACAGAAATAAACTTCTAGACGTTGGTAAACTTCTGTTAAGCTCCTACTTGAAAGCAATTCATGTAATTCAACAACATTGAAGCTTCGCCATTATGGCTCATTTTGAAAATCGGTATAAATTTTTGATCTATTTTAGTGCAATTACGGCAATTACAGTTTACTATTTTGATCAAATTTAATGACTGAAAGTCTTTATATTATGACTGAACATTTAATGACTGAAAGTCTTTATATTATGTAAGTGGTACAAAGTTAATACCACTTACCTTAGGACATTACAAGTTGGTACTTAGACATATAATGCAAATGCATACTTTTAATTTTTATGTGCATATAATAAATCCCAGACCTACATTGCATTTATCGTAATCGAAAGACATTGTAAGAAAGCACCGAAAAATGCCATCAAAAGTACAGGTAAGGTAGTAAGGTAAGTACAGGTTATTCATATTTTGGAAATTTTTATATTTTTTGGGTCTACGTTTCCACCGCTTTTCATTAGTATTGGTATTTTTGACAATTTTGTATGTAAAACTAAATTATTTACGCTTATCGGAGTTAAGTATCTGGATCTTAGATTTCGTACTACTTTTTGAGATAAACCACGCCAGTTTTCAATTTCCCGTGTAGCCAGCATATTTGCACAGTCGATAAAATATCTACTTCTTGTGCATATTTACCGGATCCATCACCAAAATTTTCCACCTCATTACAATTTTTCTGTAAAATTTCATCACAAACATCCTCTTTTACAACATCTTCTGCGTCTTGTGCAATTTCGTCGGACCAATCACCAATATTCACTTCATCAGCATTTTGCATGATGTGTTGATAAAAAGTTATCAATTCTTATAGGTGTCTGTTCATTACCAAAAATATGGTTTGTGATTATGTTAAATTCAATTTCTACAGATACAGATGATGCTGGTATACGCCCGCATTCAAACAGATTTCTACAAACGCAGGACCATAAGACAATAACGTAATTGCATATAGTAGGCGTTCAGCAAATTCAGGATAAAAATGTGCATTTACACCCTCTCCGTTAGAATTGTCTATGATTTTCAGCACTTCATCATTAATTTTTTGACCCCATTTTAACCATCTGTTACCTATAATCAAACGTTCGTCTTCTTCATCATCTCGCTTTCCTCGGTTGATAGATCTCCTATGAGAATATTATTAGGTAACATTTCCACTTTCAAACAAATTTTACAATTTTAGTTTAGCTGCACTACAATGTGTTAAAATATTCTCATCGTCTTCGCCGTCGCGTCGGTTCCGTACCGTGCTACTATCAAAATTGATTCCAATAAATTCTCAGCAGTTAAAATATTAATTTTTAAATAATTTAAAAAAATAAAATGACAAAGTATTAAATTACCTAACGCGTGTAGGTAAAACGTTTTAACTAATCGTCTCTTGTTTGTAGTATTTGAAATAAATGAATAACAAAAGATATTACTAACCTACTTCTACTTTATATAATTTAAGTTTTTCGAAAGACTTTTTGCCCTTTCGTCCTTTAAGGGAAAATTTTAAAGCCATGTTCTTCGTAAACATTTTTTTGATGACTGCCTTTAGGGTATTTTTGGCTGTATTGCCGCCTGCTAAGCTGAAAATTCTGGCCTGAAATGATAATATGTATTACTATGAATACCATAGTAAATGAATATATGAATACTACAAACGGTAAATTTTATCTTACCAATTTTGCACGATGGTCTTCAGAGTTCAGCAAGTCCTCGAAATCGTTTAAATTTTTATCCGTATCCATTGGTAGTAGATACAAAGTATCTGCTGCCTCTAGATTCGGATATTCTGACCCTCCGCCGCAGGTACAGCACGGCTTCTTTTGATCCTGAATTGCTGTTAACTTCTGATTGATGCTTTTTACGTCATATGATAATGCCGTTAACATCTTCAATGTTCGATCCTTGAAAGAAAGTTTTTTTTTATAAAAAAAACTTATATGCTTTCGCATATTTTAAATATATTGTTTAAGAAAATTACAAAAGAATTTCGTTATCAGAGATACAAAACGTTTAATGATACTCAAGTATACCGTATGCGTGTTACCACGTGTGTACTGGTTCATTGCCATTGCAATACCCGGTATTATATAATTTATTATACAATACAGGGTGTGGCATTAATCCGGACAATATTATTTAACAATGATTAAACAATTATTTAAAAATTTTTATATAAATTTAAACTACCTACCTTTAACATTTTCATTCAAGTCGTCCAACGATCGTTTCCGTTTTCGTTTTCTACTGTTAACTAAAAATATATTTTAAATACATTTTCTAAATACAAAAATATTATGAAGGATATGCAAAACTTTATATTATGTAATGTTACTCGTGTAATATATTGATATGTGAGTTAAATAAGTCATAGGCTTAGTTAACAAAAAAAATGCATTTATTTTACAACACTACAATTTGTTGGAGTACATATAATTTTAAATGGTCGTTAACGCAATGTAACTACATGAGTAAAAATACAAGACTAAGAACTAAAGTTAATTTTACAATTATATATAAAGTTATTATACTTATCTAAGCAAGATATTATTATACTTGACCTGTTATCACTAAAGAATTATCACCTTACAAGAGATGCATAACTGTGTACGTAACTTGTGTACACGTTACATTCTCGTGGTTATAAAATTTTTTTGATTACCTGTATGATCATTGTTTTCTGACTCCGAAGAGTTTGCTGCTACTTCATCATCGTCTTCTAAGCTTCCCGAACTTTCAAGGCAACTCGTCATTTCAAATTTTTTTGTTAGTTTCTCTGCATCTTCCATTGGAAAAATTGTTTTTTTACAAACCGCTTTGTATTCTTTAAACCCCTTACTCAACTTTGGGGGATCGCACCTTTCCATGTATCCACGCATATTAGCTTTCGACATTCTTTTTGGGAAGAGGTATAAATGTCTTTTCTTCATCGACGGCCCAAGAGGAAGGCACAAGCTACAAGCCTGTTCTTCTTCCCAAAAAACAACATCCCACGATTTTGACCTTACAGAATATTTTTTAAAAGATATTTTTAGTAATCATAAAATAGTACCAAAAGTTAACGCTAAACGTTAAATTTCTTTAAGTATTTTCCACGTGAAAACAATATTAATTAAATTAATAAGAAAATAAATTAAAATACAAATAATATAATAATAGCGTTTTCAAAGAACGCTTATTCTCTTGAAATAACGGATTTTATTTTACTTGACGCTATTTTTACACATGCAAAATACCTCAAAAAGTAAAGCGTATATAAATGCAGTGACTTGAAAAAAGTTAAATAAATAATTGAAGACTACTTACATTTTCTTTGAATAGCATTATAGTACAATAGTAGTATGGTAGTTTTACTAACAATCCTCATATATGGTCCTGCGTTTGTAGAAATCTGTTTGAATGCGGGCGTATACCAGCATCATCTGTATCTGTAGAAATTGAATTTAACATAATCACAAACCATATTTTTGGTAATGAACAGACGCCTATGAGAATTGATAACTTTTTATCAACACACGTTAACTCGTCAATGCCACACAATAAATATTTAGTATGTAATGTAGAATTCATCGGTATACAGAAAAATGCTGATGAAGTGAATATTGGTGATTGATCCGACGAAATTGCACCAGACGCAGAAGATGTCTAAAAGAAGAGGTTGGTAGTGAAATTTTTCAGAAAAATTGTAATGAAGTTGAAAATATTGGTGATGGATCCGGTAAAAATGCACAAGAAGTAGATGATTTTATCGACTGTCCAAATATGCTGGCTACACGGGAAATTGAAAACTGACGTGGTTTATTTCAAATAGTAGTACGAAATCTAAGGTCCAGATACTTAACTCCGATAAGCGGAAATAATTTAGTTTTATATACAAAAATATCAATAATACTAATACCTGTACTTTTGATGGTATTTTTCAGTGCTCTCTCACAATTTCTTTCGATTAAGATAAATTCAATGTAGGCCTGGGATTTATTATATGCACATAAAATTTAAAAGTATGCATTTGCATTATATGTTTAAGTACAACTTGTAATGTCCTAAGGTAAGTGGTATCTACTTTGTACCACTTACATAATATAAAGACTTTCAGTCATTAAATTTGATCAAAATAAAAATCTTAAATTGCCGTAATTGCACTAAGAAATATCAAAAATTTATACCGATTTCCAAAATGAGCCATAATCGCGAAGCTTCAAAACTAAAAGTGATGTTGAATTAGATGAATTGATTTCAAGTAGGAACTCAACAAAAGTTTACCAACGTCTAGAAGGTACATACACCTATTTAAAACAAATTTATAAAAACATATCATTTGTAGTTTATTTCTGTGTATTTTAAAACATTTAAATTTTAAACAAAGGATTTTCAATAGGTGATTTAAAAATTTTGCATAAAAAATTGTTTAGAAAAAATCGGAATGATGTGTTGACACCGTTTCCACGTGAAAACACACCTACCCGTGTAGGTGTGATCTCCCAGCACCTTCCGAGGCCAAGGAAATCCCTTTAGCTACTATATTAATTAGCTGCAATAAAGCAATAAAGGTCAAAAGATTTATTTATTTATTTATATCTATGGATACACCAATTTAAATATTAAACCAAAACATATACAAAACGAAATTACTATATACAATAATTACAAAAAAGCACCATCTAAAACATTTATACAAAGAAAAAATTAATAATTTAAGAAACAATAATTATAAAATACCATATACATAGCAGCGGCTAACTATAGCTATCAGACCTAGTTACAAAACGTTACATCCATGTTCCACATGATGTCCTTCTTGAACTTAGTCAATGATTTTTGATGCAGATCAAGACAGGTTCCTGTCCATTAAGTCTGTTGACTAACCGAATTATTCTGGGAATAGGACTATGAAGGCCATAATTAGTCGGGTGCACATCAGTGGCAAAGGCATTCTTGTGTCTAGTATCGTGTGAAGATATATACGGTACGAAATAATTCAACAAACGTGGGAAGTCTACCTTTCCATTAATCAAACGAAAGGTAAAACATAAGTCTGCGATTTTGCGTCTATATTCTAATGATTTCGTATTACAAGCAACGAGGTAACTTGAACTGTTGAATTCCTCCAGAGGGACGGCACCACTTTCCACCGATGGTTGAAAAATACGAAAACTATTGCCATCTATATCTTGGAAACGGTGGGACAAAATAAAACAATGAATAGACATTTTATTTTGTAAATTTTATTATCTACATTTTTGTTTCTGTATATTTTTTTATTTTGTCCCACCGTTTCCGAGATATAAAGGGTTTTCCATTAAAGACGCCTAGATTTTAACAAATCAATGCGGCTATGTTTTTGAAGATGTATATGTCAAACTTGGTGGTTTTATTCAATGATAATTGACAAATCATCATGCCAAGTTACAGCGTCGAGGAACGCATGCAAATCATAAAATTTTATTATCAAAATAGATGTTCTATTTCCCAGATTTCGTAAAAAAAATGTTGTTTAGCGACGAGGCCCATTTTTGGATGAACGGGTACGTCATTAAGCAAAATTGCCGGATTTGAAGCGTTGCCAATCCACACAAGGTCCACCAAATGACAATGCAACCGCAGAAAGTCACTGTCTGGTGTGGATTTTGGGCTGGCGGCACCATCGGTCCGTACTTCTTTGAAAACGATGATGGCGTTGCCATCACTATCAACGGAGAGCGCTACCGATCGATGTTAACAGATTTTTTTTGGGCCAAATTGGAAGATATGGATGTGCACGACATGTGGTTCCAACAGGACAGTGCTACGTGCCACACAGCTAATGCCACAATAGAACTTCTGACGCAGCGGTTTAGTGACAAGGTTATCTCACGCAGAGGCGACGTGAATTGGCCACCGAGATCGTGCGATTTGACCCCGTTAGACTTTTTCTTGTGGGGTTTTATTAAGTCCCAGGTCGCAGTCCCAAATAGCCGCAAACTATCGATGCTCTAAAAACCAACATCTGCCCCCAAGTAACATTTTGTGCTGAAAAATTTTGTCAGCTAATTATTTGCTGCCATTGCGATCTGTCAGCTTTAAATTCAGCTGATTTTCAGCGTCAGCAAATTATTTGCTGCCATTGCGCTCTGTCAGCTTTAAATTCAGCTGATTTTCAGCGTCAGCAAGTTTTAAGCTGACGCAGAGAAATGGCAGCTTAAAATTCAGCTGTTTTTCAGCGTCATCAGATTAGCTGAATTTTTAAGCTGACGCAGCGAAGCGGCAGCTTAAAATTCAGCTGATTTTCAGCGCCAGTAAAAGCTTAGCTTAGAATGGGAGCGTTCATAAACCACGTAGTTTGATTTTGACCTCTTTAGAACCCCTCCCTCCCATCATGTAGCTTAACGTAGCTTTACCTTGATAACCTTACCCCCCCCCCTAGATGGAACGTAGTTTATTTTCCTATAAACTCCAGAAGACATGTTATGTTTTCTGTTAACAAAACTATTTAAAAATTATTTGGTATAAAAAATGAATAACACCGATATTTGTTTTTAAAACAAATAGCGCACCTATATAAAATATAAATAAAAAAAATCCAAATACGGAAATAAATATCCATATTATGTTGTCGCTTATATTCTGAAAATTGCTTTCATAATAAATAAAGAAAACTACGTAGCTTGACTATAAACCCCCGTACCCTCACGTAGCCTTGCGTAGCTTTCTACCTAACCCCTTCCCCCCCTTGGCCAAACCACGTAGTTTATGAACGCTACCAATTCAGCTGGTTTTCAGCGCCAGTAAAACAGCTGATTTTTTAGCTGCCGCTTCGCTGAGTCAGCTTAAAATTTAGCTGTTTTTCAGCGTCAGAAAATTAGCTGAATTTGAAGCTGACACTTCCATTCGTCAGCCTAAAATTCAGCTATTTTTCAGCAAATATTTCTCTTTATCAATCTTGAAGAAAAATAATATAATCTTTTAAATCTATACCTAATAGCTAGGGGTATTAATTTCATAGGTTCATACAATAATATTAAAAGTTATTATTATATAAATTTATTAATATATTGTCGTGTTTCAAAATCCATTTTTTTGAATTTTGAATTTGAAGTTATAAATTTTGCTTATTTTTATTTTTTTTGAGTGTCCGATTTTTGCTTTTTTGAATATTTTGATTATTTTTATTTTTGGGAATTGAATTTTAATTTTGTAAATACAGTAGAACCCCTATAACTCGACACAAACGGGACCCATTTCCTGTCGAGATAAGGGGACTGTCGAGGTAAAGGGGTCGGTTTAAATTTCATAACAAAACGTGCTTACGTGCCTTTGAAGCTGCTTACATATCGCGTTACTCTTGATTATATCTTATATGATAAGTTAATATCAATTTATTTGCACTATGTACTTTCCATAGCAAACTTGATGGTTTAATTTAAAAAATACAATTTTATTTTAATTAAATTTAATTAGATTAATACAAATTAAGTTTTATAAACGTATTGTTTTACCCCTTGATAATATTTAGATCAACGAAAAAGTACATTTTTTAGAAAAAACTTACGTTTTCCACTTTCCATTTGTAATTAATTAAACAAGAAGTTAAAACAACCAAAACAAATAAAAAGTCCCAAAATAACTAATATTTCAATTTTTATAAAATTAAATTACACGGAATATGATACTGCACTTGCTTGCATTCTAACACAGATCAAACACATCAGTATGCGAGTTTTATTAATGCGACTAGCATTAAAGGATCCTAACTGCTGACGTACAATTATTCATACGAGTTTATTTATTACAATAATAATAAAATATTTCCACCCTAATCATAAAAATTTGTATTTTGTGATGCGTTTGATGCATTTTATGAGTGGAATAATCTTTTTCAAATTTAAATTACATACGTTTTATGTTTAATTATTGCATTACAAATATTATAGTACTACCATATTTTACACCTAAGTAAATATAATGTAAGTCCAAATTGTTTTATTACAAATTACAAATTGTTTTATTGACACCATGGTCCAAAATTCCCCACTAATGATCGTATACAGAAAATGTAAGTATTTTATCACGTAGGTCACGTACTAGGTAATTAATATATCTGCATATAATGTTTCACCTCCGAGTTGCGATGAGATAAGGCACACAACAATCTGTCGACTACATAGCAAAATTCTCAGAATTGTCGAGCTAGAGGGGGTCGAGCTAGAGGGGTTCTACTGTAATTTGTAAAATAGTAAATATTTTGAATTGTGTGTGTGCGCGCCAACAAAATTGAAGTTGGCACGAATATTTTGATTAATATTTGCTTTTTGCCAAAGTGGCGGACGAGAGCGGACGTAGTTGAACGTCGCTCTCGCATTATTTTGAGTTTTTTACAATAAAGTTTATTAATGATTGAAGATTTATAATATTTAATTATTGATTTGGATATTAAAAACATTGATTAAAGTGCGGTTTATATTGTGGAAAAATTTCTAAATTTTGAAGTTAAATGTTGGAAGGTATCGTTAATAGATTAGATATGAACGAATGTGGTGCAGTTTAACTTTTCCAATTATGCATACAAATTTTATTGAAAATTTAAATTTTAAATTTGGATAAATTCGAGGATTTTATTTGAAAAATTTTGGAAATTAAAAAAATATCACTTCATCTGGCATCCCAAAACGTGGGGCTTTATTTTTTGGAACTCACCGTTGACCCTGAGATTGAGAGGATCATTAGCTCAAAATTGGCACATTTGTGGAAATCTCTTTAAAGTATTTTTATTTTTGATTAAAAGGGCGATTATTTTGAAGGTAAAAAATTAAAATGGACGATGCAATCTGGGAGGAGTTGCAAGATAGAGCAAGAATATGGGAAATTTTGCAAAAGGAAGAAGAGGAAAACCTGCAAGTTGAGGAAGATGTAAGAAACGAGAAGAAAGAAAATCCAAAAGATTGGCAAGCGATACATAACAAATATCGTAAAATAAATTTAGAAAGATTAGACAGAAACAAATTATTAATAAATGCAATTAAAGCCAGAATTAAGAAAAGAAAGGAAAGTTTAGTTTTAACAGAAAATTTCGAAAAAGAGGTTAAAAATGTAAATTTGGAAAATGGAGAACACTTGGATGTACAAAATGAAAGTTATTTAATTGAATTAAAAAACAAAAGTATAGATTTGGAAAGTAATAAAAATTTTGAATTGGAAAATAAAAATGTTGAAAAAAGTAAATCAATTGGTCCAAGGGATGGTAAATTAACTAATTTGAAAAGTAGAAATTTGGTCAGAATGAAAAATAAGAATTTAATAAAAAATTTCCAAGGTTTGAGTAATTTGGAAGAAGAAAGTTTTATTAGATTGGAAGATAAAAATGAAAACAATGACGTGGAAGAGAGAAGAGTCAAAGAGTTTGAAAACGAGGATCCTCCTTCACCGAAGATCGTGTTATGGAAGTCCATCAGATGGAAGTAGTTTTTTAAACGATGAATTTGAAAACACGACCCAAATGATATTTTTTTTGACAAACCACCAGCCATTCGACTGTAGTTGTGCAAAAAAAAATAGGAGGAGTAAAGATGTCGTGTTACCGAATAAAATTTTGAATTTTAATGTGGTTTAAGTTTTTATATTTTTTTAAATTTTTGTTAATTTTTCAAATTTTGAATAATTGTTCGCGCCAACAAATTATAAGTTGGCACGAAAAATTTGATAACGTTTGCTTTTTGCCAGGTCCGTCAAGTAGGACGGGCGCGTTATGCGGAGGTCTCCGCTAATTTTGTTTGGATTTGCGTCTCTAATTGAGATTATTGATTTGATTATTGTGTGAATAAAATTTGATATTGAAACGTGAGTAATATTTTCTTTAAGTGATTTGGGAGTTTTGTCCGCAAATTGGATGATATTGGAGAGATCTTGAAGACATTTTTGAGATTTTCAATGTATGGATTTTAATTTATTGAGAACTAGAAAATTATTTTGAATGTTAAAATTTAAAATTGCATTAATTTGTCAAATATAAAAGTTAATAAGTTGAAGGCGACGTGAACAGTTCCGATAGCGAGACGTATGGTCGGCGTATCGCCACATTTAACGTTTCCATTTATAACTGAGCATTTTACAAACATTAAAATAATTTAAAAATTTTTTGGATTTGGAATTTAACATTTGAAATTAGAAAATATCACTTCAATATATAAATTAAATTATAAGCTAATAGTAAAATACCATATCTTACGGTATTTTCGAAATTAACTGAACCAATAAAAAAACTCGACGTTATGAATTGACGTTTGGCGACCTAACCTCAAAAAATATATAATGAGAAATACTGTCTATGTCCTAAAAAAAAAGGTGATAATTTTGAAGATTTACTTAAATAATGTTATAATTTAAAATTAATTAATAAAATAATTTGGAATGGGGCGTCAGAGTTTTTGCAAAATGTTTCGTTTAAAAGATACAGGGTTTTGAAAAAAAGTAAAACACTCGAATTTTTCAACATTGTTTTATTTTTTCATAACTCGAAAGCCGTTAATTAATTTTAATTAATGAAAAGTTTGAATTTAGTTCGTAGATTATTCACGCTCTTTAAAAAAGTACAAAACCGTTTTTACTAAAAATCAATATTTTTGGGTTTATTACGACCACGTAAAACAGGAAATTAAAAAACTGTTTTAAAGAGGCGTAACTCTCGAGGGTTTGAATTTAGAGAAATATATTTTTTTAAATATTTTTCTTAGAAAAGTGTTCTATATCAACTAAGTTATATAAAGTGCATCCGGGGGACACCCTGTACACTGAATATTGAGATGAAAATATAACCTTTCCTGAGGGGAACGGCTAACTTTCCTCTTCACGCTGGAAATAAAACCAGCTTTCTTTTCTTGTGAAGATGCCCGAAGATGGTACACTAGCTGATCAATGCCGGTCAGCGATGGCGTGGTTCTGAATAAAAGAATCCCAAGGCAAGTACAGCTTCCCCGAAATAATACGCAAGATAAAAATAACAAATGATATTTATTGGCTCTAATATCAGAGATCAAATAATTTATATATATCGCTGTCACACTACCCAAGCAGCAAAGCAGGGCAGCTTGACTAAACCAAAGTCAGATTGCCCTATTTAAGCGAAAAATTACCAATGTTCGAGATAAAAAATGTCTTAAAAGTCAGATAGCGTATGAAGTCTTGTGTACAGGTCAAAAATTACGTAGTTTAAACCTAGGAAATGCCTTTAAAGTTTAGTGACTTAAAGGTTATATATTAAGCTATAAATTACCAAATTTTGACCAAAGATATGCCTTCAAAGTCAATTATTATAATTATAAGTCAAATTAGAGTCTCATTTGAAGGAAATGTGACCTATGTGTATTACCTAATTTCAACCTCATAGCCGAAATGACTTAATTGGTCAGAATTACGTATTTTTACTATGGGATTGGGACGACTCGCCGCGGCCGACTCGCCGCGGCCAACTCGCCGCGGCCGACTCGCCGCGAGCCGACTGGCCGCCGGGCCAACTCGCCGCCAGACCAACTCGCCGCGGCCAACTCGCCGCGGCCAACTCGCCGCGGCCAACTCGCCGCGGCCAACTCGCCGCGGCCAACTCGCCGCGGCCAACTCGCCGCGGCCAACTCGCCGCGGCCAACTCGTCACCGGCCGGCTATTGGCGGCCGTTTTCGCCGCCATCAATAAAAATGGTTTTTGCATTCTTAATATTTTAGTAATAAAAATAATATACTACATAATATAACAAATTATTACGTATATACTTGCCGGATTAAAAGGGGTTTTTGCTTTTTTAATATTTTATTAATAAAAAAAATACCTATATCAAATTATTACGTGTAATTGTGCGAAATACCTCTTAAATATTCTATTATATTTCTATTACGATAATCCCGAACTATCGCTAAAATTCTTGCATCCGCTTCTCGGTATTTCCTTAACTTTATAGGTCCCGCGCGTCCTGCAACTAATTGTTCATAATAAAAGCTACGTTAAGCTACATGATGGGAGGGAGGGGTTCTAAAGAGGTCAAAATCAAACTACGTGGTTTATGAACGCTCCCTTAGAGAGTCGTCTGTTTCGGGTTGTCGGGGTTTCCTGTATTGGGTTGTTAGGTTCCGTATTTGTTTTGTATTTCTTTACTGGTTTCTGGTCTTCTCTGTTCCACAATGTTATGTTATGTTCCACACTAACTTTCTTTTTGTGTAACCCTGTATCCCAACTAGCTAACCCTTCAAAAACAACCCAACAAAGAACAAAATAACAAACTAAGCAGACTAAGCATATTTTATTACTAAAATATTAAGAATGCAAAAACGATTTTTATTGATGGCGGCGAAAACGGCCGCCAATAGCCGGCCGGCGGCAAGTCGGCCGCGGTGAGTTGGCCGCGGCGAGGTGGCCGCGGCGAGTTGGTCTGGCGGCGAGTTGGCCCGGCGGCGAGCCGGCTCGCGGCGAGACGGCCGCGGCGAGTTGGCCGCGGCGAGTCGGCCGCGGCGAGTTGTCCTAGACCCTTTTTACTATATATAAGTGCTGTGTGGTTGACTTAAGGGGTCTGGCCCATTTGCAGATTTTAAAAAAACGATTTTTTTTTTATTTCAGTTTTTGCAAGTAAAACATTTAAAAAAAATTCCCTCTAAGTTTTAAGTGCCTAAGAAGTAATGAAATTGACGAAACTATAATGATAGTTCAAAGTACGCACCGCTCAAACCAATACCGGGTCCCATTGTAGGATTTACAGCATCTAGAAATGATTTCAGTGACCAACTATTTTCAGAAATTTTATTACCTATAGGTTTCAATAAATTGTGTGAAATTTTGGTTTAGTATAATTTCGTGTTTCCACTTGCTGATACTTGTATATACTACGATTTAAATTTTTGGTGATTTCTTTTTTTTTAAATTATAATTTGTGAATTTTATATGCGGTAGGACAATTATTTCTTTAGGAGCTTAATGTGCCGTTTTTGTGTGTTTTTCTAATTCCATTTATAAACTTTTTATGCAGTAGGACGCTTGAACAATTTAATTTAGTTTTTAGTTAGTGTAATTTTTATTTAAAAACAATTATTGGGTAAATTTGCGGTGCGGTTCGACATTCGTTTACAAAAAATTACCCTCTGATGGTTTGACTGCTACGTATGTAAAGCCAATTTATGAAGACCTAAACAAGGAGGAATTATTAGAAAGATGCATTGAAGGTTTTAATCAAAAAAATAATGCGAGTTATAATCAAGTGATATGGAAAATTAGCCATAAAATTATCCCAAGTGAATTTAAAACTGTGGAACTTGCTGCCAACATTTCCTCCTGTATTTTTAACGAAGGTTAGAGCATTTTTAGACATTTTTGCCGCCTTGGGGATACAAAATGGCCCAAACGCACATCGATACGTGCAATTGGAGGATTTACTCTGCTTTCAGACGGCAGACCGCCGAACGCAGCAAACCATTCGAGAAGAAAGAATGGTTTGCAGACAGCGTCAAATCGACATTTTGAAGGCTACAATCTCATCTAAAAATGTTCAATATGGGCCTGGAATAGATGACTCGATGTATGTTGCAAATTAATGTTTAATTTTAGAGTAAAGTTATCTTGAAACTATAAACGCGTTTATCTCGAAATAACATTTTCAACATCGGTGACCACGATATATTGAAAACTACTGCATCGATTTGTTTCAAATTTGGTAGGGTTATTTTAGATATAAGAAACTAGTCCTTGAACGAAGGAATTTTTTATTTGATGTATAGTTTTGTTTTTATTAGCGGTAAAGGAGCCATATTTTCATCAAAAATTGAAATTTTTACTTTGAATGTGTGCCATTTTGTCCTAAATTGATATTTTGAAAAACTGTTCGTTCAAGGACTAAATAATTTAATATATTGTATAAATTTTTTTGAATTTTCAATTTCTGATGTTCCAGCTTCGAGCAGCAGTGGTCACCGCAAAACATGATATTCAAAAAGCCTAACTTTTTTGTTTGCAAATATATTTTACTTAAAAAAATATATTATTTACGTAAAAACTTTATATTTTTTATGTATACCAAAAATACCCCTAAAAGGTTTTCTGGATCCTTAAAAAAAATTCTCCAAGATCACGTATTTTTTCTACGTATAAGTGGGCATGACCCCTTAAATAATAGGAAATATTTAAGGCACAAAATAAAGCTTTATGGTCATCCAGAGCTAACCATAAAGTTGAAATTACCACAGAAAATTACCTATAAGGAAAACCGGTCTGAGGTTAGGTCGAAATTCCCACCAAAATTGCCCTAAAAGTTAGTTTTTTGTCTTAGACCGCTTCGAGACGGTTTCAAATATTTTTCATTCTCGTCTATCAGGGCTATTACAATTTATTATATATCAATAGCTATTACAATATAAATCTATTAATTTTAATGAAAATCTACCCTATTACTGACTAAATCTATTACTATTTTTAAAAAATCCTAAATAGCAACTTTTGTTTTTAAGAAAAAGTATGAAATTATAAAAAAAAATTTTGGTAAAGATGTCAACGAGGTATGAGAATTTAATTGCCATGGGATTTTCATATATCCACTTATTATTTTATCCTGTAAAATGCAAATTTAGTAGTATCAGCAGTTTGAGTTTTTCTATTAAGCGCAGTAGCGGCGTTAGGGTAGGGGCAGTCGGGCAACCGCCCGATACACTTTTCGTGTCCTCAGAAATATCTGAATACTGCCTTTACCAGTGGCGGATCCAGGTTTCTGGTAAGCTGTATCAAAGAAAATATTGAACACTAAATTAGCACATACAAAAACATGATTTGGGGAGGGGGGGCTAAGCGGATCAACTTTTACCAACTTGAAAAAAATATACAATTACGTATATAAATAGTAAACGCGGCAAATTTAAAGAAAACAAACAAAAGTGATAAAAGTAAATTAGCTAAGTTCCAGAAATTGTAAGTATTCAATAGATTGTTTATTTAAAACCAAAAAGGGGTCTATTTAAGTCTATTATAAAAAGCAGTTTTGAAAATTGTATAAGAAGATTGAAAAAAAAAATATCGAAATTTTTTTAATTAATTTAACAAAATTTTTAATTTATTTTGGTTTGTTACTCCATAAAGTAGAAGCTGAATCAGCGCTGAATATTAACAGATTCAGTTATTAATCAGCTGCTGATTTCCAGTAACGTCAGAAGCTGAATTGCTACTGAATTACTAATTTGGCGGCTGAAAACCAGCTGAAAATGCGCTGCGTCAGCATGCAAACAGCTAATATTCAGCGCTGAATATCAGCTGATTCAGCAGTTTTCATGCTGACGCAGCGCATTTTCAGCTGGTTTTCAGCCGCCAAATTAGCAATTCAGCTTCTGACGTTACTGAAAATCAGCAGCTGATTCAGCTCATTAGCTGAATTTTGTGCTGACACAGCGGGTTGGCAGTTGATATTCAGCACAAAATGTTACTTAGGCCATATAATCGCCCAAATTCAGCTTGATTTGTGCGCAAGAGTAATCGAAAATTAGACTTCTCGGGTGCGCGCCACCAAGCGGAGTCGCGGCGCCCATTTGAACGACGTTGTTTTTCACACATAATGTCATTGATAGGCCTTTCGAATAAAAATAAAAATTCGTAGATATCTCACATACAACTTGCTTTATTCAATTTTAAAATCTAGGCGTCCTTAATGGAAAACCCTTTAGATGACAATAGTTTTCGTATTTTTCAACCATCGGTGGAAAGTGGTGCCGTCCCTCCAGAGTATGTCCCCACTTAAATTGAACGTATTTAAGGAACTTTCGTTCAACTGCAGCAAGTCTGTCGATGTCTACCTGGTAAAACGGAGACCATATACATGAAGCGTATTCTAATTGGGACCTTTTACAAGAGAAAAGTACAGCGTTTTAACTGTTTCAGCAGAAAAATGCCTGCTTTGTCTACGAATAAAACCTAAGGTACGTAAGGCATTACCACAAATTTTAGCAATGTGATTCTTGTATGTTAAGCCACTATCAAGTCGAACACCTAAATCGTCGATCTCAATGACACGATTAAGTACATTACCATTAATATTGTAATCAAATTCGTCAAAACTAAGTTTGGAGTATGATATTACCGAGCACTTATCGAAATTTAAATATAGTTTGTTATGTTGGCACCACCGATGAAGGTTATCAAGATCTACCTGTACTAACCAGCAGTCTTTAATAGACTTGATTGATTTGTAAATTTTAAGATCATCTGCAAACAGAAGATACAAACAGTGTTTGATAAATTTACTTATATCATTGATAAATATGAGAAATAGAATCGGACCACAATGGGAACCTTGCGGAACTCCAGACGATACAGAGATATCAATTGAGATAAAATTCTTAATCCGTACCTTTTGCTTCCTACCAACTAGGTAGATACGAATCCACTTAACTACCAACGTACTAAAACCTAGAGAGGATAGTTTCGATAGGAGAGCTTTATGGTGTACACGATCAAACGCCTCTGAAAAATCAGTGTAAACAGCGTCCACATGCATGCGATTTTCAAACGATTCAACTACATCCGATACAAACGATAACAAGTTTGTAGTAGTCGAACGGCCTGGATAAAAGCCATGTTGTTCAGCTATTATGTGATCTTTACTAGCAGACAGAAGTTGAGTTGCAACCAATTTATCCAGCAATTTAGGAATGGTCGATTGAATCGAAATACCTCTATAATTCTTGATATCGCAGCGATTGCCTTTCTTAAAAATAGGAGTTACGAAACTTCTTTTCCAAATACTAGGAAACTGACCAGTAGTTAACGATAATAAAAATATATTATAAATGGGAGTCGAGAGAGAATATTGACACTTCTTAATAAAAAAGGAAGGAATACCATCGGGTCCAGAACTAAGACTATCGGGTAGGTTTCCGATTGCATCAAAAACATCAGTAATCGTCACGTTCAAACTGTCGCAGCTGATCTCATCAATCGCATCATAATGAACATCATTATCGTCATCTTCACAATAAACGGTAGAGAATTGCTTGGCAAACAAATCAACGCATTCTTGACCCGAGTTGGAGAATTCACTATCGAGAAACATAGAAAAAGGATAATCCCTTACTCTTTTGCAGTTATTAATATATCGCCAAAATACTTGAGGATCATTAGCAATGGCTTCTTCGGTTTTATCAATATACTCACGATGAAGTGCAGAAGTAAGAAGTTTAGCCTTATCCCGTAGTACACAAAAGTTATGATATTCAGTTAAACATTTAGTTTCTTTAAACTTCTTGTGGGTAACTTTCTTGTTTATAATAAACTGAATCAATTCTTTGGTGAACCAAATTGGATACTTGGATGCAATAATTTTCTTATAAGGCACGAATGTTTTAATGATTAATGTCATCTGAATTTAAAATCACTGACCAATCAACTTCAAGTAGATGAGAGTTGATTGCTTCAAGATTGGCAGATTTGAAATCGGGTAAAATATTGTCAAAATGTAAGGTTGATTTTGAAACAGCTGTCGAAATGGTAATGGTACATGCTATATGATGAATTGACGTATTAGATAATGGGTCATCTGAAGAACTGACAGAAGTATTTACAATGTTAGTAAAAACTAGATCTAAAAGAATGCCACGACTGTTGGGTATTAGGTTACGCTGAAGAAGATTATGCAGTAACATACCATCAGAGATGGTACTGTTTCTTGGAACATTTATTAGTTGAGATGCAGGTAGCAGAACCTTCCTTCGTCCATGTGGCTCGTGGTAGATTGAAGTCTCCACAAATAATAAATTTAGAAAATGGATAATGATTAGCAATATTGTCAATAATATCACAGAAATCATCATAGGCTTGAACATTAGAATCAGGTGGGATATAAGCCCCACCAAGAATAATATCACCAATCCGAACAAATACAGTTTCAATACTATTTTCAGTCGCAAAAGATATACAGTTTTCAAGGCTTCTACGGACTGCATTTAACACACCACCGCCCCTCGTTTTAGTACTAGAGTTTATGGATCTATCACAACGAAAGAAATTGAAATCGAAAAACTGTAATTCGCTAGACAAAATGTTGTCGTCTAAGAAAGTTTCAACAAAAATGATTATGTCACACGAACATGAATTAACATTATTGCTAACATCAAGGAATTTAGTCCTCAATCCCCCACAATTCTGAAAAAAGATTGAACCTTCTCTTGTTTATGTGAATTGTTTATGTGGATATTGTCGACCGATGGTATCAAATCAATATTAGTTAGAGGTTTGTGCACTTTTTGGTCCACGAAAAAAATCAAAACGACGAATCATTATGCCTTTCAGCCAAAATTCCGCTTTGAGTAACGTTTCACAGAGTGTGAAGTCAGCACTTACTTTAAAAGAAGAAACTTTATCATACGAACCTAAAATCTGACAAGTAAAGTTGTGATTATTTGGAAATTTTGAATTTAAATATGACAATATCGCTTTTTGAGTTGTTAGAGATGAAATACGACTAATATGCAACCAGCATTTCTTGTCGACACCACAGAAATCAGCCGTACCCTCAGAGGAGCCCACAGTCACCTTCTTATTATGACTCTTACGTCTTCCATAATGAATAACCTTAAATTCGTTATCATTATTAATAATATTAATATTAGACAATACATCACCTTGATTGCTAACGTTGGACGCCAACGCTTCTTGATTATGCTGCTTCGTGCTATCGACTACCCCATTTTTACCAACTTGAATAAGGGCTTCCTTTATACCATTCGCAACTTGTTCACTATTGACGCTATATATGGGTAAAGCGGTAGCTTTAAAATCAGTAGATTTAGTTCTTATTGTCACATCATTGTTCTTCGGTGAAACCATTACTTTCCCATCCATACGTTTATTACACAGTTTATTATTCCTAGTTTTAAGGTTAGCTTCGTTAGTTTTGTTGGTCTGTAATGACGGTTGCCGATCTAAGATTTCATTTAAGGCAGGGAGCCCACTGTTAATTTCGCGTCTACGCGATTCTTCGATTGTCTCGACCTTATCGAGCAGTAATTTGTTGCACAGAGATTTTTCGGTTATTAGATCTTTCAACACATTAATTTGTTCTTTCCAACTATGTATAAGCAAGTCGCGTTCCAAGTCGACGCAGGTACCACGTGCTTTGCCTTGTAATTTTCAGCCATTTCTCCGGTAAACGTCCATAAATTAATAATTCAATTAATTCTTCTTTTTTCAATAGCTTTAGCGCACTAGTAATTTCATTAGTCTCCATTATTGTATATATATATATAAAATGTCATGTTCAAAATTAATTAAAAATACGAGTTTATTATGATTTTATGATAATTGTTTAATTTTGTAAGTAGGTTTTGTGTTGTTGATTTTTAATCGTCCGGTATATTTAAATTATTGTTTGTAATGTTAAGTTGGTAATATTTTGTTAAGTTTGATTATAAAAAATGTGAAAATATGCTTTTTGATAGCCGATTGCGAGAGAGCGGACGTGAGTTTGTCCGTTCAAAAATTAATTTAATAAAAGTGCGATTTAATTTAATAAAATTTTTGATTTAAGTTTGAGAATAGAGTTTTAATTAATTTAAGTTGTTAATTTAAAATTTAATCAATAAATACATAGCAATATATACCTAACCTCAAAACGACTTGCTCGCTGCACTCCCAACACAAGGGTTTTTTTAATTTTATTAATAATAAAGTTCTGAAAATCATCAACAATTGTAACTAAGAGGGTGTAAATGCACAGTTTTATCCTGAATTTGCCGAACGCTGACTACGTACAATTAAATTATTACCCTTGTGGTCCTCCGTTTGTATAAATCTGTTTTCATAACTTCTTGATTGATAACTTTTTATCAACACACGTTGAATACTTAAATGGCCAATTTAAAATCGCTGCAGTTCACTCGTCAATGCCACACAATAAAGATTTAGTTATGTGGGGTAAAAGTGGGAGAGACGCCATATGAGGAGAGACGCCATACCTTCGCTAATTCACTATTTGGGAAAAAAATATTATTTTTTTATTAGGCTTAACTACCCATAGACAATATCAATTAAACATATCAGTGCCTGTTCGACTGCGATCAAGCGTGACATGTTTATGAGGAAAAGATTTACTTGGTGCGTAATTTTTTTTATGAAAATTTTGTGTGAGTGCAGTTTCAGTGGATATTGCAAGTAATACAAAGACACATTAATGCAAGAAGTGGTTTTAATATATTGGTTTGATTGTTCTTAACTTATTTAAACTATATTTTGCCATTTATGTTTATACCTAAATATTTTTTTGCGGTATGGCGTCTCTCCCACGTAATGAAGAGAGATGCCACCTTTTGCAAAAGTGTAATCTATCGAATATTTTTATTGATTAAAGGATGCTGAGAAAATATGTAAGCAATCTTAAAGTGGTCACAGGACAGTGAACAGAAGAAAATTTAATTTTTTCCATAGAAAAAGTAAAAAAGGTGAAATATTGAAAAATGAGGCAAAATGGCTTTATGAGTTATGCACAATGTACTCTCTGCATTACAATAATCGTGGAAGAGAAATACTACTCAAAAAGAATCAAAAAAGGCCATTTTGACAAGTATGTCGTATCTTATGCACCGTATGGCATCTCTCTCACACCATGTGAGAGAGATGGCTTTTTCCCGACTTACAATTTTTATTTTCCATTTTTGTATATTTTTGTAGAAAGACAAAAACATTGTGGTTAAAATACAAAATATTAGTATACCTTTAAAATAAATGATTTAATTATATTGCGTTTTTTGTACTTATTTCACCTTTCTACAAAAAGTATGGCATCTCTCCCACTTTTACCCTAATGTAGAATCCATCGGTAAACAAAATAATATTGACGAAGTGGAAGGTATTGGTGATGGATTCGGTAAAAATGCAAAAGAAGTAGATGATCATATCGACTGTCAACCAGCTAAACGGGAAATTGAAATTTGGCGTGGTTTATCTCAAAAAGCAGTACAAAATCTAAGGTTCAGATACTTAACTCCGATAAGCGGAAATAATTTTGTTTTACATACAAAATTGTCAAAAATACTAACAATAAAAAACGAATGAAAAGGTTATTGGGTATTGTGGACACAAATCAAGCATAGATCTCACTTCGTCGACGATTCCATGGCTTTATGCTTTCATCCTCAGAACTACAATAATGGTACAACATAAGAAACATCGGTAAATATAAAGATGATATCTTACCTTAGGGACGTGTTGGTATAAGTCTGACGTAAAATGATGGACAACATGCATGTACGGTGACAACAAGACAACAACAAATAAATAAAGTAAAAAATAAATATTGTAGAAATAAAAACTTTATAAATAAGAACACTTTAAAAATCGTAACATTTAAAGACTTAAGTAAAATCTTTCAAAATTCAATTATAAAATTTTAATAAAAATTATCAAATATGTGAATGAATGAATGAATATTAACACTACAGGCCTAGCACGCCCATGGCTTTTCTTGTCATCATATTCCACTTCTTCCTATCAGAAGCGTACTCTTCCCAATCTTTCTACCCAATCTCGACTAAGTCCTCCTGCACCTCATTTTTCCAACGGTTCCTTGGTCTACCTCTTCTTTTTGTCCCTCCAAATTTCAATATCCAGGTTTCGTTTGGCGTTCTGTCCTTCTTCATCTTCGCCAAAGGATTCTTCAATCATCGCAGCCTCTGTGTCTTTGCACATTCAACTATGCTCGGTTGTCATATGGACAACTATATAGTTCGGCTAACGCCTTATTTGTCCTAGTTATCCATTGTCCATTTACACACTTTCCACCATAGATTTTCCTCAATAGTTTCCTCTAAAGTGATCTCAAAGATCACTTCTAGCATTATTTGTCTTATGGTCTTCTCTCGTCTTCTCAACGTTCACACCTCCGCTCCATACAAAACTGATGATCTTATGATTGTTCTGTACACCAATGTTTTAACTGACTTAGCAAACGCCTTACTATTGAGGATCGATTTTAATGCAAAAGAACTTTTTGTACCAGCAGCTATTCTGTTCTTAATCTCTTCATCGCACCCTGGTTTCCTGGTTATCATCGTTCCCAGGTACGCAAAAGTGCACACTTCTTCAAACTTGACAGTTTTGTTTCCCACTTCTATGCTTATGGATTTTTTCTCTTCGAACTTTTTATCGTTCCATATCATGTATTTTGTCTTATTTTCGTTTACTTCCAGGCCAAATCTCTTAGCCTCTTACAATAAATTTTGTGTGGTTTTCTGTAGTTCCTTCTTTGTGCGAGTCACGATCGTAAAGTCATCTAGAAATACTAGGCATTGGTGTCTTCGTCTAAAAATTGTACCAAATCTGTTTAGTTTTTGTGGAACGGGCAAATCAGTGCTAATTTCCAGGTACTGGGCATTCTTTCTTTCCTCCAAATTCTTTGTATCATATTCATAACCATTTCATGCAGTTTTTCTTTACCATATTTTAACATTTCCGCTTGTGATAATTATTATTATTACTTTACATTATGATAATAATATGTGGCTTGTGATAAAATAGTACCAAGATAGTATTTATCCAATGTGAGAAATTGAATTCAAATTCGATATCTATAATTTTGCCGCCTGCTATCCTGAAGTTGGTAGAAAAATTACTATCTTCGAAGACGCCCTCTTTATGCGTCGATAATGCATAAATGACCACCATTTATAACCACCATAAGTGGTGGTTCGAACCACCACACGTCAAAAACAATAGTACATAACCAAGTTATATTACCGTATAAGGTGTTCGTTAGTGAAAATAAAATTGAAAGAAAGCACAAATAAATTGGGAAAGATTAATAGGAAGTGCGCCAAGTCATAAGTAGAGCAAAACGTAAGTGTCACCTTTGATGTACAATTTTCTTCTCAAAGCACATGAAAATATTACGGTAGCTGTCACCGATTTGGTAGAAATACACAAATAAGTTTATTTATGTTGTTTTCAAGTGTTGATATGAAGACCGCTTCCAGGAAAGTTCTTTTTCCATAATTGGTCTATGTAGCACGAATCTTTACATCTTCGGGTTTGAAGCAGTGTGCGGTGCTTGTCGCTTGATCGGAGATTCGCGTTTTTTTGGAACTGTATTTAACTGTATTTAACACATACTATGTTGTTTAAGTCTATTGCCTAGCTTCTGTTGGTTACTGTCAGTTAATCGTTACCACGAATCCGGCCGCGATTTTTTTTCTATTGGAAAGAGGACAATTTTCTGAGCATTTTAAAAACGCACATTGATGAGGATTATCCATTAGCCCCTAAATAGGTCCAGGATGCTGCAAAATCCCCTTATTCGGCCCAGGATGTTTCAAATTCAAGCAAATTTTTAAATTTAAAATTTTATTATAAAAATATTTATTATATAAAATTTTAATTTTATTTAAAATCTTTAAATTTAAAGATTTTCCATCTTCCATGTTAATAAACTACACTAATAACGTAAAAAAATTTATTTTTATTCTGCCTTCAGCTATTTATAAGCAAAAACATTGTAGCCAATCAAAAGTCGGACATCGTTTGTCGTCACTGTATATAAAGTCACTGGTTGAGATGGCTTGATTGAAGGTTCGGAATGCTCCTGCCCTCGAATCAATCTTCTCTTTTTGTGTAGTCGAAGACGTCTGGCTTGACTATTTGAACTGCTGTAGGTAGCAAAAGGTAAAGAAAAAACGAAACACAATTCACTTTGATGGTAGTTTATTGTAACGGTAATCGATAAAACGGTAATTGGTTAATTAAGCTTGATTGCGGCTTAATGAGCAACCCTTTAACCTAGAACTGAATAAGCGTGCAGTTGCGTAGGCCATTAGTGATGTACTGTAAATAATTTAGCTTGATTGCAGCTAAATGAGCAACCCTTTAACCTAGAACTGAATAAGCGTGCAATTGCTTAGGTCATTAGCGGTGTACTGTAAATAATTTAGCTTGATTGCAGCTAAATGAGCAACCCTTTAACCTAGAACTGAATAAGCGTGCAATTGCTTAGGTCATTAGCGGTGTACTGTCGTTTAAGGCGGTAGAGATCGACATGCGCGTATAAATTCAAGGGATGAACAAACATTTACAGGGTCATACAAAATATTCGGGATACAAAATAAAAATTAGCGGCAATTTTAAATAACATAAATAAATAAGTAAAAACATATTGCAATTCTAAACATAGCCCGCGGGTTGAAATAACATAGGTATTTCAAAAAATAAGTGAAACAAGAAAATAGCAAATATAAACAATCAAAGTGAAAAATTTAAAATTGTTCAAAAATGTAGTATAAGCAAACACAAATATTTAATTCTAAAACTAGGAACTAAGATTAAACATGTAAAAACTGAAGAATAAATTCGATAAAAAGTCAAAAAGTAATAAAATTCTAGAACACAAAATCACTGAAGCTTATGCAAGCTTAATTTCACTAAAATGGCTTTACGGTATCACAAACTCACGAAACAGGAAGAGGACAAAGCTTTGAAAAAGCTCTTTTTGAGACTCCGGTAGATGTTTTGATTGTAGCAACTCGGTTGATGCCATCTGATCCAGGATGTAGTTGGATGACTCGACCCAATTTCCATTTTAGAGGCGGTAAATTGTCTTCTTTAATCAGGACGAGGGAGCCGTTGATGAGATCGGAGTAATGCGTTTTCCATTTAACTCTTTGCTGTAGCTCGGAAATGTATTCTTTGCTCCAGCGTTTCCATAAGTGCTGCAGATGTTTTTGCATAATTTGGAATTGATCCAAACGATTTTCCGCTGTAAGCGTGACATCTGGATCTGGAATTGCAGTTAAGGGTCGTCCAACCAAAAAGTGTCCTGGTGTTAACGGCTGCAAGTCGTTAGGGTCAGAGGACAATGGAGAAATGGGACGGGAATTGAGGATGGCTTCTACTTGGTATAGCAAAGTACAAAATTCCTCGTAGGTAAAGATGTGATTACCAATGACTCGTTTTAAATGTGATTTGCATGATCTAATGCCGGATTCCCAAAGTCCACCAAAATGGGGGCTATGGGCCGGAATGAAGTTCCAAGTAATTCCTTGATTAGCCACAAGTTCTGAAATTTTTGAATCATTTTTCATTAAAAATTTGCCAAGTTCGAGCAACTGATGGTTAGCTCCAACGAAGTTGGTGCCATTGTCAGAGTGAATTTGCAATGGCTTTCCACGTCGAGATATAAATCGTTTTAATGATAATAAAAATAAGTCGGTAGATAGGCCGGTAACTAATTCGAGATGCACAGCCTTGGTAGCAAAACATACGTATAAACATAAATACGCCTTTGTGACCTTTGAGCCGCGACCTTTACGATCTTTGATAAGTATCGGACCAGCGTAATCAACACCAGTATGCAAAAACGGCAAGGTAGCTTGAATGCGAGATGTTGGCAAATTTCCCATGATAGGTTGAGTGGTCTTGGGAGAAACGCGAAAGCATGTAACACATTGATGCACAATTTGTTTAACCAAGTTTCTACCAGATGTGATCCAAAATTTGTCACGTAAGGTCGACAATAAAAGCTGAGGGCCTGCGTGAAGCATTCTGAGATGTTCACGAGCTACTATTAATTTGGATAAGTAATGTTTTCCAGATAGTAAAAATGGGTGTCGTTTATCGTAAGAATAAAAAGAATTACAAAGTCGTCCACCTACACGCAATAAACCATCGGAATCAATAAAGGGGTTCAAACTGATTATAGACGAAGTCGATTTCAAAGGTGATCCCTTTTTGAGTAATTTGTGTTCTGCGGAAAAGGACTGTAATTGTGAAATTTTTATTAACGAGTTAAGTGAAGCTCTAATTTCCTTTGCTGTTAAAGGACCGTAATTACGCTCTTCGTGCTGAACAAAACAGTTGTTTTTAAACCGTAAACAGTACGCTGTGGTTCTTTCAAGTTTTGATAAATTAGAATAATTTTCAAATTTGAAGGGATCCGGTACAGTTGTTACTAGAGTTGTTTGAGCGTCTTTCTTAAATTCAGGTAGTTCGGTAGGACAAAATTTAGGGTTTGGCCATAAAGATTCGGTTTCACCGAGCCAAGATGGACCGTTCCACCATAAGACAGAATCCTTTAAAGATTGAGAAGTAGTTCCTCTCGAAAGGAGATCAGCTGGATTAAATTTTGTAGGCACGTGACGCCATAATGCATCCAAAGTAAGATCTTGAATGTCAGCTACACGATTACAAACAAAAGTCTTGAGTAAATTAGGACTTGTTTTCAGCCATCCTAACACGATAGTGGAATCTGACCATAAATAGTACGAGTTAATTTTCAAAAGTAAAGATTTTTTGACTTGAACTAATAATTTGCTTAAAAGTAAAGCTCCGCAAAGTTCCAATTTGGGTATTGTAGTTGGCCTTAAAGGTGCAACTTTAGACTTGGCACATAATAAATTGATGTAAATTTGATTATTGCTGTCTGTAGAACGTAAATAAATACAGGCGCCATAACCGTTAATAGAAGCGTCACAAAAACCGTGGATTTGAACATCGGTGGGACTTGCGCATGTAACGTGTCTTGGAATTTTGAGGTTGTTTAAATTAGATAGTTCAGTACGATACGATAACCATTTAGTTTCAATTTCTTTAGGAACAATTTCGTCCCATGCAAGTTTTTCCAGCCATAATTTTTGCATAAAAATCTTAGCCACGAAGGTGCAAGGCGAAAGTAAGCCAAGTGGATCAAAGATTTGAGCGATTTCAGATAGCATTTGGCGTTTGGTGGTTTTTTCATTTGAAAGATCGGAAATTGAGAACATAAAGTGGTCTGTTTGGAAAAACCAAATTAATCCTAATGTACGAGAGGATTCGCGGTCTCCAAATTCAAGAATTCCAGGGTGTAAATCGGCATCGGGGATGTTAGCTAATACATCAGGATTATTAGAAATCCATTTACGCAGATTGAAGCATCCAGATTTTAAAGTATTCGAAAGTTGTACGCAAATACGTTTAGCATCTTCAATACTGTCCGCTCCGCTGAGTAGGTCGTCAACGTAAAAATCTTTCTTAATGATCTCAGATATTTGTGGCAAAGAGCATTCGCAGTCAATGCCTACCTGAACCAAAGAGCGTATGGCGAGATAAGACGCAGAGGCGGTGCCGTAAGTTACGGTATTCAAATTATAAATTTGTATGGGATCGGTAGGTGCAAATCTCCATAAAATTCTTTGTAAAGTGCGTTGTTTAGGTTCAATAAGAATTTGCCTATACATTTTCTCAATGTCGGCTGCAATAGCATAAGTATGCTGACGAAAACGTATAAGAACGGTAAATAAGTCTGATTGAATCGTAGGACCAATCATTTGCAAACTGTTCAATGAGTGTCCGGTGGTGGTGAGAGAAGAACCATTAAAAACTACACGAAGTTTGGTGGTAAGACTTTCTGATTTTAATACTCCGTGATGCGGAAGATAATAGGAGGGACTCATCTTATTGTTATCTAATGACATGTGACCTAAGTCAAGGTACTCCTGTATAAAATTTGAGTAACTTATTTTCAATTCTGGATTGGCTTGTAAACGCCGCTCCAAAGAAAGGAATTGTTTTTGTGCGGTAAAAAATGAGTCTCCCAAAATCGTTGGAGGTTCTTTAAAAGGAATCGATACTATGAATCGTCCGTTGGCGTCGCGACGCGTGTTGGATGCAAAATGAGCTTCGCAAGTATTTTCTTCTAAAGAAAGTACCTTTTCGGTGGGATATTGATCGATTTCCCAAAATCGCGTGAGTTGATCTTGTAAGTCGCTCGAGATACTATGGTGGCATTGAACTTGATTGTTGAAATGAGTTCCGGTAGGGCCTGATATAATCCAACCAAGATAGGTTTTTTGCAAAATGGGTAGGCCGGTACCTAATCTGACTTGTCCGATACAAAGTAACTCAAAAAATACTGGAGAACCTATTAAAATATCAATTTCTCCAGGTTTGTCAAAATGTGGATCTGAGAGGTAAATACTTTCAGGAATTTTAAAATTGTTTAATTTTATGCTAAAGCTAGGGACACTTCCAGTAATCTGATCTAATACGAGGCACGATAATTTAATTTTAAAATTAGAGCAATTTGCGTGTAACTCTATGTCGCATTTAGACCTTATTTGTGTGTTGGTGCTGTTTAACCCTGACACTAAAACGTTAGCATTGGTGGTGTTTAAATTCAGTCGATTGCAAATATTGGACTTAATAAAGTTTGACTGCGAACCCGAATCTAATAACAATCGTACGGTATGGTAGTTTCCCATTGCATCTTGTAGTTTTGCGGTAGCTGTTGGCAACAAAACTTGCGTAGTTGTGGAGCAGAATGCAGATACAACTTGGGTTGGCTCGGTAATTGATTCTGGGTCAACGATAGGAAGAGAGGTGACTTGTTCAGGTGAGTTTTCAAATCTACGAGCTGACTTGTGCAGCAGGGAGTGGTGTTTTGAATTGCAGAATCGGCAAGTAAATTTCGATAAACACTGCGGCTGAAAATGGTTTCGAGACAAGCAATTAAAACAAATTTTTAATTCTTTGACCTTTTCTGATCTTTGATCTGGTGTTAAATCGGAAAATGTTTCGCACCTGCTGATTGAGTGTTCTCCTTTGCAAAGTGCACAAGAGGGACTGGTCGTAATAAATGATTTGGAATAAAATTTGGGTTTTTCGTGGGTAGGCTTCACCTGCCTTTTCTCGATATTTTCTAAAAGATTAGCATGATTAGTTAAAAACTCTTTAAATTCTTTTAGGGTGGGTAACAATTCGGTACTTTTGTTACGGTGGATTTCCCACTCTTTAGCGGTAGCAAAATGTAATTTGTTTGAAACAAGATATGCAATTATAGCTTCGAAAAGCTGTTCGAATGTGGCCTGCGCCTTAAGGGACGAGACATGTTTTGTTAGGGTATCGTTAATTTTTCTGAGTGCGCTGCATGACTCTTTCGGCTGTAATTCGATATCGATAATGGCGTTAAAATGATTTTTGATGATGACCTTTGGCTGATCAAATCGTGCGATCAAGGTTTCCCATGCTATATTATAATTTTCGGTAGTAAAACTTAAACTACTGATTACGTCAGTGGCTGCGCCAGTTAAACTCGCTTTCAAGTAATGGAGCTTTTGAATGTTTGAAATTTGTAAATTGTCACCAATTAAACTGATGAATATATTTTTGAAATCTAGCCAAGACTGAGCATCTCCGTTAAATTTAGGCAAATTTATTTTCGGTAAGCTTATGATAGAATTTTTAAGTTGTGCATTTTGATTGAAAAATGCTGCATTCGGCACAGTTAATATACTTTCATGAATAGAGGGGTTTTGTGCATTATTTCCGTTGCTTAGGTTTGAATTAATTGAATTGTTTGAACCGTGAATTGAATTTCGGCTCAAACTAGAAGTGCAATTACGAGAATATTCTTTTATTAATTCTTTAGCTATACCTATTTGATCGTGATAGCTGTTTTCAAATTCTTCTAAATGGATTTCTTCCGAACTGTCATTTAGGTCGAGGTCAGCGATAATTTGATAATGTATGTTTTCAAATTGTTGTAACCGCGGTAAGATTGCTTCAAGTCTCGATTTCAAAGATTCGATTTGTTTGACTTGAACATCTTTAGTTTCGAAATAAACTAGATTGTTTTTAATATAATTTTCAAATCGTGTTAAAGCCCCTTTGAGTTGAGCTCTTGTTTTCTTTAATTGATCCATGATCGTTAAATAAATTCTAAAAATTGATTAATAGCGAAAAAGCGATAATAATTTGCGATAAGTTTTAAATTGTAAATGTAAACACAGAAAATTTGATTTGTAAAATATTGATTAAAAATCGTCGGAATAAATAAGATCGGTGGAATTTCGTACTTTGATATACACAAATAGAAATCTGTAATGGAAGGCAAATTAGGATATTTACCGACTTGTAGTAGGTGCCTTCGGTGGAGGCTAGTTGCATCTAAAATGGACGCTGTTGTAACGGTACTGGTGCCTGCGTTAGAGGCTAAAAATGGCTGCTGGGAGCGTCCTTCCGGAAATTGGCGCGAACACGATAAATATTGCAAAATCTCGTTTCAAATGGACCCACTTGGTAGTCAAGATTTTACTAGATCGATTTTGCGAATAAATACCTGTTGCGAGGTGTGGCGAGATGTCTTTTGGATGACGATCTTGCGATAGCTGTAAAATGTTGTATTTCCAAGTCGTGTCAGCTTGAATTCGGTATCGAAGGACCAAAATGGTTGAGATGGCTTGATTGAAGGTTCGGAATGCTCCTGCCCTCGAATCAATCTTCTCTTTTTGTGTAGTCGAAGACGTCTGGCTTGACTATTTGAACTGCTGTAGGTAGCAAAAGGTAAAGAAAAAACGAAACACAATTCACTTTGATGGTAGTTTATTGTAACGGTAATCGATAAAACGGTAATTGGTTAATTAAGCTTGATTGCGGCTTAATGAGCAACCCTTTAACCTAGAACTGAATAAGCGTGCAGTTGCGTAGGCCATTAGTGATGTACTGTAAATAATTTAGCTTGATTGCAGCTAAATGAGCAACCCTTTAACCTAGAACTGAATAAGCGTGCAATTGCTTAGGTCATTAGCGGTGTACTGTAAATAATTTAGCTTGATTGCAGCTAAATGAGCAACCCTTTAACCTAGAACTGAATAAGCGTGCAATTGCTTAGGTCATTAGCGGTGTACTGTCGTTTAAGGCGGTAGAGATCGACATGCGCGTATAAATTCAAGGGATGAACAAACATTTACAGGGTCATACAAAATATTCGGGATACAAAATAAAAATTAGCGGCAATTTTAAATAACATAAATAAATAAGTAAAAACATATTGCAATTCTAAACAGTCACTGTTACTTATATTTATTTTTTGTGTGAATATTTGTTGACTCATCTTTCTGCGGTTGCTTGACAGCTTGACCTGAGCCGAAAATATAAAAATTTATAAAAAAATTAATATTTTTAGTAATAAATTTATAAATTTTTAAAATTAAAATTAAAAAAATTTATAAACTTTATAAAAATTTATATTTTTGTTTAGGTCAAGCTGTCAAGCAACCGCAGAAAGACAACAGTCAACAAATATTCACACAAAAAAAATAAATAGAGGTACAGTGACTTTATAGAGACAGTGATGACACGAGCCTTAAATCGATCCGGGGTGCTTCAAAATCTCCTTATTCGGCCCAGGATGTTGAGGGAGTTGTGAGCGCCATCTGCATCGTATTAGCTCAATTTTTAGCGAGCAGTTTGAAATTTTTAAATATTTTAATTTAATTATATTTATCATATTTACCCTAACAGGAAAGTATGACGGGCCCAGGATAGGGCGACGGGCAAGACTTGACCCGACTTTGTAGAAGTCTGTCCCTATTGCTGGCCAAGTCTGGCCCGTCATACTTTCCTGTTAGGGTAACAGAAAATTATTTTACTATTCCGAATAATCGTATAACACTTACCTGATAAGATAATAATAATAATAAACATAAAACATTAAAAAAAAACAACAAACATAAAAGAACACTCCAGAAAAACCATACAACAATCAATTTCAAAACACAACAGTCAGTGATATTCTTCATTAGCAATTAATGTCAGTAGCCCTCTCTTAAATCCACAAACTGTGGTACAGTTTTTCAACTCTTCGTCTAGGTCATTAAAGCTTCGTAGTCCATCATAAAAAACAGATTTTTTCATCCTATTAGAACGAGACAACGCGACACTGAAATCACGCTTCTGTCGGGTATTACGGCAATGAACATCTGAGACAAACTTCACATATTGCTGAAGGAATTCAGGAACCCTCTTCAATTTAATTTTAAATATAAGAACCAAAGCGCTAAACATCACCCTTTGCTTGACAATCATCAGGTTCAGCGCTGATAACATTACCCTAATTGAGGTGTATCTGTTGCAAGAAAGGATACTTCTCATACATCGATTCTGAATCAACTGCAGCTCTTGAAACTTATAAGCTGACATCCCGAACAAGATGGTAGAGCAATACTCCAGATGTTGAGCGACGATAGATTTATAAAGAAGCAGTCTGGTACAAGTGGACAGATTCCTTCCTATTCTATTTAGTAGAGAAGCCTTCCTGGACATTTTGCTCATAATGTATTCAGCGTGACTGTGAAAGTTTAGATGCTGGTCCAATTTAATGCCTAAATATTTAATTTCACTGGAGTACTCCATTTATAACAACATCCAATCTAGTAAAATCTGAAACACATGAACCAATCCTGTTCGAAAAAGCAATATACTTTGATTTATTCACATTAATGCACATTTGATTGTCGCAAAGCCACATGTTCAAACTCTTCAGATCAACATTCATTATTTCCATCATGCAATCTATATCATCTCCAACTACAAAAACCATCGTATCGTCAGCAAACAGTGTTGTAATAAAACGACTTGTACTAAGTCTACCGCTAATTATTACTAACTATACACTGGTTTAAATATAACAAAAATGTCGCAGTTTCGATGGTTATTGTTGCTGGTTGGAATGTTTTTTACACACTGGTCTTTAAAATGAAAATTGAACTGTTGAACTCATAAAAGAAACATGCGTATTTCAGAAACTTAGAGTAATAAAAAATAAACATTATAATAAAATTGTAAATAGGATTTTAACAATAGTAAATGATTTAACATGTCCCCCGTCTTGAAAGAATCCCTTTCAAAAATTTTACATAAAAATTTGTGTTTTTAGGCGTGATTACATAAAGGAGCTAGACAAATATAATTTGATTATAAAATAAGCACTTAATATGAATATAAAAAAAGAAATTTGAAGAATTTCATTCGTTTTACCGCACATATTCACTTACACTATCACATCTTCTAATGGAAGTGGACAAATCTTGGAAAAAGCCCTTTTGGTAATTCCAGTTGATGTGCGGATAGTTGCTACTCGCACTATGCCATGCGAACCCGGATGCAGAATTTCTATTCTCCCCATTTTCCAATACAAGGGAGGAGATTGGTCGTCTTTTAATAAAACTAAACTGTTGATCTTTAGATGTTGTTGATTGGTTTTCCATTTGACTCAATGTTGAAGTTCTTGTAAATATTCTTTCGTCCAACGACGCCAAAATAATTGATTGATTTGTTGAATTTTTTGGAATCTAGAAAGTCTATTTTCCGATACCT